>JAHLJT010009419.1:32907039-33274539 GCA_031308135.1 Acheta domesticus | reverse complement strand
TTAGATTACTCACATTAATTACGTTACCTTTACAGACTTCATTCACGGGTTTGGGCGTAATGATTTTTATGTTCTGTTCAGCCGGTAAAGCTTTTAGTTGAGAAATGTGTTCCGATTATTTTTTAGTAAATCTGCACGCTTTCCTTTTTCTCTATAAGTACTAACATTTTACGAATTTTTGCTTTTTGTCAGAACTCTATTTTGTGTGGTTATCAGTAACTAAGAAAACTTAGGCCAAAACCCAATCGCAGTTATAGAAAGATTAAAAAACAGAATACAACAAACGTATCTGCTCGAGCTGTAGTTGCGAAATGAAGACTTAGTTTATACAAAAACAAACAACTGCATTTGAAAATTTAATATACTGTGTTACTGATGTTATCTGCAATGCATACCCACATACAATGTCCTTTGCTTTTACAGTTTCACATAAAAACCAAACATAGAAACAAAAGTTATAAGCCAATGTTAGTCGGTTATCAAAAATACTCATTTGCAAACCATATTCATTCAAAACAAATTTTCTGAATGGTTATTTTTGTATTGGTTGATCAGTGCCGGTGTTCAATTATAAATAAATTAAATTAAATTAGCCTGCTGAAACATTTAACGTCAAGCATTCCATATGTCTGACTTATCTGATTCCACAGGCCCGAGCACAGCTGAAATTAGCCAAATCGATATGGCATCATATTTTTCTCTTTTGATTTGATTTTATTTGATTTGTTGCGCATGGTGGGCGTATCGCGTGCCCTGCTCCTCCCCTCTCTTGCATGAAGCTGCTCCTGATGAGTGGGAAGGCTCCCCGCCCATTGGCGCTGGGCGGAGCGGGCGCCGGGAACGCCTTGAGCGCCCGCCCGCCCGCTCGCCCGCCCCGCCCCGCCCGCCCCGCCCCGCGCGCCACGCCCCGCCCGCCAGCCCCGCCCCGCCCGCCCCGCACCGCACCGCCCCGCACCGCCCCGCACCGCCCCGCACCGCCCGCCCGCCCGCCCGCCCGCCCGCCCGCCCGCCCGCCCCGCTCGCCCGCCCCGCTCGCCCGCCCCGCCCCGCCCGCCCCGCCCCGCCCGCCCGCCCCGCCCCACCCGCCCCGCCCCGCCCCGCCCCGCCCGCCCGCCCGCCCCGCCGCCCGCCCGCTCCGCCCGCCCGCTCCGCCCGCCCGCCCGCTCCGCCCTGCCCCGCCCGCCCGCCCGCCCCGCCCCGCCCGTTCCGCCCTCCCCCGCCCGTTCCGCCCTCCCCGCCCCGCCCCGCCCGCCTGCCCCGCCAGCTTGCCCGCCCGCCCGCCCCGCCAGCTCGCCCCCGCCAGCTCGCCCCGCCCGCCCCGCCAGCTCGCCCCGCCCGCCCTCGCCAGCTCGCACCGCCCGCCGGCCCCCGCCCACCGGCCCCGCCCCCCCCGTAAATCACCCTGCGAGCAGCCTCCGCCTCCTTTTATTACTCTCCGCGGCGGCGGCTCTGGTGGCGGCCTGCGCAAAAAACACAGGCCCATCTCTGGGGAGTAATCGATGGTCCAAGCGACCGAGAAGACAATCCTACCCGCCGGATGGGAGGCGGGAGATTGTGGACCGCGGGGCGGGGGAGGAGCTATGAGAGCGGAACTCGCAGCACACGTAGGTGGACTTTCGGGCACCAACGCGGCGACTCCTGTGACTCTAAAAGCGCCGAAGTTCACCTGCAGGAACAGGTGCATCCGTCCGTTGTATCTATTACCGGACTATTGATGGAGTTGAGATCGCAGAGGCTGCCGATTGATACAGTCCCTGCAAAGTTTCCGAAAGAATGAAGGAAAATATTGCATCATGCATTTGCTCGACGCCTTTGTATAAATTCTATTAATTCTGTATGTTTTTCTTTGAATTACTTCCTTAAATGTTCGTGTCAAAACTGGTAAGAATGATTTTCGTCTAGACTTCACCAAATAGTTCCTACGTGGAATAGGCCAGAATTCGGACCGACGTCATTCAACACCAAATCAAAGAAAAACATTGTCTCCACACTCGCGAAATAAATACCAAACAAGAAAGAAAATATTACGTCCTCCATTCCGTTGCTATTACAGACACGTCCTAGGATGTAATCTATAAAATACTTATGTGAAAGATGGCTGAGCGTGCAAAATTCTTATGAATTCTTTTATAATAATTCAAAATCACTCCATAATAAGTTTTGAAAAACTCTGCGTACTCAATCTAACGATTTGTTCAGAAAAAGTTCGTTTGCTCGTGCGCCCTATGTGTTTTAAATAATCTTTGTTAAAATAATTTTTTTTCGTATTTTATTCTTAAAATGTAGACGTCTCATTTTGATGAGCAGACGTTAGCACACTTCTCTTTTCAATACCCGCATCAGATAGTATTTTAGTCCCGTTTGATTGTTATGTCCGCGAGTGTACCATGTTGTTCGGGGTCGCAGCACTGTGCTGCGGGGAGAGGTTTTTCGCCCGCGCGAGAAAGCGTGGCAGCATGCCAGACGCTCAAGAGGCAACTGCTCGAAGAGATCAGTATCGTGTAGATAGCGAAACGGGAAGCTCAACACTTGATATAGAATCATCTCTAACGCACTGTTCACATATTACCGCCAGTTTGACTCTTTGCTCTTTGGTTATCGCGTTGCCGAGCAATTGGATTTGCATTATCAGTGTAAGATCGAACACGAGAAATTGCAATGAAGATAGGTGCCACCTTTTATCGTGGTTATTTTCGGGGCTTGCAATTTCATAGACTTACGGAGAGAAAAAAACAGCTGTGGTAAATGAAACGAGTTCCCCTTGCGAGCAAAAGGCACTGAGAGGGCAGACTACACTCCATATCTAGTTGATCCGTTTCTCCCCAGCTTCCCTTGCGGTCTCTGCCAGCAGCCAACTCTCTTCCAACTTCCCCAACGCTGCCCTCTTTCGGTGGGGGCTTTAGGCCTAACTCCCGCTGCGGCCGAGAGCTCTCTTTGCCTTAATATGCCTTGTATTCGAATTCCAACTTTCGCATTCGTAGGGAAGTTAAGTTCGTTACATGTTAGCGAGAAGCCCAAGAGCTTTTAAAGATTTCACAAAACTTAGTTTGGCGGAGTAAGAAGATTTTTGTACCTCACGTAGAAAGGGAGGGTGATCTGCTTGTGTGATGTTGGTTTTGAAATACGTACACCCAGGGAGAGGAGATCTGAATGGAGAAAAAACACGTTTTATACGAGAGACTTAAAAAAGGAACAAGTAAATACAAGTCGTTTATAAACAACATATGTGTTTTAAGGAAGTTTTTTGAAACCGAAATTATGACTTTTCTAACAACTGAATACTTACTTAAAATAGGTTGACTTGCATATTTTTATGGAAGCTGGTTATTTTTAAATTATTGTTAATAATAATAATAATAATAATAATTTTGAACTTTTAACCTGTTATACTTTGTCTCCAGGCCTCTCTGTCTGTCTGTCTGTCTCTCTCTCTCTCTCTCTCTCTCTCTCTCTCTCTCTCTCTCTATATATATATATATATATATATATATATATATATATATATAGGGTTCGATATCATATGGACAGCAATCTCGCCTGGCGCCACACTGCGCATGCGTCTCGCCCGCGACCGCAGCTGTGGCTCTTCATTAGAGCGAGCGGCGTGGGAGGGGGCGCCGGGCGGTCGGCATTGGCGAGAGCGTTGGACCGCGCGTGCAGGAGTGCCCATGGCTCCTGCACCGCTGCCTCCGTTGTCGACCCGCCCCTCCCCCCTCCCCATCCCCACGCGCTCCCAACGCCTGGGAAACAATCGGAGACACCCTCTTCCCCTCCCCTCCCCACATCAACCCAAGGAAGCTAAGGGAGAAGGAGGGGCGGGGTTGGGGGCTTTTTATGGCATCCGCGAGGCATGGGCTCTTCCCAGGAAAATGATTCCGCCCTCAAATTGGATCTTAAACTTTGCCGAGCATCGTTAGGACGAGGCCCCGCGCGCCGGCCTCTTATTAGCATAATGCGCTCGCTGAGAACGGCCGGCTTCGGTTTCCCCAATTTCTTTTTCCAGCGGTAAAATTTTGGAGCGATCGTTGAGAGATTAACTTCTAAGCAGGGTTCTTCAAGCGTTTTCTTGGGCTGCGCTCTGCGTTTATCGCAAATCACGATTACAAGAAAAAGCGTTTAGAGTATTTTGATTATTCCTCCTTTACAAAACGGGAAGCAGATGAAACCTATTGATCTTCTACGTTTAAACTATTCAGAAAAACTGTTTATATTTTTTTCTTTCACGTGAGGTTAATGATAAATTCGTATAAAGTCTTATAATTTGTGGAATGTGGGGCTTGAGATTATGAAACTAAGTTACTCGACCCCTGTTGTGTCTCTGTGAATTTGTGAGGAATATATCATGGGTTGGTGGAATGTTTTTTCAAGTACTTTATTCCAAATTTTCTCCCAAAAATAAAAAAAAGGTAGAATTTCTCTTGGATAGAGTGAAAAATGTAGACTAGAGTATCTTAGAATGTGCCAAAACAAGTGATTTACATTAAGAGTGTAAAAAACCTTTTGTTCTTTAGACCGTACTTAGGTGCTCTTTTCTTCTTTTCTGATTACTTTCGTATTGCAACGGGCAGTTTTCACCTTCTGAAATTCCATGCTATACCATAATATTGAGATGAAGCTTAACGTATACTCATATTTCTCCAGAGACTTAAAACTATAAACCTCTAACTTATTAATGATTATAAATAACAATTATAAATGAGAATTTTCCTTGTGTAGAAAAAATGTACAATAGCTATCACAAGTTTATTAAAAAATCTCAGAATATTAAATCATCACATAATTTTCTTCGGTTTGGGAAATTAAAAGTTAAGTTTAAACAGTTGAAATTAAACTCCCAAAGGCGGTTTAAGCGATTTGATATTTCGTCAGGTTTCCAAGAAATGTTTCAGGGTATTTAATTCGTATCCTTTTAACAAGTAAATGTTCGTATGTATGTAGAATTCACGGGCACAGAATTGGTTTTCTTTGTGAAAATCGCCGCATGGCAATCTCAGTAGGCGAAATGAAGTGCCACTGAAGATTACACTTGACAGTGGTGACTTTCAGTACTTCCCTAAGAGCTCCATTGAGATATTGGTTGCGACCTTGAACGCTGTGTCGCTCTCGTATCTGGTTTATGGCTCCTGATCACGTGCCATTAGATCCTGAACTTGTTTCAAGAAGTCAAAACAAATATTTGGTTGATTGGAAGCATTTCATTGTTCAAATTTCTTTTTTGTGTGATAAAATTAATTACCTCTTAGTATTGATTCCTGTAATTCATTTACGACCCAAAGATACGCTTTGTCACCGCTATGTGGCATCATTTTATCTCAATGTCGGAGTTACGGGACCCAGATGCTAAGCCTTCGAAAGTTCTTGAACATTCATCTTGTGTTGAATTAAACCCAATTACGAGTTAATAAAAAATACCGAATATATAGGCCAAAACAAGGTGTCAAAAACTAGCAGCTAAGAACGACATGACAGCATGAAGATAAATGGAAATGAGAGTTTGGTATTGACAATTTGGAGGCGTCTATACGTTTCCTTCCTAACGACATGCACTGGGCCCATCGAGTGTCAGCTACGTCAGCACCCGCAGACCCGCGTTGCCGTTGAGTTGTAGCCGCGCCTAGTCTCGGGCCCGAATGAAACATTAGCCCTTATAGATTGTAAATGATGAGTAGGATGTCCTATGAACCTTATCTTTTCAAACAGAAAACTCGTTTAACCACACAGCTTGGCGGGAGTTCAGTTCATACTCATCAGTAATGTGCTTAGGGACACTCGTAAAGGTTGGTCACGGACACTGTTTTTCAAAGGAGATTCCGAAGAAGTAAAAGATCTGAAATATTTTCGTTGAAGCAAATTCTTGCACTCTCTTCTGTTGTTTAAGTTTTGAAATATACCTCCAAATCACTGTCTGGAAAAAAAGTTGTTGAACTTACAGAAAGAACTATTAAAGAAGCTGTTATAAATGACGGTATGATGGAACACATTATTGAAGAATTTAAAATTTCATTATAGGATTCCAGAGGTAGTGATTGTGCCAATGAAGATAGTTTTGTTGAAAACCTATTCTACAGATACTTTTCGTAGACAATTTGCAATGTGTAAATTGGAGAAATGCATGTGCTCGGTAGCTGTCAATCCCAAAGTTCCATCTTTCGTTGTATAGAAAATGTATAGCTATTGATTACAGAGCAATAGCTAGCATTGAGGACAAAGAAAACTGAACACTGAAAACTGTGCTAATATTATACAAGAGTTTCTTTAATATTGGCGTATGCGAGTACATAAAACAGCACTGCCATGTAAACGACGTGGGAAGCGCGACTAATTCTTAAACAAAGTGAAACCCTCTGAGAGGCTGCTTTATTTTTTCAGAAATCGTATTTAAATTACAACACATGAAATCCTAAGCTAACATCGGTGAGTTGGAGACGGTGCAATCATTTTGGCAAAGTTGAGATTTCACTCTCAGGCCTACCAGGCATCGTCATCCTGTCACTCGATACATCGAAGATTTACTGAAGTATACAATACTTCGACTTGCGGCGACGCCATATAACAATCAGCGCCGTATAATAATCAATCCAAAAACGTTTTTTTCTAATGTTACTTTTTTGAATGAATGAATGAATGAAGAAAGATGATCGACGATGGAGACACACAGGGTCGAGATGCTCCATTTCGTCCATAACCCGAGGGCAACCCGATGTATGCTCCTTTAGGTGTCTTCATGAAATTAGTTTGTGTTTGTGAGGGCCCAGTTTGGGAAGGCAGTTGGCCCTCCGAGGTTGGCCTTAGGCACGCCCGTGAGTATGTGTGTGTGAATGTGTGTGCGGTAGGGCGCCGCTCCTGCAAGCCCTGCACGAAAGGAAGCGCTCGCCCCAGCAAGTGCTCAGCTGCTCGCTGGCCCGCGGCTGCGGCTGCGGCCGGCCCCTCGTCATTAGCGCGGTCTTACGGCGCCCAGATAACGAGTGAGCGGAGCGGGGTGGAGTGTGGAGTGCGCGGGCGCTGGCAGAGGGGTCGATCGCTCCGGGCGCTGCTCGTCGCCCATCGCTCGCCGTCCAACGCTCGCCGCCCAACGCTCGTCGTCCAACGCTCGTCGTCCAACGCTCGCCGTCCAACGCTCGCCGTCCAACGCTCGCCGTCCAACGCTCGCCGTCCAACGCTCGCCGTCCAACGCTCGCCGTCAAACGCTCGCCGTCAAACGCTCGCCGTCAAACGCTCGCCGTCAAACGCTCGCCGTCAAACGCTCGCCGTCAAACGCTCGCCGTCAAACGCTCGCCGTCAAACGCTCGCCGTCAAACGCTCGCCGTCAAACGCTCGCCGTCAAACGCTCGCCGTCAAACGCTCGCCGTCAAACGCTCGCCGTCAAACGCTCGCCGTCAAACGCTCGCCGTCCAACGCTCGCCGTCCAACGCTCGCCGTCCAACGCTCGCCGTCCAACGCTCGCCGTCCAACGCTCGCCGTCCAACGCTCGCCGTCCAACGCTCGCCGTCCAACGCTCGCCGTCCAACGCTCGCCGTCCAACGCTCGCCGTCCAACGCTCGCCGTCCAACGCTCGCCGTCCAACGCTCGCCGTCCAACGCTCGCCGTCAACGCTCGCCGTCAAACGCTCGCCGTCAAACGCTCGCCGTCAAACGCTCGCCGTCAAACGCTCGCCGTCAAACGCTCGCCGTCAAACGCTCGCCGTCAAACGCTCGCCGTCAAACGCTCGCCGTCAAACGCTCGCCGTCAAACGCTCGCCGTCAACGCTCGCCGTCAAACGCTCGCCGTCAAGCGCTCGCCGTCAAGCGCTCGCCGTCAAGCGCTCGCCGTCAAGCGCTCGCCGTCAAGCGCTCGCCGTCAAGCGCTCGCCGTCAAGCGCTCGCCGTCAAGCGCTCGCCGTCAAGCGCTCGCCGTCAAGCGCTCGCCGTCAAGCGCTCGCCGTCAAGCGCTCGCCGTCAAGCGCTCGCCGTCCAACGCTCGTCGGCCCAACGCTCGTCGGTCCAACGCTCGTCGGTCCAACGCTCGTCGGCCCAACGCTCGTCGGCCCAACGCTCGTCGGGCCAACGCTCGCCGCCCAACTCGGAGCTTTCGAATATTCTCTCCCTCTCAGTTTTCCCATTGCTCCAACATTCAGCGTTCATCAACATTCAGCGTTCATCAAAATCACCTACTCTTTAACTTACACACCATCTCCGGCGTAGATCTCAAAGGCAAAGTAAGCTGCAGAAAATTGAAAACTTTCCTTGTGTTGGACTCACAGGGCCCTAGTGCCGTGGTCTGAATAAAATAAACGAATTAAAAGTTTTGTACCTCTGAAATTAAGAGAAGTAATTCAAAAGAAAGAACTTCGATGTGTACGCATACTTAAGTTTTGTTTCTTTGATGAGTGCTCTAGTGACTTTCTACGAGAAATTTTCAGTGCCTGAGTCAGTGAAAACGTATTTCATGATATATCACAAAAACTGGGTGTTAATCGTAGAAATATGAAAAATCACTGTGAAATTGGGAAATTGGTAAATAACAGTGTTAAAAGAAACTGGCGAGCGTTCTCATTCCGAAAAAGTTGAGCATATGCAGTAAATATTTTGTTACAAAAGAATATAATAATTGTGCATCAACAAAACATAAAGGATATCGAATACAAAACTTTGTTGTGACCAACCGTTTGTAAAAGAAAGTTCAGAAATGATAACGGATACAAATCATTCGTTCGACAGCCTTTTGCAAATGAAAGCTCCATACAGAGGAATGAACTGTCAGCCATAAATATCTGCTTCAAAATCAGCGCTGCCCCCAAACCAACATCTGGTAAATCGTGATTGAATTATTGCCCATATCAGTTTTCTCGAGCTTAATTTTAAACACTAATTCTTACAAGGCAGTCGCAAAAAATGATGAATGAAGGTGTCGAAAAATCTACATCGTATTGCGGTATAAATTGAGGGTTGTGCGAGAGGGAAATCACTAAAGCGTAACTCTTGGTGATTTACCAGAGTTCAAGTTTACGATATAGACTCCCCATCACCGCTTCGACACATCGGGATTCTGTCGTTTTCCTCGCTTGAAGTGAGCAACCACAGGTATTATTCACGACCTCTAGTACCCTCTGTTCTCCGGAGGACGCAACTACCGCGATGAGATGAAAACTCTTTTGTCGGTACTTCATTGTCTGAAAGTAAAGTCGAAGTAATTTGTACAGACGTCATTTATTTTGTCGAATAAAGTATGAATAATGGTAGCACAACCAAGAAAACAGCTGCGTGGGTGGTTTACTTCTTCTGGATTCGATGATTAACACTGCTCTTAGACATTAATAGTATAAATCAAAAATAGTGTATCTGTTATTATGGTCGCTCCTAGATTGCTATCCTTTATGGCCGTTACTTGAAAAGAATGTCCTTTGTCATTATTTTTTTCCTATTTCATAAAAATACGTTCTGAATTAGTAAAGGTGATTCAGAGTTGCTCAAGTTGGCGAATTGGAAGAGTTTCCATCTGCCTTCCCAAAACTACATTATCTCCTCTGGAAATTTCCGAGAACTCCGATCTTCAATTTCGGTCAAAATGTCCATCCTTCGTGAATTAGATCTAGATTTACTAGAGATCTCTTTCACCCACGATAAATCACGGAACCATGTTACTTTTTACTTACAAAACAAAGTTAAAATAGTGTAATGCGGCGGCAGAAATCGGCAATTTGGAGGCAGAAAAACTCGTATTGAAGATCCCTTGTAACGAAGAAGTAAGTAACCCTTGTTCCCGCATTGATTTGAACAGAAATCGTTTGGTGGGTGGTAGGTTTTATTTTCGGAGTTGTCAGCTAAATATTAACCAAGGGGCGTGTATTGCCCCTCGGAGGAATTTGTTTTGCGTAGTATGAATCCTGTTTATATTTGTTTTGTGAGGGATTGGCCATATAGGGCATTCATTGCACATAAGAGATCCACTTATTGTTCTGTGTGAGAAGGAAGGCGGTAGCATAGCGGCCCCGCGCTGCCAGCCCTGTCGCTGTTCTTTGAGCACAGCGTGCAGCGCGCCCGCCGCCGCCGCTCCGCCCCCCGCTTCACCCCGCCGCACCCTGCCCCGTACCGCCTGGTACACTGGTTGCGCGACCCGCAGCCAGGCCGAGGCTGCGGCTGCGGCGGCGGCGGCGGCAGGTTTTGTTCATGTTGCCTCCTCCCGGTTCCTCCCCCTCCAAACCGGTTCCGTTCCTCCGTAAATATTTTGTTCCGCGGGAGGAGGAAGAGGGATGGCGGTGTGCGGCAGCGAAAGTATGCGGCGGGCGGGCGGGCGGGCGGGCGGGCGGGCAGGGACTCGTTCAAATCCACTGCCAGGCCAATCTGGTACAGATCGAGCCAGATTTAGTTCCGTCATGTACTTTTAAATTCGCATCGCCGGGCGAGGGACACTGAGTGCGCTTCTAAGCGAAATGTCTCAGTAGAAAAGAGAAAATTCTCTTGGCTGTCAGTCGACCACGGTATATTATCGTCAAATATACTTCATATGAAAGTTAAATTTATGTTTTTTAAATGGTAAAAAAATGACTCTTGCCAGCCTAACTAAGTTTAAATTTGCACGGGCTCTTATGGAAAAAACTTTCGGGGGCATTTTTTTAAAGATATTGAAGATTTTATACCGTCAAAGTCTTGTTTGTCTTTTAAACAATATATATATATATATATATATATATATATATATATATATATATATATGCATTCATTTTTTGGAGGAATCACTTATTAAATGAAAAATCCTCATTGGGTATTCTGAGGAGTAATTGATAAAAAAAACTGATGTGAAATTCATCGCAACTGGAAGTACTGGTGCTCAGCCGAAGTAACATGTGTGATCCATTACACGTTAGAAACGACGGCTTGTTCATGTATGACGTTCAGAGTGATCATAAGTTGGTATTTGCGTCACTCAATGGCATCTTTTCGTCTATGAAGCTGACAGACCCGATAGTCCTTTCCTTTTATTTGAACATGTTTGAACATGCATCCTTTTCTGTGTGTAAGTCTGGTGGAAATGTGCAGGACTGAAATGTGACTGACTGGACCCACTGGAGTTAATTGACAAGATTCTAGTGTATAGATGAGGTTACTTTTATTGGAAGTTCATGTATCATGTTCATGACATTTTGTTTTATATTATGATAGCAAGTTATACAAGAGAATATCATTATATGAAAGGGTTTAATGGTCTGGGCTTATATACAGTACGTCTTAAGAAAATTCCTTGAGGCTCTTACACTAAAAGAGTTAATGATCGAAGTATTGAAGAACATTCTAAAAGGTAATTCTGTGGAGGATAATACACAATGAATAACATTGATAATGAAATTAGTAATAAAAATAAGCTGTTTCATTTGAAATTGTATTGAAACGATAAACTCTTTTATACGGCAACAGTACTATGTAGTTTTTATGTCGGTGAATAGTCATTCTTGCCTTATTGATATTTTATGCAAGCTTGTAGATATTTTTTGGAAATAGCTTCAAAGATGTTTCTTTATGATTATACGAGTCATGGCAATTTTTGTTACCATTTATTTCTGGTAATAGCAAATAAAGGAGAAATGGTGGTTGATTTAGTTGGTAGTTCAGCACGTCAGCGTTCTTTCTACTTGGCCTTGTAAAATTTATTAATCATTCAGTGTTTAAACTGGAACTGATAAAGATATAAGTAAATTTTTTGTGAGGCGTTTTTCAAAGAAAAGTAACTCAGAATACTTCAAGAGAAAAATATGTCAAAACTCTTTCAAAGTGTTTCTCGGAAATATTATAAATTGACAAATGTTGGGCCCAGCGATGAGCTAATGCAGATGTGTGCAGCGATCACTTCATCCGCATCACTGATCGTGTAGGATTATCTTAATGTTCGTTTGCACCGCCGCACTATCAAAACAGCACCTATTGAACATTGTAGTATCCTCAATACTTGCCAGATATTCGGATAACCGAAAGATATTTTCTCAAAAATGTATGAATGTGGGATAGGCGGATATTGAAAGTTCCTAAGTACAGCATCGCATTCTTTTCGAACGCAATATGAGATTCTATGCTACGCTCCCTTCCCTGCTACAATAGCATTTACACTATTCAAAAAACATTTCTGCATTGTAGGGATACCTCACCAATACGCCAAGTCTGTCAGGGAGACGATGGTTTCAGTCTTAATCCCCTCCAACTTCCCTTCTACATTTACATCTTTATAAAAATGCCGCGTATTCCATTCCAGCTTTCAAGCTTTTCTCGTTGTTGTTGATGTTGTTGTTGTTGGGCGTTTTAAATTCATTGGTGAAATGCAGCTCCTTTTCATGCTCCCTTTCATATGAGCTACGTGTCTTGCAGTAAGCTTAGTGACGTCTCTAATTTCAATGAAGTACTTTCGAAGGGTTGATTATTTCCGGGCGCGTCAACTGTTAAGGTAGCAGGTCCCGTAAGTGTAGTGAATGTTCTATCGCTGGAGGTGGCGGTTATCTTCCACCACCGTATGACGATATCCAGCTCAGACCTACACTTCGTCTCTAAGATTTTCCCCATCCAGGTATTTCCCACCAGCGGGGTACCGCCCCAGCCGGGACAAGCATTCCCGACTGAACTCTAGACATAAAGGGTAGCGTAGAGCATATGAGTGTGCGTAAGTAAGGGGAGAGTAGGGGACAAAGAAGAAGAAGGAATGATCTCGCGCGGTCCGTGGCCTGTTTGTTAGAGTACTGCTCCGGCATTCGCCTGGTGTTGATCGGAGGAACGACGGATACAATTCTGACCGGCCGCTAGAATTCTCCTCCAGACTGCGGTTGAATTCGACCCGGGTATGAATTTAGTGAGGAAAGTCCTGCTACCGTCGGGACTGGATCCTTACGAACTCACGGACAGAGGCACTGTAGTTATATCAAATGGTGCCCTGAGCCACCTAAGCTGGAACTTTTGAAGGAGGTAGAGAAAAGAGGTTCAGAAAGGAGGTAGAGGTAGTCCTCCTTTTCGCTTTAGTGAATTCTTGATTCTTCCCTTACTCCGAGCGTTTCTCCTCATTCCCAGCGCAGGGCTTCGTAATTATGCTCGTTATAGATGGAATTGGCACTTTGATCAAGCATTTGCAGGGACTCTGATGGATTATCGCTGAATCTCATCCTTCTGCATTTCATGAATTTGATATTAACGCTCATTGTAAGAAGTTCAAGAACATAAAAGATGTTCTTGTTTCGTTTCCTGTTTATGACATCCATAGCTCACCAGGTCAGTCTTGTAGGAGGAATGAGTATGAAGTGACAAAAGATCTTTGTTACGGTGAATGTGCAATTAGGAGTGGTGCTAATCAAGACAACAGATAAAACACCCAAATGCTCAGTCTCGTAGAGAACAGCAGGTCAACGAGAAAACAAAATAAGGAATGTAGAGTCTCGGGACTAAACTAGTGTACAGTCACCTGTCAGACTACTCAATGGAGTTAGATTCTCTCTGGCTTGCCGGGTTGCAGAAAGAGGCGAGTCCATTTGATGTTATGTGGTAATAAATCAATAGTTATTGCCTATTGCTAATTGCAATTTAGAGTTGCTAATGCTCATAGGTTTTCGCCTCGGGCATTGTACTTTCATGCGCGTTATCGCAAAAACGACCGTTGCATTGCCAACAAAACAAGCAAGCGAAAGGGAATTGTCCTTTTGCACGCCTGTAGAATTCGAATCTGTAGTTTCAAATGGATTTTAGGCTTTAGACTTCATTCCATTTGCTGCAGCTATTTCGATTCGATTTTTCATCACTAATTTTTTCACAAAAACTAAATACTACATACTTATTGCTTCACATTGTTTGTAATATATGTTTTCCATTTAATAACATTCAGTATTCGAGATATTGCAACAATGTCAATGTATGAAGTCATTTTGAAATCAAAGGCGCGCTTCGAGCGTTCTCTCTGTTATCTAGTTGCAAGCAAAGAAGCAAAGGTGTGACGCCACTCTCCGGACATTGAACATTTACGTAGCTTGAGTCATCCGACTGAGCACCCGTCCCTGAGCGTCAACATTGTGGGTAATCGCTCCATGTCCGTACGTTTTAATACAGTAATCCTTCGACATCCGAGAATTCGCTATTCGCGAGTTCCGAACATTCGCGATTAGAGAAATGCTACCGGTTTTAACATTCGCGAGTGAGTCTTTTAGTTGTACTACTTTTTTTTTGAAAGCGAGCTCATTTCCTTTATCAGCGTCATCTGGGAAACTAACTTGGCAGACGACGGAGCTCAATGTATCACTTTCTACAGAAATTTCAACGATGAAATTTCAATTCACCTTTACAGAATATCACAGTTGTAACATAATTCAATTCAATTGCATCAAATTGGAGATAAGGGTTTTGGGCAAATGAACAGAAAAGCCATTCAGGATCTGTTCAACTCTCACTATAATAAGCTCATAGAGGAGATTCGGGAAATCATCATTGAACAAAACGTCCTCGACGGTAATGAAATAATGTCTGCGTCCTGGGGCAACTTCAGTGTCAAAACTGTTCTAAAATCAACAAGCTCTGGTGAAGGTGACATTCGAATGTGATCCGAACGTGGAAATAAATTCGAAATTTAAGAGAGCATTGAAGCAGCAACTCTTCCAGACTTGGATATTAGAACAATGAGGAGGGTGATGAAACAAAAAGTTACCAAATCCTATATCCAATCACTTTCATCTTTGAAATAAGTTTCAAATATTATTTTATTTCTTCATTTTTGGATGCTAATTGTGAATTCTGTTTGTAGTAGCGCTTACTCAGTTCAACTGTCATTCATTGTCACATACTGTTTCTTTCTTTTTTAAGCATATTTCCGATATCCAGGAACCTAACCCACTTTTCTTCATTAAAAGATAGATTCAACATTCGCGGATTGAACATTCGCGATGTTTTTTGGGAACCTAACTTTCGCGAATGTTGAGGGATTACTGTACTGCCACGATACATAGAAAACGCCACATACTTACATCATAGAGGTCTGGGTATCTCAAAGCCGGCTGCTTTTGAGGATTGCGAGGGAGGGTACCAGTTTTATGTCTTTGAATCTCACTGTATACATGTTTCTTAATTTCTGAATTTGCCTACGTTTGTTGATACATAATATGCATTTTATGAGTGCAGTTTCTACTGTGGAAAGGTTGACCATCTAGGAAGAAAGTCTCTTTTCCTATATATTGTCATCTGTGTGTGCGTGCAGTGATTCTACGCATACAGTTATTTCACGTCGTTAAGCATACGAGTGAGATTTCGAAAGTCTATTGTTTGGTTGTTGTGGTTGTCGTTGCCGATGCTTGTAAACCGGGGCGGACAAATCTCCTCTAACGAGTAGTACTTCACATTAGGAAAAAATAATTAGTGGAAATCGCATCAAGTAAAGTTATGAATCTGTTTATAATTTGACACTAAGACAATATACATTCCTGAAAAATTACATATCTTACATTATTTCAAACGATACTGGGCTAGGGACGTTTTCGAAATAAATCACGAACAGTACCAGGAAGAAGAACAAAAAAATGAAGGAATGGAGTGTCCAAAATGTCTAGCATGAGTCGGGCATTTGAAGAATAAATTCGTTCTAAACATTTATTTTAAATAAATTTATGGGGGTAGATACGAAATGAAATCCCCGTTCCTAAATCATTTTGGGAACCGTTTCAAACTGTGAAATCATTTGATACGTTCTGGAAGAGAAATAATTTGCATCGCGTGACACAACCCTTGTAGGATTTGTTTGAGATTCTCTCTGATCCCAACTTACGGTGTATGTTGAAGTGCACCGTAAGTCCCTAGATAATGCTGCGAATCGAGTATACCAGCTCCGAGATGACCGCAAGTTAAATGCCTTTTGACTTCTTAGATTTCCTTGATCAGAATTAATTCAGAAATGTAGCAATAAGTCTGACGGTCGTGGAATGCGAATAATATTTACGGACATTGAGGGAATCAGTGAGGTATATTATGGGTGGGTTCTGTATGCTTTAAAAAAGACGATCAACTAACGAAAATAAAATTGGAAAACACGAATCTCCCACTCATGTTGCACCATCCCAAATGGGACAAGCTCTAAGCTCCCGACATGAGTGGTAGTATAGGCATGTAAGTGTGTGTGTGTGTGAGTGTGTGTAAGCAAGGAGGTAAGGAAAGGACAAGGAAGAGGAAGGAAAAATCGCGCGCGGTCCGTGGCCCATTTGTTAGGGTAGTGCCCCGGCATTCGTATGATGTGATCGGAGAAACCACGGAAAACTACCGATCAGAGCAGCCGGCCGCTAGAAGTCTCCTTCAGACAGCGACTGAATTCGACCTAACTGACAAGCTAGTGTCGAAAATCCTGCCACGATCGGTACTCGAATCCTAGTGCCTCGGTGTCAGAATTTCTGCACAATGAGCGGCAATGCAGGCTCTGAGCTAAAGTCAGCCGGTAATTATATATATATATATATATATATATATATATATATATATATATATATATAAAGGTTGTTATTATATATAAGAGCTAAACTCCGACACCTTGGGACCCATCTCCATGAAAATGGACACTTCTACGTGTTTTTTCACCGAGAAGGTTTATGAACTGTTAAATCTGTTGTAAATCCACTACATTGCGCTGTAGAACAAAACTAAATATTTACGTCAAACCCGCAACACATTCGGTAGGATTTTGAATCTTCGCCGTTAAATAACTCCTAAACACTACGTTCTGTGGCCTTAAAAACTAAAATTTTGTGACCAAAGTCCTCAAAGAAGCGTTTTTCACATCGTAATCTACAGGATCAAACCTTCTTGAACATTCTATTACATTTTTGATGGTCCGGTGCTTCCCGATATTACGTCACCTGCTCCGGGATGTGCAGAATCTGCACTTGAGAGGGACAGAGAGTAGCAGAGACAAACAGGGACAGGGTGAGGGAGGGAGAGATAGTGAGAGAAGGGAAACAGGGAGATGAAGGGCAGAACAACATCTGCCGGGTTTTCCTAGTAATAATATAAAAATGTAATATAATAATAGTAGTAATAATAAAAGTAATACAAATTATGACCGTGATAGTCGCGAAATCTTTTGTTAAAGAAGCATTCTCTGATGGTCGTATCAGAAATGCAGTGCCATAATAAGAAGCTCGCCAGGTATTGAAGTCCGGCGCCCCGGGTGCGTGGGATAGAGTCGTGCAACGCCTCTAATTAGGCTGCGCGGCGTTGCAGCCGCTGTATCGGGGCCGAGGTCGCACCTCGCCTCGCCTCGCCTCGCCACGCCACGCCTTGCCTGGCTTCGCCAGGGCGTGCTAATCAGCTGGAGGCCCGCGCAGACGCCCTCGCCTCTCGACTCGGCGCCTTTCGATCCATCGCTCGCTGCCTCAGCCACTTCCCCCTCCTCACGTTCACGTGGGTTCTTGCTTTGAATCTCGTGCTGGGGGAGGGGATTAGGGCTTATCTGAACCTGGGCTAATGAGCTACGAGGAAGGAAGATGCGTTCGCGTTTCTCAGATAAGGGAGCTGGAGATTCTCCCTTGATACCGAGTGCAATGTTGCAGGAACACTAAGATATTTTACACTCTTTTCTCGACCTTCTACCCTGGTATCTTTCGTTTCTTCCTGTTTTCCGTCGGGCTGCATCCGGAGCTAATCACATCCCACTGACCGGCTTAGCTGATTCAGGGCATCAATTGAAGTCACTGTTTTGCCTCGGACCGGAAAGTCCTAGGCAGAGGCAGGATTTTCTTCATTAGCGACGTAGTCGAATCAGAGGAAGGATGTATACCTCCTTAGTCTATAGTCCAATTGAGCCGGTGTCTAGAGAAGAATTCTAGCGGCCGGCTGCTCTGATCCGTAGTTTTTCTGTTGTTTCGTTGATCAACACGAGGGAAATTCCTAAGCAGTACCCTAACAGTTGGGCCATGAACCGTTCGCGATCTTTCCTTCCTGCACCTTGTCCTATCCTTACCCCTTACTTATAAATTTACAAGCAGTCTACTGCCACACATGTCAAGAGACCACTCGGGAGCTTAGAGTTTGTCCCGTCCGGGGCGGTGCCCCGCGTGAGAGTGATACCTGGGTGGGGAAAACACAAGCCGACGGGTAGGTGTGCGCCGGATCTCACCATCCAGCGGGGGAAGATAATCGCCATTTCCCGAGGATAAATATGCACTACACTAACGGGTCTAATTACCTTAGCCGTTGACTCGGCCGGAAACACCAATCAATTTACTCTTGTGATCGACCCGGGAACCCCTACTGGTTGGTTGGATTTATAATGTGTGAAAATGGTCGATCCTTCGGTACTCGAGTGGAAAACGAAGAGCATCGTTCTTATTGTTTTCAATTCAGTATTAGTATCGACATACTTTATTAGCAAATCAATTGCTGAACTGGTTGTAGGTTCAAGGGAATCTCTGAATTGAGTACTTTATTACAACCCAGTGGAGTAGCGGGTGGTGACCCCAGACCTCGGATTCCTCCAGGTGGTCTCCAGTTAAGTTCAGATGTAAGCAAGCATTTCTTACGAAGCCTTTTAAATAAGGTTTAAACACTTCAACATTTTACCGTTAATTTTCTTTGTGATGTGTACAAAGTTTGTCCGTAATATGAACGTCACCTCTGTTTCTTACAAATTGTCGGAGAGACCAGTGTTCTGTGCGTCATTTGGTAACAAGGGAGCGGCCTGAACCAATTTTAAAATTTCGGAGTTGACGGTGCATTTCGAAGAGAAACGTAAACGTTTTAGACATCCATTGACAGTTGTTACTAAATGGGTTACTCCTCCTAGATAAATAATATTTAGACCTATTGTTCTCGCGAAGATGTGATGCAATAACACTTGCCTCCCAAATGTGTTTAGCACTAATCAAGTTACCGAAATGTGAGTTTGAGCATTCGTTGACGTAGCATCACATTCGTACGGTGGCGGATAGAGGGGGGGGGCATTGCCCCTCCCCCCAAAAGCCGTAGGGGTTTCGTTTGTTACCTTTTCTTATATGGCACAATTGATTTAAATATTTATTTATATTAAAATTATATCACTATTTAAACAATCTTGTATGTTATACATACACTACAAAAATAATAAACAATATAATAAAGGTGATTAATATTTAATAAAATGTATGATCCCCCCCCCCAGATCGTCTGGATCCGCCCCTGCATTCGTATGAGGTGACACATACGTGACACATAGGGTCACATACGATTAAGTAACTCCAACACTTTCGCTGCTGGCATTGTTTTAGAACTTTGAGATTCCAAATGAGACCATACGTTTTTGTTTTCTTAACCGACAATGAAGTCAACAGTTTATGTGTAGCTTTATTTCAACAGCTATGCCCTACTTTAGGCGCTCTAACGCGACAAAGTACGCTTCGTCGCGCGGCTTGGGACAATCCAGTCCTATTTCCGGGGCGCTGGGATACGTCATGGCCGTTCCGGTTCGAAAGGGACACTCCGCCCCACTGATGCTCCCTAAAATACGCCCACAGCGAAAGTGTTGGGAACCAGACGAGTACTTAATCGAATGCTCCTCGTTCGTTACATACCATCCGAATCTCTACATTGAGTGCTTTATTAAAACTTAGTGGGTAGCGGGTGGTGATCCAGCCCCTCGGATTCATCCGGGTGGTCTCCAGTTAGGTTCGGTTGTAAGTAGGCATTTCTTAACGAAACCTTTTAAATAAGGGCCAGGAAGTTTAATCATGAAATGCTCGATATCGTATTTCGATTTCTTAAACGGGGCCCAAGATATCTGGGCTGCCAATAGGTCGTTGATTAGTGATTCCCGGCGCGACAGCTGCTAATGTCATCAGTCCCGTAAGAGTAGTTCATGTTTATCGTGGGTTATGGCGGTAATCATTCCCCACTGGATGGTGAGATTCGACAGTGACCAACTGTTGGCTACGGGGGTTTTCCCCAACCAGCTTTCTCCCACCAGCGGCGCACCTCCCCAACCAAGACAAGCTCTAAGCTCCTGACCGATCTCCCAACATGTGTGGTAGTATAGTGCATGTAAGTGCGAGTGTGTGTAAGTAAGGGATAGGATAGGGCCGGGAATGGGAAAGAAAGATCGCACGCAGTCCGTGGCCAGTTTTTTAGGGTATTGCTCTGACATTCGTCTGGTTTTGATCGGAGAAACCACGGAAAATTATCGATCAGAGAATTCTCCTCCAGACAGCGACAGAACGCGACCTAGCTATCTAGATAGTATCGAAAATCCTACCACCGTCGAGACTCGAACCTAGGACCTCCCGGTCAGAGGCATTGCCTCCCGGGCAGTTCCTCAGTGCGGTCTCCGGGGCAGTGATGTCAGTTAATATCCTGAGCCACCTCTCCCGGTCTGCCAATACTAGTTATTGAAACGCACCATTACGACGGCAAAGCTAGTACAATGACCCCTTTAGCAGAAACTGACTTCAGATATTTTAACTTCATGCTTCTCCTCGCATCTCAAAACTCCACAGTACGGTTATGTACGGTCGTGCTTTTGGCTTCTCAGTTCCGTCCGTCTCCCTCCCTCTGACTCCTCTTACTCTAACGAGAGGCTGGCTGCTGTCGATGGGCGAAGTTTGAGGCCCAACGTACGATGCGGCACGTCCATTCACTTCCTCGTGGAATGTTTTACTACTGGGCCCAACGCTACTACGCGCGTATTTGCGTAGTACCAACTTCGCCAACTTCGTGGGAGGCCCCACGCGCCACGCAGACAAAACTTTCGGGGCAGATTTTCCTGCGGGCGGTTTTACTTCTCTCTCGTGAAGGTGTCCGTGTCCACCTCTTCCCCTCTCTCTCCCTCCGAAACTCGTGCTGTCGAGTTGGCCGTGGTAGTGAATTTACGTGTTATATGGAATTTGTTACCGAGCCAGATGCTTTAAACAGATATCGCCACCCGTACGCTACGTTCAGCGAGGTAGAGAACAAACACATTTTGTTTCCTCGGTATCATTTTTCATTCCAGGGAAAACACAGACGGTGATTTATTTCAGTTTTTTGGTGTGTTTTTGTGTAAAAGTAACATGTGGAAAAAAGCGTTGTAACGCTGAGTTTTCAGGTGTCTACATTCTGATGTTTCAATATATTTGAGAGGAAATGTGTTTGAAACTGGAGACAGGGAAATATGTATAACATTGTGTATCTTGAATCGTTGAAAAGCAAAAAGAGAAGGTGAATCACATTTCTAAATGAAATAATACCAGGCAAATAGAAAGCTTTGAAACAATTTAGCTCATTACTTCTTTATTGACCTTGATTGTTCCACAGTAAATATTCTTAGAAGACGAAAACGGATAAAATAAAGTGAGTAACGCTTTCCAGCTATTCTACGCCCATATCACTGCGTTGTTCGTATTGTGACGACTTTAGTGTTACACTGAAAAGATCAATTCTTCTCATTTTTTTTTCGCAGGAATAGACTTTTGTGGTGTTCATAAGGAAAGTTGCAATTGTTTACAAAAACGTTTGGCTAGTACGACAAAATGACAGATCAGTATTCTGTGAAAATTTTTCTCTTGATGGTTTTAAATGTTACATTGGTATTGGTATTATAACTGCTCTGAGTGAAATGATATGAGCGCTTCAAACATTTTCGTTAATTCTTTCTGTATTATTTTAGTTCCATGAGATCAATCTTTTCGGCTTAATTCGATTTTTTAATTTGACCTTAATTATTACAATCCCCCTGGCTCTTGTTGCTAATTGCCTCCAGCGATTTGAAAGAAGCACGATTCAGTTATTTTATTCAGAAGTAATTCTTTACAAAGCAATGGATGACAACCAACCTCGTCGTAAGGTGATTCATTTTACTGTGTTTCTGATGCAGCAAGGAATTTACTAGTAAACGTGTTTTTAAATGTTCATCTTTTCATAGCGTTGCTTGTGGAGGCCAATAGTAGTCTACACGAATTTTTTACAGGTGGACTTCATAACAGTATGTATGTAGACTATGTATCATTTCTCATCAAAAAATTAAAAACGTTATAAATAATATTAGTCGCACTTTTGTATTTGAAATTTTATTTTTATGCAGTGAGTGAAGAAAGATCGAACAGAATTTCTGAAAAACCAACAATCCAAAAGCATGTCAGGTAAAAATGAGGCAAAAATCCTTATAAAAATATCATTAAATTGACATTGGTACCTATAAATGTTTAGTCGATTTTTTCTGACACTACGACGTTTTGCTTTATCTGAAATTATATTCCATCGTTTTGTATTACTTTCACGCCCTTAAGAAGGTACTTCTTATTTTGAAAAATTTCCCGGTACCCAGAAATGCGCAGAAGTAAACTCCAGATCACAAGTTCACAAGTCGCCAACGTCCCCCCGGAAAAAGCGATATATACCTTGGTCTACATCGATTTCGTTTTCTACACTTTGTTTACATCAGGACTATGGAACTACACACGTAGGCTCATATCACTGCCTGCCTCGTGCATATTGCACTACCTGCTACTTATCGCACCGTGAAGATACACCGGGGAGTCCGAGAAACGACTAATATGTTCGAACGAAAGACGTCGAGGTGGGTGTCTGTCTGGCACGCGCTGGGAGTTCCCAAGCGCTGGGACGCGGACTCGCGGCCCGCAAGGTCTGCCGTCCCGCATCCATTACGCAGCTATTGTTTCCTGTGTGGTCGCGGCTTCCTCCGGGGGAAGGGAAGTCCGGGTGGGGAGGGCGTTCACCGACAATAAATCAAGCGGCGAAGGATGCTTTATTCAGGAAATGTACTCGCCGCGGAACGCCGTGTCCAATGTAATATTCAAGCGGGCGCTAATGACATATCGGGGGAAGTTGGATATGCGTTATTGAAGGTTGTGGGAAATTTATTTCTATTCACTACTTTAGATATGAACAGGAACTGCGGAAATGGAAATGAAAGGTGTACTAAAAACAAAGCAAAAATAATTAACTACAAATTCCCAATAGTCATAAATTTTGAAACTTGTTTTGTAAAGTGATCTCATTGCATAAAATTTCCATTACGACGTTAATGTATTATTGTATATATGTTTAAAAATAATGATAGTCGAAACATAAGTAAGAATAACTCGAAGTTACCTAGCTTGGATTATTTCAGTAACGGTCACAGACTAGTAGTTCGTTTTGACTTCAATAATCATTCAACATCACAATCGCATCTTCTCCTAAATACAAATGCCGATCCTTTAGAGGAAGAAATAAGTCTACTTCCTTTCCAAGGAAAGTCGTGCTAGGAATATTCAGCGCTGGAAAGGCTGGCACCTTGTGCTTCGTCTGCACCCGCGATTTCTTTCGATTGTGTGTGCTGGGAGGCCGGTAGCCGTAGTCCAGCAGCGAGGTCGATGCGACGCTTTGGCACCCTCGACGAGCGGAGCGCATGCGCAGAACCATCGTTCCAGTCGCAGGGTGCGGGTGAGCGGTAGATACGGGGCGGGGTGGCTCGTCCTGGAGCTCCAGGCAGCGGGTGCGAACAAGCAGCAGGGCACGGACGGAAGAAAAGGAAAGAATCGAATATTCCGTATAGGTGGCACGTTGAAGGTCAGATTTGCCTTCAAGCAAATTAAGCAGTTGCTTAGAAGCCCCGCAGAAAAAGCCCCCCCCCTCCTGATTTTTTTTTTAATAGTTGTTAATGGAATAGTCTACTGTACTGAAAACCTTGAGATTAATTTTTTTTTAATATTTCAATTTTTTATTAAACCTGGAGATTTTTTCTCGAGGGGGGGCAACACGAGTTTGTGTTGGAGACCTCCGCAATACTTAATTAAGCCCTAGGCATACTATTTAATAAAGTAAAGCAGTGATATTTCTAGTACCAAGAACAAAGTAAAAAGTTTTCGATTATTACGACCTATTGCTGTGGTACTCTGCGAAATGAACAATTTAGAAGTTGGAATTTTCCGACATGTGAAATTAGAAATCCCTTCCGACGTTGAACGTGAGTCGCAGTACTTTTGGCGACCGGTGACTGTTGATACTATTAGATTACGTTTGGGCGCATAGGGCTCCTTCGGTTGCCGTCAGTTGACAGTTCCATATTCCAATGGCGTCACGCCCAGAGAGCTTCCTACGGTCTGAGCCCGGAGAAAAGGGAAAACAACGCAACGAAACGCCCACCACCCTGTCATTCTGAATCAGTGAAAAACTACTGATTGACAGTGATTGTCAGTGGTATGGTTATAACTGACACCATCAGTGAATAGTCAGTGATCTAAACTGAACAAATCAGTGAAAATCGGGTCCACTTTTTGAATCAGTGATACTTCAGTGAAACTGTCAAATCTGTGAAAACAGCAGCACGTGAACGACTGAACGATCAGTGAGCGATGGTGACGTGGCACTTTTACCACTGACGACCAGTGAAATGCTGGCGGACATTATGAAAAGTTTCGCATATTCGCTGATTGTCAGCGAAACTACATATTTCGACTGAAGATATCAGTGACTTCGGCTCTCACTGATTGAATTAGTGACAATTTCACTGATTCAGATTCAGAGAGCACGAAAAGCAAACCGTCGTCTTTTTCTACGCGCTACAGAGATCTCTACATTTAATATTCAGCAAAGCTCTTGGTTACAAACAAATTGCAAGTTTTGCGCAGAACAGATCTATATAATGTAATATTTTCTCATTGGTAGTGTAGTCTCTCTCATATTCTACATGTTCTTCGGGTTGGCTTTCTGCGTAAGTGGTACTGTCGGAAAAAATTGACACTATTTTATTTCCGCTTCACTTTTCTTTTGTCATAACTTTACCACTTTATAGTGCAAATTTTTTACTTTCGCACCTCTTTTGTTTGGTATTCTATTCTCCGTTCATCCTAAGAAAAAAAGGGGATGTAAACAATAGCACGTGCTTTGGGATGCTTGCCAATGGTTAGATGACGCGATACAACCTCTGGCGTCTTCACGTGCAGAAGAAAATAGTTTTCGATGTAAAGGCTCATTTCTCTCACAATGTGAAATTCCAGACGGAACTTTCAATCTATAACTCAGATTCCAAAATAAGGAGACCATTGTTCCCTCGCGTAAAAGGAAATATCGATGTCGGCGACAGTTATGTGTCCAGCGTCTGCTTGGTATCAGCTCTAGCGGAAAAAATTAATCCTTGAGAGTCAAGAGGCGAATTCAACCCCACACACGTGCGGTAGTAACTGGAGCTGTTGATTTCTAAGAAGTGATGACAGTCGCAGGTTCGGTCACGCACGGTGGGAGGCGGTAAGCTTATGCAAAGCGAAGCAGATCAGTTAGAGATTTTTGTCAAGCAGTTCGGAACGGTCGCTTGAAGAGCAGTGCAGGTTATTCCTGAGTGAAATAATAATAATAATTGATTGTGAATAATTGATTGATTAATAATTTAATAATTGAAGTGTGATGTTCTCATTATTAGAACCTTTTGAACTGTGTATTCTGTGTATACAAGTGCATGTATTTATTCCCGTGATAATAAGGTTTTTTTATTGTTTCAGGTAAGAATAGCAATATTGTGGTTACATTCCTATTACATATTTGGGTCGAGAAAAAGATGCATCAGCCGTAATTCCTGCCAATGCAATGGTAAGTAAGCTGCAAAAAAATTGCGAACGTGACAAGATATGTTCTAAGTAGTAGAACTTGGACGTACATGATAACTCTCTTAACGGACAGCTCTCGACAGCAAACGATTTTTTGGGTCCAGGCGAAAACTTCGGTTTTGTCAGAACCTCTGTAGCGGATATTTCTGTTGAGCGGGCCTTTTTCCGGTCTCAAACGTCAATTTTGAAGAAGATTCACTTTCGTAGCATTCAGACTGGTGTAAACATTGAATGAACTTATCCGCTATGAAGAAACGTCAAGACAGTGTTGGCAGTAGTTGATTGAACTGCTGTGAGGTCTTTCGTAACTATTTCTGCGAGTTTTCTCCGCGCCCTAAACATTGTCATGGTTTGGAGCGACTTTATTGTCGAGTTCTGGTCGTTTAGAGAGAATCATGATTGTGTCTCCCATATTTCAAGAATTGGGAAATATTTTTAACCGTTCTGTAAAGATTATTCAGAAACAAATGAATGTATTGACAAATGATCTCAGTATTTCCTGTAATAAGTTGAATTGTTAAATCAGTCTTAAGCATTCGTATGATTAATTGTATTTTCCATTTCACACAGTAACGCATTTACGCGATTACGTGTTAAAATTGTAGCGCTCCCCTGTCGCATCGGGTAATGAAGGAGATATGGTGATGAATAAATACCCGATATACTAGATTCTTTGCAGTATCATTTTGCCCATCGAAATGAAATTAATTTTAATTTTACTTTTGATGTTTGTCATAAGTTTATTTGTTTGCAATAATTAATTCGTCTTGTAAATATTCGTCATCCGAAAAAAAGCATTTGTGTATTCTCGCATGCGGCCCTGTGTATTCTCGCATGCGGCCCTCGCCTCACCGACCGTCCGCATCCGCTCCTGGAGCGACGGCGGGCGTCGTTGTGGTCGCCATGGCGACCGCGCCCCCGCCCTGGCTCCGGTGCGGCCGTCCCCTTGACCTGCACGTGGCGCGGTGCTCTCGTTCGGTTTGCTGTTGTGGAGCATGGCGGCTCATCGGCTGCCACGGCTGCACCATCGATTTATCCGATATCCTCCCTGGGCTTGGGGGACGAGGGAGGGACAGGGGTTCGACGCCCGGTAATTCAAAGTGTAATTTGTGGAGGATAGATGCACCAGGTTTATTCGAGTTGTCTTGTTTCGATTATGCCCTCATTGCTTGTTGATAAAGTGAAGCTTTAGGATCCTGGACGCACGATGCCAACCTGTGAGAGTAGGTAAGTATCTACACTCAAAAACCAACCTTTGGTAAACGTTTTTAGAGCTTTGTTTTTATTTGCTTTTTTTCTTTTACTTTGTCTCTGTAATTACTCTAAAAGTGAGAAAACTGTAAGGACATTCTAGATTGTTGGGAAGATATATGAATGTAGGAATACGTAATGCCCAGTTTGGTCTGTTCTGATGTTTTAAGTTAATTTCGCCTCATTTCATAATTAAAAGCTCACATGGTTAGGTATTTTGCAGTGTGTGACATGAGCCTGTAATTGAGAGGTTGCAATGTTGGTGAGTTAGGTTAGTCCGGATTATGGAGTGATTTTAGTGAAAAAGGGCAATGTGTAAATGTTACACACTAAAAGAAATAATTATTTACTGTGCAAGTCAAAATTATATATTAGGTCGAAGTTTAAATCATATCACTCTTCTCCCTCTGCCCTCCTCTTCTCCCTCTGCCCTCCTCTTCTCCCTCTGCCCTCCTCTTCTCCCTCTGCCCTCTTCTCTCTCCACTGTTTGTATTTGTTATAGAGAACAATTGAAGGGAGGAGAAATATCCGTGGGCAGTGGACCCCCGTGGCTATGCGCCATGCGCCGCCGGCCGCTTTGGCCCGTAAATGAAATTCCTCGGTTTCTTCGGCCGCGCGGGGGCGGCGGGCGACGTCGACCGATCGATCCTCGGCAGCCCACGCGAGCGTAATGAAAAGCGGTGGTCCGGCGGCTGCGGCGCCGCGCCGCGCCGCGCCGCGCCGCGCCGCGCCGGGCCCTCGCGGCGGTGCCGGCGGGCGCCACGTGGGCGGAGGGGGGAGGGGAGGGAGAGAGCGGCGCGCGGTCGCTCGATAAGGATGTCGCGTTGCGCCGCTCGCCACGCGACCAAGAACAACACCCGACGAAGGAGAGACAGAGCTGGCAAACTGCGAAACAACGTTTGAACATAGATCATTTCGTTTTTACAGAAATTTCGACAAGTTGTCGGCAAACGATTTCTTCAGATTTCGGGTTTCGGGCTTTTGAAGAAGGGGTGGTATTGCAGGAGTGTGTGACAATATTTAGTTATGTCAACTGTCATTCAGACTCTTACGATGCTGAAAAAAGTTCGTACGTAACCAGTCTCCACAATATCTTATCCCTGACAGTGGCATAGATGGATGTGTTGTGACTAGCATAACCGTTTTACGTTACGTCACTGGATAGCACGCTAAGCATACGTAAGAGTCATATAACATTCCTAGCTATAGAAAGTACAGCACTAAGCTACAGAAAGTTAATGTTCATTATTTTATGTAAAAAGATAACGAGAAAATAACAATAAATTTCACCTCACAAAGTTCTTTTTAGACAAAGAAGAAAATGAATAGGAATAAGTGTTCGAATCGGTGGCCCTCCGTTCTCGAGACATCTGGAATTACAGCATTATCTCACAATATAACAGCATTCGTTTCTAACGTTCCACCAAGTCTTCGTGAGTGTTTCTCGTTTTCCATATCAGCTCGTCGAAGAGTAAGCAAGGCCTGGCGTAATGGCAGTGGCTGCTCCGCCTCAATGGGCGGACTGAATGTCTGGCGCGGGGCGGCGCCGGAGCGAGGGGAGCGGAGGGGCGGGCGCAGGCATGCACGCGGCGGCGGCGGCGGCGGCGACTATCGATTCGCCGCCGGTTTATCAGGCCACGTTCTCAGCGGCGCGGCGGCGGGGCGCCGCTCCCCCGCATCAGCCGGAGCCGCTGGACCAGGGCTGTGGGCCTCCGCCAGACCTCCTGTGGCTGGGCGCCGCCCCTTTCGAGCGTAATATTATGTTAGTGCCTTATTTTACGAGGCGAGACTCGGGCCGTCAGGCCCGCTCGTCCGTCTGACCACGCAAATTTCACTACGCTCCTTTCACCAACTAGCGGAGAAAGAAGGTATTATCTCGGGCGACGAAACAGGCGATTTGAATTTAGCTCAGAGGCGTCATTTAGGCTTGAGGATCTTTTACATGCAAGTAAATCTACTAACACGGGACAGCCGGCTTTACTACCCCTCCTAAGGAAGGCGTGAGGAAGGATTTTTTCGCCCTTAAAAATCCACGCGCTTCGATCGGGTTTGAACCCGCGAAGTCCGGTACGCTAACCGTTACACCATCGAATCCGCAAATACTATACCACTGTTGTATCGGCAAAACAGTTAAACGTAGGGATGCAAGGTCCCTCTGAATGGCCATCGTCCTTTTAAGTCCGTGAAGAAGAATAAAAATTAATGATATGTGATTGCAAGTAGCGAATGAGAATTATTCCAGCAAAGGCACTTCATCTTATGTGTATGTTCTTTTTCTTATAAGAAGATGATATTAGTAAAAGAATTTAACGACACACGGACGACACTACAAAAAGCGAATTGGTGATTCTGCCTGGCTTCCTCGCTGTGTCGATTACGGTCTTTAATTGATGGGCTTGGAGGAGGAACAAGATAAGTCACATCAGTCACGGCGAGCTTCCGGTTATTCGTTTATGTTAATTTAAATTTTGATCAGACCGTGGCTTATCTTCTCTCTGTGTAGTAGTGTGTCTACTTCATATTTATGATCGGTTTGGGCCAGTAACAAGAGACACTTCGACCAAAATAACGATTGGCGATACTTGTATCTGCAGCGACTTTAATCATAAGGTTCTAGAGTTCGAGACCCTATAATGGCGTACTTTCGGCAGTAGCTAAATCGCTGAGTCGAATTCAGGAGAATTGTAACGCCCGCCTGCACTGATCGGTAGTTATCCGTGGTTTCTCCGATCAACACCAGGCGAATGCCGGAGCGGTAAGCTAGCAAACGAACCACGGCCGTGCGTGATACAGCCTTCTTATTATCATATCCTCTTATACATACATATACTTTCATGCACTACACTGCAAGAGATTACAGCTTGTCCCGGCTGGTGGGAGAGATACGTGAAGGATATCGTCCGGAAGCGGACTTGTAGGTCGACGCCGGATCTCACGATCCAGGGGGGGCGGAATACCGCCACATCCCGTGATAAAAAACATGTATTACACTAACGGGACTTATAATCATAGCAACTGACCTACCCAGAAACACCAATCAATCTTTCTTCCGGATTTAGCCACGGAAGTTCCAAATATCGACAAAAGAGATGGACACGGGTTGAAAAAAGTCGGAAGTATTGATCTCGCGAAACCCGGACGCCTGAGCTCATGCGGACTGCCAGCCGGGGGACGTGCGCGGAGAAACGGCGCGTGCCAGAGACGGACCGGGAGCGGCGGCGGCGGCGGCGGCGGTGGCGCCGGCCGACCCAGCTAAGCGGCCGAGCGTGTCCACTGCTGCGCCTCCGCCCAGCCGTCCCCTCCCTCGCAGCGCACACGCCGTCCCCGCCACTTCGGTTGCTCCGCTCCTTCCCCCTCCCTAGCCCCGTGCCAAGTACTCGCGACGCCGCGCCGCGCCAGACCGCGTCGCGTCGCGGGCTGCCGCCTCTGGGACGCAGGCAATGCTATATGCAGAAGAATCTATGTATTAAGGCGGCTCCACACATTCGCTATTCGGCGAACAGCGAGCAACCACTCGCCGAATCCCGAGTAGTGGATGGGTCGCTTGCTATTTGCCGAGTGACGAACATTCGGGACTCGCTCTACCCACCGCGTTTCGGTCTTTTTGACACATCAAAGGAAGTGAACATTCGCCGAACACATCAGCTGGTCGGGATCGGGCGAGCAATGCCGAATGTATGGAGCCACCTTAACACGAATTTCGCCGCAACACGAACAAAACTTCGTTCCCAGCAAGGAATTATGGTAGTACGGATATTTATAATAGTCGGGTAACACGAATTTTTATAACACGAACTCCGATTATTTTGGTCCCTTGGAATTCGTGTTAATGAGGGTTTATGTAATAGGAAGGAGGATTTTTCTGTCCATTTCGTTAGAATAAGAGGCTGGACTTACAAATGGTCTTGAATGGAATGTCGTGGCTCACAAGCGTGGAGACATTATTTCAGTCGCACAGTTTTGCTCTAACCTTTAATAATTTATTTGGCCTGAAAGATGCAATTTCGAAGCGAGGGCCCAGACCGTATATTATTACACAAGAACTTCGCTGATCGTTAGTGCGAGCTATGGTAATGATATGAATTGAATTATAATAGAGCAACGGTGCAATAAACGGTGGAGGAATCGAGAACGCCAATCGCGAATTCGTCTCGTCCAACACAGTCCACATGGATCGAACGGAATTTGAATTCATGTATCCACATGTTCAATCCCCACACCATGGTCCGTCCGTCTAAATGCACAGTGATGTTACTCATTTGATCGTTCGCGTCATTTAGGGCCGTTGGCGCTATTGTCTTATCATTTTTTCACAGTGACCTCAGCTCACATCAGGCAACTCGCACTACTAGAGACAAGCGTAGCATTATTGCAATGCAGTGTGTGGAAATGGAGAAGGAAGGAAGAAAGAAACTGATCTTCGAAAGTTGAGGTTGCCTCCTAATATATTTTCCCAGTTTTTATCCTTCCTTTTCTCCTCGCCTGAATTCCCTTTTCCTACTATTCTTAAGGCGTAGAATACATAGAATTTATTCCAAATATTCATGACGTACGGGAAACATTGTTAAAGCTGCTGTTGCTAGCAAAAAGGTTCCGAAGTCTCGGGATTTTCTGTGAGAATGCATTTTCAAGTTTTGGAGCTGCGAAGCGGAAGAAAAAGCGTGGGTTTCGCTCTGCACTTTCCGTCTCTCCCAACCTGTCCTCACCCGTCGGGAATGACTACGTATCCTTGTGACATTTTCCTGCTACGTTAATGGAGGAAAGGCGGTGAAATAACTTCTTGCGTGAGGGACGAAAAGGTCTTAGGAGGCAAAAGACAAAACTCTAGTCGTTCAGAGGCACCACAGCCATTTTTTCTTCACAAATATAAGATTCGAAAAATCTTGATCCGATCTCTATGTAAATTTGGGTTCACGTACTCGTATCATCGCTTGTCAGGCATTGTGATTTTGAAAATAATGTAGAATGATTATGGAATATTAAGCTTAAATATTTTTCTTTGCAAGTTTTTTCTACTTTTCTTAAAGTAAATGCACTTGCGTGAAAACCAAGCCGCGGGAATGGATCTAGCAAAAATGATATATTTAAACAGGCATATAACAGAACTTTCACGTAGAATTTTTCAAGTTCCTTCATAGATGTTCTTGTGCTTCTCGGATAGATGATTGCCATTGTGGAATGAAACCTTCAGAGCCCAAAACTCTGTGACGGCGGTCGTCGGTGTGAAATTCGCCGCTCTTGCATGCCACCGAACACAGATTTGGAATTTTCTCTCCTTTTTCGTTGAGAGCGGCAGAACACAGGCGATGCAGGATAGCGGCGTCCCAACTACCCGTCGGGCGGGGTGAAAGAGGGTGAAAGGGGGTGAAAGGGGGTGGACGGAATAATCGAGGGAGCGTCCGTCCTCGCAGGCGAGGGGACGCCGCGCCGTCACAATGAGACGACGGCATTCGCGTTATCCCGGCTGTGAAAATCGCCCGGGAAGCGGCCGGCGACGCGGAGGGAGCCGTCAATCCATAAACGGTGGAAATCCAATAGAATCCATCTGAAATGTCGGGTCTGCTCCGCGCGCCGAATTCGTTTCGAAGTCAGCGGTGGCCGCATTACGGACGCCTCGTCGACTCTCGCTGCCACTTTCCCGGGGCTCTGCCAGACTGCTCGGCATGACCCTTCTTCTCCCCCACACACCCCTTTCCGCCCCCTCCTTCAACGCCGGTGGCGCTCCAGCCGACGGATCCGGAAGTATCGAGGTAATCCCTGTCGCTGCCCAGTTTTCTTTTTTCCCGCCCAGCTGCCTGCTGCGGCCCGGCGTCAGCAGTCGCTGTTTGATTTGAAATATTACTACATCCGCTCGACGAAAAAACGGAATTCTGTCGAGGAGTTGGTTTAGAAACAATGTCAGACAAAATTCGCCTCGCGCGCAGGCCGGCGAAACATTTGTAGCAAATGGCCGGACGACGCGTTTTTGTGACATCCGCTTCGATTCGACCGTTTGTAGCAGACCACATCTATAGATGTAGATCGGATAGATATGATCATTACAAGTGCGGTTATACTTCTAAACATATCAACATGATTTAGTGACACGTAGCTCCCTCGCCTTGATGTATGTCCTCGTTAGACAACCAGTGGTATTCCAGACATTAATTTACAAGTATGCAAGAGGAATGTTTGGTGATATGACTTTATATTCTGCTTGTTGATGTCTTCAGAGTGTTTTTCATTAGTTTGTAAGGTTGACACATTCGAAACAATGTTTTCAAACATCGTATGTTGTTTATTCTTAGCGTTAGCGGCGGCGGTGGTGTAGTGGTTAGCGTAACGGACTACTATACCCAAGTTCGCGGGTTCAAACCCGATCGAAGCCGTCGATTTTTAGGGGCGAAAAACTCCTTCGTACGCCTTCCTTCGGAGGGGAAGTAAAGCCGGCTGTCCCATGTTAGTAGATTTACTTGCATGTAAAATATCCTCAAGCCTAAATGACGCCTCTGAGCTAAATTCAAATCGCCGGTTTCGTCGCCTCAGTAATACCTTCTTTCCGCTAGTTGGTGAAAGGAGTGTAACGAAATTTGCGTGGTCAGACGGAAGAGCAGGCCTCATGGCCTGAGTCTCGCCACGTAAAATAAGGCAATTCAGTTCAATTCTTTTTTCATGCTTTTAGTCTTCTGTTCACAACTTCACACCTACATATAGGTGAAGGAAATAATGACTTGCGATATTCACGATTCGCAATACGCCGAAGTTTTAAGTTCCTTTCACAGAACGTGGAAGATGTGAACGCAATTGAAAAAGAAGCCAACATAATACGTGATATACAACTGCGTGCCCATCCGGGACACAAAGGCCAATGCATGAAGGTTTCAGCTGCTTCGCGGAACCCTGCAGTTCCAAGGAGCGCATCGGGTAACGGGAGCACCTGCGGCCACGCGAGCTGTGTTCTCCCTCCTTCCCCTCTCCCCCACCCAACTCGCCACCTTCCCCTCTCCCCTCGGGCCGAAACGCACGCGAACTCTGCAGCGGCGGTCACGCTCGCGCCGGCGCGGCCTCCACGTGGTAAATACATTAAATCTTGAGCTATAGCGAAGCAATGGCCGCTCTGCCGAGAACCCGCCCGCTCCAGGCAGAGGCCAAAGAACTTGCCTTTCTTTTCCCGGCGTCGTAAAATTTGACGGCTCTTTTAGTATGATGTAAACGGGGCTTCGATTAGGTCCTTAACACTTCAGGAGGCTTTGGATTTTCCGCACTGTTCGCCCTCCCGCACTGCTGCTGCTGCTGCGACCCCGTGCGCGGAAGAAAAATAGCCGAAATTCGGAACGGCGAGAGGCAATGCGTTGCGAAAGCCGGATTTTATCCTCGCCGACTTCCTTTTCCGCCAAGCGCAACGTTCGCTCAAGACATCGAGCCATTGCCAGACATTTTGTAGTTATTCTAGATTTCAGCACATTAGGGGAAATATTGATGCAGGCTTCGTGAAGGGGAAAAGGAAGATCGTGCACTTCCACAACTACTGAACCGAACGCTCTCCACTTGCCTTTCATCGGCTTAGGTGGCCCAGGGCATCACTATTGATGTCACTGCAGTGCCTCTGATCGGGGGGTCGTTGGGTTCTAATCCCAAAGGTGTCAATATTTTGGATACTATCTTGAAAGCTAGATCGAGTTCAGCCGCGTCTGGAGGAGAATTCTAGCTGTCGGCTGCTCTGATCGGGAGTTTACCGTGGTTTCTCCAATCAGTTCCTATGGTCCGATTAAAATAAGTTGGTGATTGACAATAGTGCTTCTGAAGCTGTAGCTTCATACAATATGAGTGAATGTTTTGGTTACTTTAATAAGTATTTATTTCAAATGTTTATTTTCGTGTCCCGGGAGCTTGTGCTCAGTGGTACGCGAACTGTCCACGTCATTCCCTTCCATTCGCAACTGTCAATCACCAACTTATTTTAATCGGACCATAGTGAATGTCGGAGCAGTAATATTCGGGTCACGGACCGCACGCGATCTTTCCTTCCTTTTTCTTTGTCCTACCCTCACCCTGTACTTACACACACACATGTGCATGTACACCACACATGTCGGGAGACCTATCGAGAGGGTCTAGCTTGTCCTGACTGGAGCGGTGCCACGCTGGTGGGAGATACCTGATTGGGGAAAACCCGCAAACCGACGTGTAGGTCGGCGCCGGATCCTGCCATCCAACGGAAAAGCCGTCACCTCCCGTGACTAAAACATGCACTACACTTGCTGGAGCAGCTTACGCTCCCTGAATCGTCAATTAATCAATCCACTTTCCGTCCATATGTGAAAATGGATTCGTGTTGGCACTGATAGCTACGTGAGGTTGCGAGGTCATCAGCAACCGCGCGTAGCGCATAGGAAACGTTCTACTCAGAAATGAGGTGTGATCAGCCGTGCATGCGACTGCTATTGCATGCCAGTTTTCTTGCGTCGTCTTATTGTCAGAGTTAAGAACTTCACTCGCAAAGGAAAAGAAGTATAGCTGTTTTCTGCCCTTTTTATAGTGATTTTTGTAATATTGAATGTATGACGAAGAAATGAGTGTAATTTGAAAGATAATACTGTGTGCCACGGTATTTTAAAGATAATACTGTCAATGCCAAACGAATATAGCGTTGAGTGTTTTTGATTCATGTGGGGAATCATAACTTCGGGCTACTACTTGATTTCGGTGTTATAACAGTATTGACGAAATCCTGAATCTCAACGTAATTCTCTACGCGATGTAGGAAGTCAATCTCTGACTGCAAAATCTTCTGTCCTGGGGGTCACTCTTTGATTTTTTTTTTTTGTCTCCTGAAGTGAATAAATTGTATTTCTGTAGATTTTAAGAATTTTATAATATTAGAATAATTGAATATGACACCACACAACATTGTATATTATCTACAACTTTCTTTCTAATTGAAAATGTATGTGTAATAGCAAAATAGTAAAAGACGCATACAGATAAGATTGGCAGTAATTTGTTTCTAGGATTTAGAATAATTTATTTTCGAAGTATCACTGGAGCGGCTTTCCGAATGTGCTTCCAAAAAATCAATAGAATTGGGAGAGGCTTCCAGCAGATTAAGATACTGACTTTAGCAGAAAATTATTGATTTTATCGGATTCCTACATTTTTAAGAATATGTGGGGGAGGAAGTATCCCCGAATGATTCTCTCGCCTGCCTTGGCGTGCGGGGAACTGATGGGAGGGCAGCCGGACGAGCGGTCGCCAGACACCGGAAACAGGAAACCCGCGAGCTGCGTGATCTGAAGAGCGTTTGGTAGAAGTCTCTGGGAACTTCGTGTTAAAGTTCAAATTTTCGTTCATTTTCCATTTACTTTACACATGCATAGGCTGTTGGAGGATGTCGGGGATCCCTCACCTTAAGAGTTTTATGTTCTATTCTGGAAAAGGAATAATTTGTCGCCGTCAGTGACACAGCTAACCTCAATACTTTCAAACGTTCAATCTAGGGAAAATAAAAGATAACCATGCCCATTCTTAATGGTATTTATTCAGACCACGCTTCACAAGTGAAAATGCTTTTAGTTTGTCTTGTCGGTTCGTCGCTGCTTGGAATTTTAAACGACACCTCGGAGGAAAATTGCCAATTCGCACTCTTGACTTAACAAATGTTGCTGTCCCGGAGTGACACATTCGCCGTAAAGGTGCAAGACTTCTGACGTATTTTATCGTGTCATTAAGTAAAATTTCTTCTGTGTAGGTTTTCAAGTAACAATCATTATCATAGGCAGACTTCCTAGGTTTAATTCCGCGCAGGTTATTGAAAAAAGTGAGAATGCGCTGTGAAGTGACGTCCAAAAGTGACGGTAATTTGGATGTGGGCTTGTGAATGAAGAGGGCGTATGGTTGTGAATACAGACAACTGAAGAACGTCCGAAGTTCATTGGTGATTCAACTTGTGTTCCATTCCGATTTGTCTTGCGTTGACTCTACCCTGCTACAGAAAAGACGAATCCTTCAAACTATAGACCTGGGTAGGGTCAGTTGGAACATGAAGGTTTATGTGAATTCGGATGTCTTTGATGAAGTTAATTAGCATCTTTAATATTTAAATGTGTTCGTCAAAGCCACACCGAATAGAATAATAATAATAATAATAGAATAAATCATAATCAGTAACACTTCATCAGTAATAGAATAAATCATAATCAGTAATAATAATCACGGAGTATGCAAAATCCATGGAGTTCGTGTTAAGCCCAGCTTGCCAGGGCAAGGGGAACTGCTGATCTTCTTGCGACTTGCTCCTCCTTAGCCGGCCTTAAAAATGTGCAGAGAAAAATGGTGGTGGGGGGAGGAGAATTAATTGCTGAAGTCCCACTTCCCGGGTTCTCTTTTCCTCTGCTTCTAAGGACATGTTTATGGTGGGGATCGAACTCGTGTTCTCTTTCGAGGCACGGAGTACCATCTCTCGGTTCCTCCTTTTCGTATCGCGACATCTCCACATGGGACATCAATGTGTCCTGAAGATATAACAAACAGAGTATGCTTCTAGAAAAAGGAGAACTTCAGGTTGGTTGTTAATGAAAATGTATTATAAGTTATTTAAATTATATATATCTACCCCCTAATGGTATCCTCAATATCCAGTCAGGCGTATTCAAGAAGAGGAAGGGGTAGACGGCGGTGGCAGGCTGCTGCCAGCAGGCTTGTTCATAGCACGTGGAGGCGTGATGGGTTCCGTACGATGGCGTTCGCCAGCAGTCTAGGTCCAGCAGAAAGGTCGTCTCGAGATCCGCCGCGGGGACTGACAGAAGAGACGTCCGATGACCGACGTGCTCCTGAGCAAGAAAACTGGACGATTCTCGTGTATGTGCACGGGGTTTCAAATCACAAAAGAATGCTTCGATGCAGCACCTCGCAAAACATAGAAGAGAAGTCAAACAAGAGAAGTCATACGGTTACTTCCCTTGTCGGCTCAGGATGCCGGACCGCTACCCCACCGCATCGACGCCTCATCGCATTCCTAACTTCCCGAGGTGGAGGCCCTGTCCTTTTGCAACATGTGTGCACAGGGGTTATGAAGCTATTCATCTACCGTCCTAGCACGTGTGACCAGCCCTTGTCATGAGAGACGCGGCCCGCCCAGTGCGCGCCCGCCGGCGATCGCCAGCCCGCCCACGCAGATGCTCCCGACTGTACAAGGCCTAGCCTGCCACATTCCAGACCGAAGGAGAACGAGCGACAATCGCAGCAGACTCATGTGTTCAGTTTTGTGTACGCACGGAAAGTGCAATGCACGTTCGTTCACGCCATTGCGATATGGCTATTCGTACCTTACGGTCAGTTATGGCCAATTCTGCAATATAAAAATAACAGACGGTCAGTACGACTTTAACCAGCTGGCGTGTGCAAAATACAAAGTTTATGTTTCAAATCTCATTACGCTGTTTCAGTAGCGACAATCGCATTCCTGTACGGCTCTTATATTTCGCCGGTCCAGTTCATTTCGCTTGTTTGGAGGTGTCCGCTGGGTGGATGTGGGACGGCGGCAGAGGGGGCGACTGAGTGGGTAGGGTTGTGTGGGAGGGTTGACCAGTGACGGAAGTAGCTGTTGTAGCTGCCCGTCGCGTCTTCCGAACGGCTATCTCGCTCTTTGTGAGTCTATGAGCTTCATCATACCCAATTTCCGGAATTAGTAAATTTCTTACCGGTTACTTCCGGAAACACTGCATTACCTGGCCATATACAACGTCGTTTGGATAGTGGATTCTGACCGCAGGTGAATCGTCTTTGGATAGTGGATTCTGATCGCAGGTGAACGACCGCAGGTGATTCCTTCGGAGGAGAAGAAAAGTAGGAAATCCCTAGTAGACATGTAAAAGATCAGTCCTAAAAGATGCCCCTGAGCAAAATTCAAGTCGCCTGTTTCGTCTCCCGAGTGACACCTTAACACTCTGCTACATAGCGAAAGGAGCGTAGAGGAATTTGCCTGGTCAGACGGAAAAGCAGGCACGACGGCCCGAGCCTCGCCACGGAAAATACGGAAGCCAAAGAAAATTGAAGTGAAGGGTGTTTCATTTTAATCGCGCAGGCTGTTGATTTGGATTGTGCGAGCGAAGCGGGTAAAATTGGCCGAATCATTTTGGTGATATTTTTGTCAAGCTACGTAACTACTTTCACACGTGCAACATTTGTAATTACCGTGAACTGCAAACCGCATTCCAGAGATGTACCATTTATCAATATGCTGTACTAAACTGTCACAAACATTTTTGCGTCCGGACATCCTTCCTTAAACTGATACCCATGATCACTATAATCACTTGTCTTCGTATGACCCTTGTCACTTTCTTCACATCCTTTCACTATCGCTGCAACAAGGACGTTTCCGTCACTTTTCAAGCTAGTGAGCCCCGGCATGCAGTCCCTTGACGAGCGGCGAGAGCGCATGGAACGACTTTTTAATAGTCGCGGCGGAAGACGCAGCTGTCATCGCGTCGCATTACTCTCGCATTAGGAAGCACCTGACGCCGCGTTATCTGCAGCCAATTAGTTCGCGCGGATGAGGGCGGACTCTTAAGGACAATTATGGTTTGCGTTTCCAAAATAGCGTCCTTAACTGATAAGCACTCGTTGAAAAGAATCGCAAACTGAAATACAGGAAAGGACTGTCGGTATCGAATGAAATATAACTCGGCTGATGTGATGACGTTATTGCAAGTGAAATGGGAGGCGGAGCGAAGAATAGATGTTATTGGTGAAAATAATTAATGGGATTTTCTCGCAACCCTGCCATTTGGTTGTGCTCCTATGTCGAGTATAAGACAGTTTATAGGCGGACTATTCTGTGCTTTTCCATTTTTTTTTTCTTTTTCTCCTTCTTGTTATCACGAATGTTATGCCAGAACGTTAACACTGAATGCCCCAACGCTAACCCAGCACTTCTTCCTGAGTCACTGTTTTCTCACGTACTAGGATCTGTTCTACGAAACAATCATATTCCATCATCATATCATTTTGCTTATTTCTTTGGATAGTTTTATGAATTCCTGATATTGAAAAAGTTATACCTAAACAGCGCTGACAGTGTAAAGGATAAGCTTCATCACCGAACCTATACTCTTCAAATTCCATGGAAACAATTTTGTTCATCTAGTATTATATTACGTAATAGTTACAAATAATACGAGAAAGAATGTGATGTAGCACCATCAGTTTGCACGACAATCTTTTTTATACAAAAGTTTACTTATTTCTTTCCACTTCTTTATTCAAAAAGAATACCTTCCCTTGTTCTGCAAATACTTGAAAAATAATATTCGAGTTTAGGCGAGTACTGCATTACTGAGAACGCAACATATAGGGGGAGATTTTGAAAATAACTTTCGTTTTTCTCTTAGAAAGTAGATTGGCAATCTGAACTGTTGAACCCCCTAGTACCAGAATTCCTTTTTCTGTATGTCGCTCTCCAAAGCGCAGGAGGCAATCTGAGAGTACGTTTGTCAATTTCAATAATACTCTACTAAATTACATTGCTAGAATGCTTCAAAGAGCAAATTATAATTTCTCGCAAACTGTGGTAAATCGCAAAGTAATTTAATACTTTGCTAAATTACATTGCTAGAACGCTTCAAAGTGCAAATTATAATTTCTCGCAAACTGTGGTAAATCTTTAAAAACGATTTTCGTTTTTCTGATCGAAAGGAGATGGGTGACAAGAGAACGGTTGGAGTCGCAAGGAAGTCCCAAGCAAGCGCCCGCGCCGGCGCTGTGCAGGGCTTTAAGCCTCGTGAATGAGGCGCGCACGCGTCGCGAGGAGCGTCGGCAGGGGCGGGGGAGGGGGAGGGCGAGGAGGTGTTTTTTGTAAACGACCGCTCCGAACGAAGCCGAGGGCTGCAGTTCACCTCCCGGGCGGCGGGGAGGGGACCACGGGAGAGCGAGACAGAGGGGAGCGAAAATCGATGCGAAGCCTCGTGCGCCCGCGGCTCTCCCCCCGCCCCACCTTCTCCCCTCTCGCCAGCGCCCTTCGCGTCGTCCGCGCCGTCCCCGCGCGGTGGTGGCCCGCGCTGACGCCCACCCGCCTTCTCCCTCCCTGCCCACGCGTGGCGTTGATCCTCCTCCTCCTCCTCCACCTCCTCCGCTCGGTCTCTCGGCGGCACGCCTCCCAGGCGACGCGGCCACTCCGCTCCGCTCCCCACCCCTCTCGTTAGCATGTTGCCGACTCGCACCTGCGCAAGTCATACGAGAAGCTTCGTCCCCTCCCCGCTTCCCGTGCCTTGTCCTCGTGATATCCACCTCCAGCCAGGGCTCTCCGGTATTGCCCCGTCCCTATGCCCCCCCTCCTTCCTCTGCCTCTGCCTTGTCCTCGTGATGCCCACCTCCACCCAGAGCTCTCCGGTCCTTCCCCGACCCGACGCCCCCCCCCTCCCCTGAAAGCGTCGCGCACTCGGTTCCGTTCTGTCGCTGCTTTCGCGTCCTCGCAAATTAGCTCGCGCAAATTAGACTTCGCTCCTGGAACACCGACGCACCTGCTCCCGCTGGCTTCTGCGCCTCTGCAGAGGCCGCTCCCTGGCCGAAGCTTCATGGCATATTGCACCTTTTGCTCAGCACGTGTTCCTACACTATCCACCATATTGCTGCGTCTGATTTTTACTTTCTCAATCTACTTCGGGGGAAGAGAATGGTGTAATTCTGCAGAAAAAAAAGTGCCAATTTTTTCATAGACAACTCGTGTTGTGGTTTCTTGATACCAAAAGCTGGATTTTTCTGGCTCCTGTATGTAGTAAATTACTTTCTAGAAAACGTAGTGTAGGTAGAATTCAAGTTTTCTGGATCCTTTCACTCGTGTTTTAGTTTTGTGAAAGTCATACTGACAAACCACCTGCCTACCGCCAGTGCCGGTAATACAGCTACGGATTCTAGTGCAGATCTACTTATGAGCGGAGCGCGATATTCGTTTGCTCTGACATTAGCTCAAATACTGCTCGTACTCCTGGTACAGTAATCTTACCGTAAGAAATATGAAACACAGGATTGGACAGGGATTGAAGAAGTTAATTGCACCTGGATATTACATCTTTCATTGCATTTTCATATATTTTCATAGTGCCTTATACCTTCAAACATTACTTAAAATTATCTCTATTCAATATTTTACAAACTTGGCTGTGAAGGTATTCGTTGAGATGACCGTATCTTCACGACGTACTACTCCACGTTACAATCTTTTTCTTTAAGGCTGCCAGCAAGGTTCAGTAATGTTGGTCCGAACTTCCTTCGTACCAATAATATACAAAATGTATGCAACAAGGTCTCTACATATTCGTCAACACCTGTTTCTCTATTGCCGTGCTCTACTTATTCAAACGTTTGATATTTGTGAATACTCTATATCCTAGTATGTTTTCTTGATACGTTTGTGCTCTTTCATCTCTAATGAATTTCTCCTGTGGATGTCTTAGTTTTCTTTCCATTTCTTTCATATCACGTTTTATTTAATTACAATTTTACTTTCTGGTTTTATTACATTGTTTTCCTTTTCCCCTCCCGTCCTGCGTTTTTTGCCGCTATTTCTAAGCAAAAGAAAGAGGGAGGACTTTGGAATTCGATTGCCGCCTTGGAAAATTAAAATGCGGAATGTTTTTGAATTTTGATTAAAGAATAATATTTTCCTGATGTGTCGTTTTCTTATTGAAACCCATTAAAAAGTACATATCATGCCTAACCCCCGGGTTTGTAGATACATTGCACTCTTGAGAGTAACTCTGTGAATTGAAAAGCTTTTTTTAAGAAAACAATTTAGAGAGAAATGAGTGAAGTTACTTGGAAGATAAAACAACCCTTTGCGTTTCCGTAATCTAGTTCTTAATCGGACTTCAACCACAAATCTTTATTAAAATTTAGTAAAGTACTAGTTGAAGTAGGCAGAACGGCATTTAGAGCGTGTTGTATTGCATTATTTGCGGGTTTTATTTTTTCCTTCAGAACAATTCACTTTATGTGCTAGAAAAGTTACTTTTAAATACAGAAATCATATAACTTATTACTTATATAATGATCACGCAAACCTTGACATTATAGATTTTTAAGGAATAGCATGGTTTCGTACGTCCCATGGCAAGTTCACAGCCCTTTTCTTGCTTCCGTTTTTTGTTATTGAATTAATATTTCTCCATCCAAAGAATGATTCTAATGTAAGGAAATGCCCGTGGTCAACTTTCTCTCTTTTGATGGCTTACTTTAGTGGATGTGAGCATTCAACGTTTCAATTCCGGAACTTGTTCTTGAGTAAATCATTAATGTTGTTGTTTGTATGAAAGGTCTGAAAATGAACGAAGGTACTATTGATAGGTTTTTTAACGATAGTGGAGTTCTGAATGGTGGTACTGTGTGTCCTGAATACGACCACTGTAATGCACGACGCCTTCTCGGCCCCGAAGGCGATAAGAAGCCACCAGTAATGACTGCAGAAAATTTAACTGGTAGTCCATCCTTCTGCTTTATCAGCAGTAACAAAACCTCAAACATTGCGTTATTTGGACACCAGGGCAGTGGAGGAAGTTTGTTCTATTAGTATAGCATACAAATAATAGTGATTACAGTATTGGTTGAAATTACTGAATTTTGAAGTGGAGAATCACATACATACAGTCGGACCTCCATATATCGAATCTAACGGTTCCTTCAATAATATTAGATGTATAAATTCGATGTATAGAAATATTTCTCACATTTTAGCAGAAGCTATTAAAACAGTCTGGAAAAATTGGATAAAATGGAAAATATAAACTTTAAATAATTAACAAATATTTTATTCATTTGCACCACATATTTATGAATAGGAACATGCAATTAGTATTGCTTTTTGTGTAACGTTAAGAGATTCGACGATTAGCAGGTTCGCTCGGGGAGGGATAGCAGAAATGAGTTACCTTCTTGAGAAAGCTGGGAACTAGACGTAGACAGTGTGTAAACATTTATTCAACTACACAAACGTCCAAAAAGAAGTTATATTTTCCGTTGTAGTGCTCTCCTTCCAAATTACGCAATCTAATTTTTAGAGACGTAATTAATAGTATGTGCTGTACATTTTCATTTCACAGAAAAAGGTCAAGTTAGAAAATGAGTTCGATAAGTAGAAATACTTTTCGATGTACAGAAACGTCTTTTTCACGGAAGTTTCAAGGGACAGAAAGAAAATAGAGATTTATAGAGAATTTCCATTTGTAGAAGTTTGATATGTAAATGGAGGTTCGATTGTATTCCAACAGTTTTAAGATATCGAATTCAGTGAATTTGTCGAGTGAACTACAGGGGAGTTCATTGATTTCAACGAGCGTTAAAGCTTTAAATGCCATATTTTTTCAGAAAATAGTTTGTATTTCTTCGATTTATGCAATATTTTTTCAGAAAAAAGTTCATGATTAGTTGAATGCCTGATACCTGTACTGGAGTGATATTCCAACTCTTGTGTTCCATTGCTCTGCGACCCCATCAGCCAGAGTGCTGCATGTTGTGAAGCCAAAGAATACATACAAATTCTAAAATGTAACAAACATTATTTTATTATTTGGAAAATTATTAAAAAATTAAAACATTATTTATAACATTATTTGGAAAAGCGCTCAGGAAAAGGTAGCTCAATGGCAGTGGTGTCAAGGTCTTCTATTGGTGGCATTGGCACGTGTTGTGGCACCGTAGCAAGCCACGAGCTTCTCTGCGCAACTAACGCGGGGAAAGTGTACTACTATTAGTAATCCCGCCGTTTTACATACGGATGCCGTTGTCTCTGGTGGCGGGATAATGAACTGCGTGGAGAGTCGCTTTCGTCGTGGTGACACTCGTGCCACGGACTCCCGCTCGTGGCATCGACCTTGACAACACTGCTCTATGTTCATCTTGCCAATCCACTGACCACGTGGACGTTTGGGCACACGAGCACCAGTGCATACGTGGAGTCACGCAGGAAGTTCTCTCAAAAGTGCGAACACTTGCCTAGGAGGGGAGCTTCCGCCACGCAACTGCCGGCGGCACTTACTAGGTGTTAGTCACCGTCCAGGCATTGAGTATTTTAGCAGAAAGCGCCTGACGGGAAGCAGGTACTTCTTGTTGTACGGTCTAACATACCCGATTTTCCTGTATCACTTCTCGGAATAAGCGGCAGTCAACCTGAGCTGTGCCTGTCTCTCTACCCTAAGTTACTTGCAGCGATCAGGGAGAACCTGGTCTGCACTCCGTTCTCTCACTCCAGAGAAATTAATAACGAAACTTGTTCAGTGGTTCATGTATTTGAGTTCCGTGAAACATCGGTTTGGAGTGAATGTCATAATGTGTGCTCAAGAAATGAAGTCGTACGAAAGTGTGAGTATGTTTTACCGATTGTTTCATTCGCACGTGTCAATTTACATAATAGGAGATGTAGTGAATCCTGACTTAAGCGGTCAAATGCAACTCCGGTTCCAGGAAACATGTGTAAAGACCGTTCATAGAGGTGGCCGCTTAATCGAGGTTATGTGGTTTGTGGAAGCGTAAATGAAATTAATTGTGCTAATTGTTATGAAATTAAGTATAATTGAATTTGTTTAAAGAATTGTCACCCCGGTGGTGACAATTATAGAAATTGTTTTCTTTATCATGTTTCTTTACAAAAATGCAATTTAAACGACATATGTATAATCATTTGCCTTCTCTCAGCTAATATCAAAATACCTCCTTCACTTCTCGCTTATTCTCTTAGTCGAGAAACTCGCTTTCCGTCCTCGCCGTGTCAAACAAGTGAACTAGACTTGAAGACGCATTTCATGTCCTGCAGAAACATAACAGTAGTCTAACGAAGGAATTAGCGAATGACCTTTAGATCGGATCCGTGCACGCGGCGTGCTCAGCGAGTCCGTAACGGATTCATATGGAAGGGAAGCACGAGCAGAAAGAATTAGAATTAGAATGCTGAAAATTAGAATGCTGAAACGGGAGAAACGAATGCGTCGTTGCGTTGATGAAAATCACAAGTTGCTAACCCAAACTGAAAGAAATCCCTGAAATCAGAAACATTATTCGAAGCATTGTGACATTGCTTCCATTCGAAGGAAGATAGTCTCCAACTTTTCCGCTTCTTGTATAAAACCATTCAAAATAGCGTGGGACGACCGGCTTATGAAAGTCTGTCTTCGAAAAATGCTTGGCCGCTGGCCGCTACGGCAGGTGACTGCTTAAAAACGGAATATTTACGCGTGACTTACGGGAAATGAGTTATTGCTATACTGTTATTGGATGTGCCCACTTAATAGAGGTGATCGTTTGAATAAGTATCGGTGACCATTTTCATTCAGAAAGTCTTCGGAAGCAGAAGTATTTACTTTTTCCTCGAATGGATTGAATGGAGAAGTTGTTAAGAGATGGCAATATCGCAGCGTGAAACTTTCCTAGCCGCAGCCAATGGCGGATCCAGGGTCTAGGGTTTTCGTTAGTTACTATATAACACAATTTATTTAAATATTTTTCATATGCAAATTATGTAATTATTTAAACAATAATATTGTTTATTGTCATATACACACTACAGAAATAATATACAATGGGATAAATATTTTATTACCTAACAAAAATATATTATGCCCCTCCCCAAAATGATAGGCTGAAACCGCGCCTGGCCGCCGCCGCAGCAGCAGCAGGTGGCGAGAGTGTGTGTGTGTTCGTGCGTGGGCAGCCGCTGAACGAGGGTACTGCCAAGAAGGCAGCGTCTCTCCGCTGCCTGTTCCCCCACCCCTACCCCTGCCCCTGGCACCTGTCACTCGGCTGCCAACGAAGCGGGTCCACCGCTGCGCTCCCTCTCCTCCCCGCCCCGCCCCTCTCCCCATCCCCGACGCGCCGCGTCGCGCCGCTCCGCGCCGCCTCCGTCTGCGAGCGCCTGAGCGAGCGGACTCCGCCTGCTGCTGTGTCGTGCGCGCGGGTATTGATCGACGCGGGCGGGCGGGCGCGGCGCCGCGCCGGCCGGCTTTAGTCACAGCCCTCGGCGCTCGAGTCCACGGCGGCGCCCGCGCCCGCGCCGCCGCTCTACGAATCGCGCAGAATCTGGGCGACAACCGACTGCATCCCGCGGCTCCGGGAATCCGCTCGAATCCGGGCGACAACCGACTGCATCCCGCGGACTTTTCCTAAATAGTTTACCTCGTACCTTCCCAGAAAGTCATAGCCCGACTGCATCCCGTTCCACGGTCATCAGTGTAAGGATTGATATCTAAATTTACCGTACTCGCTCAGAATCTGGGCGACAACCGACTGCATCCCGCGGACTTTTCCTAAGCCGTTTACCTTCCCAGAAAGGCATATCCCGACTACATCCCGTTCCATGGTCATCAGTGTAAGGATTGATTTCTAAATTTACCGTACTCGCTCAGAATCTGGGCGACAACCGACTGCATCCCGCGGACTTTTCCGAAGCCGTTTACCTCGTACCTTCCCAGAAAGGCATAGCCCGACTGCATCCTGTTCCACGGTCATCAGTGTAAGGATTGATATCTAAATTTACCGTACTCGCTCAGAATCTGGGCGACAACCGACTGCATCCCGCGGACTTTTCCTATGCCGTTTACCTCGTACCTTCCCAGAAAGGCATAGCCCGACTGCATCCCGTTCCGTGGTCATCAGTGTAAGGATTGATATCTAAATTTACCGTAATCGCTCAGAATCTGGGCGACCACCGACTGCATCCCGCGGACTTTTCCTAAACCGTTTACCTCGTGCCTTCCCAGAATGTCATAGCCCGACTGCATCCCGTTCCACGGTCATCAGTGTAAGGATTGATATCTAAATTTACCGTACTCGCTCGGAATCTGGGCGACAACCGACTGCATCCCGCGGACTTTTCCTAAACCGTTTACCTCGTACCTTCCCAGAAAGGCATAGCCCGACTGCATCCCGTTCCATGGTCATCTGTGTAAGGATTGATATCTACATTTACCGTGGTCTGCTTCGTAGTATAGAGATCGATTATAATTGTTGTACGTCTGTTTTCAAGAAACGTACGCGTCCTTTTAAAGCACTGCCAACATTGAAAAACACTTAAAAAGTGTATGGAAATAAAAGCTTGAAATCTCTTCTCACGAGCATCTTCTCACCTGGCTGACTTTAACATACACGATTTCAAAGATTCTGCCAGGTTTATTTGCGTTCGAGGTTCCTTTTCTGTGGACTAGGGTTTGAACATTTATTTGCGCTACTTATGAATGGAAACAAAAAGGTGTACTCCTTTCGGTACACCGGATGAAGGAAACGGGATGCAGTCGGGCCGTGCAGGTACGGAAAAGTGAAACGGGTTTGGAAGCGGGAGCGAAAGAAAACTGCCTGCGGGATGCAGTCAAGCGCTTTTCGCGTCATCTAACGCCCCCAGCCATGCATCTCGCACTGTGCACTTCGCGTACGTTCGCGTCATCCGGTCTCATGAACAGCCGCTTCTGCAAATAGGAAGCCATTGTATACTAATTCATTATACAGGAAACAGCTACAAACAGAAATGCAGTCGGTGATAATAGTATGGTGTCCGTAAATTACGTATTACTGTGCAAATTCTAAATTGTGGAAGAGCCGGGAGAATACAAATTATGTTGTTTACACGACCATTTAAATTATAACTTGTATCAAATAATTCAGATTAATATTTAATACATTTTCGTGGGCTTGATGAGATCTGAAAAAAGGTAATGAAATGCTTCTGATCATACTGTGGCCGTTAGGGATCGCTGAATTCTGTACATAACTTGGTTTATAACGCTCTTAGCATTTGCTGTGCAAACAAACGAATCATTAATGTACCCGATACTCAAACATCATTTCTTTCTTGCTGATACAGCATTTCAAAAATTCCAAAAGCATAAACTCGTGTTTTCTCGTAATTCGAAATTATAATTTCGAATGCGAGTTCGTTTGTTGTTCCAGAAACGAACTCTTTGTTGACGCATTCGTTAGAAAATACACATCGAATGGCAGGAGTCTAGTGAAAGACCGTCGTCTCCAGACAGCACCTGCTGCGCGTGTCAGTCACCTGCCATGTGGGCGTGGAGGGTGGAGAAAAATACCGGCAAGGGCGCTCGCCCAGCAGTGCCTCCCCAGTGGAGTCCGCGCCGTCGCCAGGCCGCTCTTCCACGTCTCTTGCTCGCGCTCGTGTTTCTCTGAACAGTGGGAAAGCGAGGGGGTGAGATCACGCCCTCGCGTGCGCATGCGCGTCCACCACCGTCCGCGCTTCGCCCCTCCCCCCAGCCTCCCTCTTCCAGACCCCTCGCCTCCCGCGACCCCTGCCGGCCACCACCACCACCACCTCCTCTTGATGACTACTCTTTAATTCACGACCTTGACTTCTTTAGATTTCCCGTCCTCCCGTTTCCTTTGCTTCGTATCCACGCTTCTTTACATTCATCCGTCTTGCCTCGTTGTAGCGTATCCTCAAACCCTCAAACTTCTTCGTTGTTCCGTTGCTGTTTCAGTTGCCCATGGCAACCGCCTCTGCCACTCCCGCCACTCTGCTGTTCCCACCTCTCGTATTCTCCAGAGCCTCCGCCGGCAGCAGAGATATTGCTTCGTTTCACGGAGTCTACCCGCACATCCGTCTGCGCTTGGCTTTCTCGGCACGCGGTGTGAATATTTCTTTCTCTTCCGCACGCCTCCCCCCCCCCCCTCATTCCGCCCCGCTTCCCGCGCTCGCTAACGCGCTGGGCATTGGGCTTCAGCGCCCGCGGTACTTATCATTCGCAGCTTCCTCTGCTTCGTCCGCGCTCTCATCCGCCGCCCCCCCCGCCCCCCACTACCACACCCCAGCGCTCACGCCTTCACCCGCGCCCTCGAATTCTCCATCGCCTTCACATTCTCCATCGCCCTCGTCCGCGCCCTCGCCCTCGGCATCGCCCTCGCTCGCGCCCTCGCCCTCGCCGGCGCCCGCGCCCTCGCCCACGCCCTCGCCCTCGCCCTCGCCTTCGCCCTCGCCCACGCCCTCGCCCGCGCCCTCGACCTCGACCTCGCCCTCGCCTTTGCTCCCGCATTCTCCATCGCCCTCGCCCTCTCCCTCGCCCTCGCCCTCACCTTCGCCCGTGAGGGCGCCTTCGCCCGCGCCCTCACCCTCGACCTCGACCTTGCCCACGCCCTCGCCTTTGCTCCCGCTTTCTCCATCGCCCTCGCCCTCGCCCTCGCCCTCGCCCTCTCCCTCGCCCTCGCCCTCGCCCTCGCCCTCGCCCTCGCCCTCGCCCTCTCCCTCTCCCTCGCCCTCGCCGGCGCCCGCGCCCTCGCCCACGCCCTCGCCCACGCCCTCGCCCGCGCCCTCGACCTCGCCCTCGCCCTTGCCCTCGCCCTCGCCCTCGCCCTCGCCCTCATCCTCGTCCTCGTCCTCGTCCTCGCTCTCGCTCTCGCTCTCGCCCGCACCCTCACCTTCGTCCGCGCCCTCGCCCTCGCTTTCGCATTCTCTGTCGCCGTCGCTCTCGTCTTCTCCCTCGCTCTCGCCTTCTCCCTCCCTCTCGCGTTTGTCCTTGTCGGCGCGGAGCCCGGGAATGGGGCTGATTTTTCTCGTTTGGAATCGGACGCAGACGGCTCTGACAGCAGTATAGATGGACGAGCCCTTTAAGTTTTACGGAGGAACTTCAGCAGGTTTCTTTCGTAAGAAAAGAAGATATAAGTTGAGACATTAACAAGAAAACGCGGTCTTGCATGCAACGTCCAAGATCATAATTTCGCACAAAAAGATCTATTGGTATTGGTAGAACTGAAGTACGGATAAAGCAAAAACAAATTGTCTAAAAACTGTCATATCTAATATTGATGAAACTTCTAAAACCGTCTGAATTAAGTAAGAATTCAGGAAACCATTTATTAAAAACACGAATGGCTTAACATTATCATCAGCTTCAAATTAAAATAACTTTTGTGTTACCATCTTTCCACTATCTCGAGATGTTTACTACTAATTTATTTTCTTTAGATTCATTATTATCGTTGTTAGAGTATTTACAAGTATGAATTATAATTCAAAGGTCCGTATTTACACGTGCACACACATTTACACGTTTTACATAGAATTAACATTGTATATTTTACATCAATATGGTTTACAAATACTATACTTAATACACAATAGATTAAAATCGTAGATTAATAGTTTAATATGGAAACTTATAGTTCGTATATCCAGTATACTTTGCTTAATTCAGCTTTGCGAATTGTTATTATCATGCAGGGCTTATGATATTTTTAGGAAATCGTGGTCGAATTCTCTTTTGATTATTTAAAGTGACCCTTATTACGAAATATTGCGCTTAAAGATGAGGATATTGTTAGACAACAATATGCAATCCAGGTCTCTCAAATTACACCCCATCCTCTCCCCCCTCCATTCCCCAGTACACTTACGCTCCCTATCGTTTCCACCCCGCTCCATTCTCTCTCCCTCATTCTCTTGCATAAATTCCCCTCGTCATCGCCTCGGTATCCACTTGCTGCCGACGCGGTATTGCATTTACTCGACTAGCATGCGGACTTTTTAATATCCTCGCTAGTTTGTATTATTTCATCGGGTTGGATGCATCCATGTACCGATCCGAGAATCTTTCCATTAACTCTACGCCAGTTGTCGGAGAACATGACGAGCATTCCATGATTTGCTAAAGACGGGCCATTTGTGGTGATTAACGTTCAAAGGCGCCCACAGATGACGCATGCTGCATCTGAACATTCAGCATTCAATAACATTCAACATTCTTGACAAAGTTTCACGAACAATAATATTGATAAGGGACAAGGAAAAAGTATATAACAAACTACACTTTTGTATTTTCGCCCGAAACACGACCGAAATGATTCTCACATGATGGTTGAAATCCGCTTACATTCTCCACGTGTTCGGCTCGTGTTGTATAATTAGAGATTTATTTATATGTGGGGAAAACATCTGGGAACTAAGGATGAATTCGTAATTACAATTTTTGTCGAGCCCCTGTTGGCGAGAGAGGGCCCGGGTGTTCGCTTCTCCCGAGGCGGCAGTCGCCGTCAGCAGCATGGCCCCGACGGGCGGCAGCAGCGTTACTCAGCACTCGCGCACGTCGTCAAAGGAAGCGCCGATAAAGGCCGGTGAAGGCGCGTCCGTCTGGTTATTCATGTGCATAATGAAAGGCAATCGTTGGTGCTAAAAGAGTCGTTGGATAGAGAATGGATGCGAGCCGGCGCTGTAAGTTGCCTCGTTATAACTCGCATTCACAATTCAATACACTTACATCTGACTGTTATTTGCGGGTATGATGAAAACAAATCGGTTAAGGAAAATGTAACACCCTAAACGTGACATAAAATTAATGATTGTACGTACGTTCTTAGTGAGCTGTGTGTTCGTTCTTGTTCAAAATTGAAACACATGGGATTATTCGTTGTGGTCGAACGTATAATTACGGAGCAAATCTTTGTCTACCGATGCGTGTATGCGGTTTGTGTGTGTGTGTGTGTGTGTGTGTGTGTGTGTGTGTGTGTAAATGGAAGTGGGGGAGGAGGAGAATGGTGACGAGTTCTTAGCTTTACGAAAAGGTCAAACGTCCACAGAAACAACGGAGTGTTAAAAAATAGTGACTAAATGATGGGTATCAAGTACATTTTTCAGAGCTTGTTCTTTCGCTTTCTTTCTAAAGGCAGACCCCCCCCCCCCCCATACACACACACACACTTTCGGCATTCAGCGAGTAGCGAGCAATTGCTTCTCGAATCCGAGTAGTGTGGATGGGTTGCTTGCTATTTGCCGAGCGCTAAACATTTTGTGCTCGCCGTACTCGTAGCGTCTTTTGCGCACATCAAAGGAAGCGAACTTTCGCCGAGCACCTTGGCTGCTCAGGATTGAATGAGCAGTCGCCCGCTTCTCGTCGAATACCAAATGTGTGGTGACGTCTGAACCAAATGCTTTTTTAGCTGTGAAATTATTTTTCGCGTTTCCATTTTTTGTCAGCCCTGTCCTGAACTTAGTTGGTGACGCATTTAGACTATTATATTTCTGTAGAATTCTCTGACTTCGATATCTTACACGCATTCACGGATACACACTTCGTAACGCGAGTACGTAAATGTTCTGCCAGCAACAGCACACGTCGGTGCTTACAGGGGGGCGCGAGCGGCCTACTTCCGGAAACGCGTTGGCGGCGGAAACCGGCGACCTTCCGGGGGAAGGAGGTGGGGAAAGCGGAAACGACTTCCCCCTCCCCTCCGTCCTTCCCCTCCCCCCTCGAACCACCACCGCCGTCGTCGCGTGTGCGGGCGCGCGTAAATGACTGTTACTCGCGTGAGAGCAAAAAGACCACGCGCGCCAGCGCAGGCGGCGGCAGAGGAGGAGGAGGAGGAGGAGGACGCCGAGTCCGGTTTTTTGCGTCCAATGGGAACGAAACAACGGGCGAGAGGCGGTGGCGGCGCCGGCTCCGGCCCCGGCCCCGGGAGTAATGATTTGCTCCCTCCGCGGGGCCATGTTAGAACGCCCCGCGCGGAGGCGGTGGCGGTGGCGGTGGCGGCGGGGGGAGGGGGGCGCGGCCGCGCGCGCGGAGAGGGGAAGGGGCGGTGCCCCCTTCTTCGCACCCCTCTTCGCCGCCGCGCGAACAATTACAGGCCGCGCGCGCCGCTCCGTCCCCTCCATCGCTGCCTCCGCCGCGCACCGCCGCGCCGCGCCGCGGGCGTTTCCTCTCCTTGCGAATAAACGCCGCCGCCCCGCGCCTCACACGGGCGCGGAACGAGGCAGGTAAAGTGGATTACGTATTCATGAAGTCTTGATTGCCTTCGGGGTTTTTTTTGTATCGATTCTTATGCGACTGAAATTCGTAAAGAAAATAGAGAGGGAAATTTTCGTGAAAATCCAATAGGCTGCCCAGTGTGTCAGTTCTTCTCCTTTTGAGGTGACGAGTCGAAAAACAAAAGAAAGGCGAAGGAGAGAGAACGCCCCGGTTCGCGACGCCCGCACGGCGAATTTAAAGCGCGGCGCGACCGCGACCGGTTGCATCGCGTGGGACGTGGGGCGGCGGCGCGCTCATTAGGCGCCTGGGTTTAGGCGGGGCGGGGCGGAACTGAACTCCGGGCAAGGACACACACGAGGCGAGGAGAGGAGCAGGGCAAGTATGCAAATGGAATGCAGACTGGTTCACTGATGTGCATTGGGATATCGTACGGAAATACTTCCTTGGGTGCCTAGTTTTCCCGACATTATTGTGCGGAATGGACGGCGAGGGATTGATGACGAACAGTACTGTACGTATCTAAAACGGCGTTGGTTAAGCATTAAATCTGTGCTAATAACGGAATTCTGGGGCTAGACTTGTACTGATTTTATTGGGATTCGTTTCGTTATTGCTATATGTGAACATTTAACTCGTGCTATTTACGAAATTGGATAATTTCATAATCATTATTCATACTTCATCGCCTTTGGACGGACTTTATTAATATGTTCACAGTCGCATTGTGCAGTCAACGAACGGAAACGAGATTTAATGCTGCTCCAACTCCTGCCTTTATCACTTTAGTTAGACAAGGATCACTCCCTTGATTGCAGTACCCCTTGGCATGGACTTCGGGAGTAGCCACTATCGCCATACGATAGAGGACGCGATATTAATTGACCTTTTAGCTTTCATAATAGTTGTAAGTTGAGGGCATAGACTTTCCCTTTATATCCTGCATAAATTAATGGACCAAAATATTGAAGAAATCCGAAACTATAGCATTGCCCCAAATATTACCCTGATTCAGAACGCATCCAGAAAGGGTGATTGGAAATCTAAACGGAAACAGCGCGAAATTAAGCCCGTATATTTAAACAATAATTCTGATTTATCAATTGAATATTACTTAATAGAAAATACACGTATTGCGCAATATTTTATATCTTTTGTGTAGCATTTTACCGATCAGTGTTTTGTGTTCGATCAGTTGGAAAAAAATTTCGGTCGCGATTTACATCAGAGAGATGCCTCGCTTCATTTGGAGAGCTCACGACGCCCTCTCTCCGCATCCAAGTGACGGTTTCGTGCTTACGGGCTAACATCCCATTCCTTTTGAGAACCTACTCGAGTACTCCTCTCGCAAGCGCTTGTGTACGTTTGTTCTGTGCTCCGAAGGCGACCAGCCGCCCAAAACTCGTTCTCTGTACGCGGGTACAGAGAACCTGCGCGGCGAACCTGCCGAACAAGTTCCGTCCGCGGCGCCCATCGCCTGCGTGAAATTCGTCTCGAGCGGGCTGATGGGCTCATCAATAACACAATTAGCACTTAATCGATGCAGCGCTTACGTCGCGCCCGGCCCCCGCCCCTCTCTCCCGCCGGTCCCCGCCTCCTCCCGCGCGATCTCTTCATGAGCGCGGCCCGCGACGTGACGGATCGGCTGTGTAATGCCGCGTCACGTTGGGCTTAATTGAAAAACAGCCGCCGCCGCCGCCGGGCTGGGCGCGGCGGAGGCGGGACAATGGCCAGCGGACGTGTAACTATATCGACGGACGGGAAAGGAGGTGGCGGCGACGATCGCGTGGGCGAAGTGACAGGAGACGCAAGGCGCGACGGCAGCGTGGACAGGGCTGCGCATGTTTCGGACGTCGGTCGGGTCGTGCCTCCGGATGACGACTTCGGTGATAGGCGCAGGACGTCGACAAACGATGAGACTTGTCCGTCCCACACGCACCTTCAATGTCCGCCGTTTTTGTCTTTTTTCTCCCCCCTCGCGTATAGGCCAACTCGGACCACGCGTACATACTGCCATACATTTTTCCGGGGCTCATAAACATTGTCTTGGAGGCAGACATGAATGATTCTTAGGGGGGGGGGATCAGCATTTTTAGCTGAATCCCAGGGTTATTAGCCCTGGGAATATGGAAGATGAAATGATGATGATAGTGAGGGGTGAAAGGACGGCACACACATATAGACATACACAAATACACCCATGTCCGAGGCGGGACTCGAACCCGCGACCCTGCGGTCCGAGATTGCCACGACACTACTGTCTTAGCGATCTCGGCTACGGGGCAGACCCTGTTTTTCTTTGTTTTGTTTTTTAATTTATTTTTTATAAAGGTGAGAGCATCCTTGCACATCGTCGCCAACGTGGTTCCAAATCTGTCGGTTAATGTCGGCCTCACCGTTTCAGCCTTCCGTCTCAAGCCCTTCCTGCTCTGTAGGAAGCCCTGCCCTCAAGCTGATGTAGGATGTGGCATCTGATTTCGCACCGTACATCATATTTCTCCTATCAACTTTTTCTTCCTTTCCTCCTTGTCGTATTGTTTATTCTCTACCACTGTCGATGCATATCTTCGTACGCACCTCTCACATCATCCTTCTCTTGCTTCCAGTCGCTGTTCCTTTACCGCCATTGGCAACCTCTTGCGTAGGTAGACACTTCCCCGTGTCTCTCATCTGTCTCTTGTTCCTTTCTTCGTTTCTTTCTGTTCAGCGCTTTTTGTTCTGCGGACGTTCTTATTCTGACTTTCTCCCCCCCCCCCCCTACAGGCTGAGTTAGCTCATTGCTGCTGCCTCTGCAGCGACTCTGACCGGGAGGTTCGAGTCTCAACGGCGACACTAGCTAGATAAGCGAAGTCGAATTTAGCAGCTGTTTGGAGGAGAATTCTAGCGACTGGTTTCTCTAATCGGTAGTATTCCGTGGTTTCTTAAACAAATACTAGACGAAAGCTCTAACAAAAGGGCTACAGATCGTGCGAGATCTTTCCTTCGTCTTCCTTGTTTTATCCTCTTTCGTTACTTACACACTTTCACTTACATGCACTACACTGCAACACATATCGATTGACCAGTCAAGAATTTTTCCAGGTTGGGGCAGTGTACCGCTGAGAGAATTTACCTGGTGGAGGAAATCCCATATAAACCGACATGTAGGTTGGCGCCGGATCTCGCCATTCATCGGAGGAGAATCACTTCCATATCCCGGAATAAAACATTCACTACACAGTCGGGACTAATAATAATTGTAATGTAATAGCAATTGATGTGCCCGGAATACTCAATTTTTTCTTCCCCTCCCTCTCGTATGTGTGATCGTGCCACCCTGGCAGAGATTCTTCCGACGAGTCTAACCGTAGACTGGTCTCACAAGATCTCTTTACTCACTCCAAACTATTTAGGTGTCGTTACATTTTTTCATTCCGTTCATTCGTATTTAATGATCAAAGAAATGTGTGCTTTGCGTTTTGAGGTTATGTAAATTTTTTTTATGAAATTGGTGGACTCTATTCCTTTGCCTTAAAGCCGTCTTAAGATTATTCTCATTGTCCAATCCTCTCATCTTCGCACTAATTCGACCACTCTACTTCTACTCCATTTTTTTAAAATATATCCAAAGATAATTTCATTTTTACAAAATGTATTCTCAGGAACGTAAGAAATTTTATCACGTGGCGTAACTCTGCCTTTACTTGATTCGCTCTTCGTCTACATTTCTTTCTTTCAAACTTTCGGTATAAGTACGTCTGTCTGTTCTGTGTCGTCATTAGCGAATACCGAGGGACATTTTATAGAGCGGGGGTCTCTGTCATGCTCTCTCTTTCTCCCGTTCAAGACTGATTTTTATTGCTCAAATGCACATTAGATTTTTATTGCTCAAATGCACATTAGTTCCAAAGGAGATTAATTCAATTTTGAAAGGGGAATTTTTCTATGCGAGTGTTGTGAGAACACAGAGGACGGCTGCAGAGCACCTCGTTGAAATAACCAAAGGAATGTGTGAATAATTTGATTGCTGGCAACAAATGAGCTGGTCGGATGAAGCTACTTATCCCACGATTATTTTGAAACTGTTTCAAAAGGTTTCTTAGTTGCCATTCTTGTCCGTTTCATTTCTCAACTCAGCATATCATCAGAAAAGGAGTGAATTATATTAACGGAGGAGATTGACCAATACAGTGTCTTTAACGCGTAAAAACTATCGATCATCGTCTATTGGATTATTAGATATATTCTAGATGACAATAGACTAAATGTTATCGTGACAAAACCATTCTTTTTAAACCCAGAATTGCGTATTAAAATTCACGTTTCATCAATTTTTTCAGTTGTACAGTGTACCAGTCAGCAGACTTCACTCTTGAAATTAGATTTACAACGATTTTGGTGAATTTCTCCCCCTCAAATACTTTAAGGTCCTTATAACTAATTATAAATAATCTGGATTCCGTAATCCATCGCCAAATTGAGTTGAGACGCTACCCTCCTCCGGTGTAATGTCAGCATTGATAATTGCTGAGATTAGAAGGATGAATTTAATGGGTTTGAACGCTCATTTTCTTTCGAACTTACTGGGTACGTTTAGGAGGCTCTGAGAAAATAATTCTTGCTCTTCAGGAGAGAAATTAAATGGAATTTTGTTTCAGAATTACTTAAGAGACTTAAAGATTGAAAAATTCGAGAAAAAAAACTGTTTACAAGTGTTTGTTAATTACTACTTTTTCCCCTTTTGGCAAACTTCACGAACAAAAATATTTTATTGCAACTTTTTTGGGAATGCCAAGGAGAATAGTAGTAGTTTTTAATTTCAAATACCAAAACTATAAAAAATGGAAATGATTTCCATTAAGTTAAGTCTTTATAAATACTGTTCTTTGATGAAAGATAATTGAGTCATCAAATTTCATGAAATGTGTCTACGGGTAATATGGTTTAACAAAGAATTTTTCCTTACACTTCGCATCTTTGCCTAAAACCAGAACTTGCAGTAACAATTACTCTAATAATGCTTCAAGGTGACGTCCTTTGACCAAACAATGTGCCACTTCGTCACTTCTTAGATGCTTTTTTTTTCTTAGAAATATATTTTGGCCGTGCACGTATTGTTGTGTTGTTGCCTCTAACAACCTCGTGAAAGCAGTTGGGTCGCCTGCGCCCTCGCCCAGCAGGTAGGCCTCCGCCCTCGCCGCTGTCGTCCTGGCCCCGGCCGTGTGCTGGGCGGTGAAGGATGGCGGAGGCTGTACGCCCTCCCTCCCTCCCTTGTATCCCTCCCGCCCCCGACCAGGGGAAAGCGAGCTCGCGCACCATCGCCTTGGGCCCCAACGGTCGGGCGCCTGCGGGAGATTTGCGATGGTTTGACTCAGTCCTCGGGCTCATTTCAGGGCTTTCTTTTTCACGATCTTAATTTTCCTTGAAAACTAAATGCCTTCGTAAGAAATCGAAATTTATTAGTTTCGTTTTTACTGTATCCGATCCAAATTGAAGTTAAGAATTAACTAGAATATGAAAACCTATTTAATAATACATATAAATAAGAGGGCAGTTCTGAAAGTAACTTTGTATGGTTATTATCAACCAAGTCCCGGATACAGAACTTTTGTTACGCTCGTTACATAACTGAAACATTAATTCTCACCCTAATTGCCCTTCAAATTGAGGTATTTGTCACAACGTTTTACGCAGTTTGATATTCCTTTGACCTAAGAATATCTTTCCAGAGAATGAATCCATATTGTAACAGTATCTTTTGGGCATTGTCCTCGGCCTATCGTCAGTATTTCATTAACCGGAAGTGGGGTTATGTGCTTAGCGGCAAATCCGGTTTCTGGGGAAGGTGATCAAAAAATTCTAAAAGATCTGTTCAAAAAGTTCCTTAATGTATCTAGCGTTGTGCGTGCGATTATTCATCCTGAAGTGGAAATGGAAGTGAAAGTTACTTTTTCCAAATGGCTGGTCTTGAGATCTCAAAACTTCCGCCGCCAAGGCACCCCAAAAATCGTATTACTGCTTCATTTAACATTTGATTGAGGATTTTATGTGGCAGCGTTTATTTTTACCTTCTCGCCTTACCTCGAAAGAAAACGAAGTATTGTAATCGTGCGCTAAAAAACGGCGATTTTTCGACAGGAAATCTGTTATTGCCGGGCCCTAGTAACGAAAAAGTGGATAAATCATAAGCTTTTATAGATCTCAAGACCAGCCATTTGGAACACGTATCGGGGCATTTTCACTTCTATTTCCACTTCAGGATAAATAGTCGCACGCACAACGCTAGATACATAGTGTAACCTGCGTGCACTGTCCATCACTGATGACTAAACCCCTTCCTGCCCATCAATCGATGCAAATGTGTCATTCGACGCGTCTCGGGTCTCTTCTACGGCCCACTTCTTCCCACCTCATCCCCATTCATTATTGAGCTCTAGACTCATTGCTTGGGGATGAACGAGCTATTCTACTTATTTCTAACATATGGGAAGTTGCTTTTTGAATTTGCTCAGGAATAGTTTCGTACAATTTGGGACGTTACATTAAATTGTTCCTTTTAGGAATGAGGCATTCAAAAACTGAAATATTAGCTTTCTTTACGTATTTCGAATCCTCTGAATTTCATATTTTTGTATTTATTCATCTTGCTTTACTATGATTTAGGGTTTTACGATTTTTAATATTTGAAAATAACTTACATAACATTGATTATCATATTATTGCCGTAGTACTTATTCTATGTAAATATATGGAATGTATTATCCTATTTCATAGAAATTTTCTGCGCAATTTGTATATTTGAACAGTTATTTCGTCTTAACACGGTTCGAGATTCGAGGATATAATATTCTGGGAATCTTTAAAGATTTGGATGAAAGTTTGAATTGGAAGGAGTTAATTCCACCTCCAATTCTGAAATATATTTTGCTTGTTTTTTATTGAATGAACTGAATTTATATTCCGACTAAATTATTTTCCTTTTGTTCTTGTTGCAGGTAAGAACACATGTGAGTCTGGCAGTAACTGCCCAAGATGCGTTCGCGACTTTAGATTCTAACACCTGGAATATGCCTAATTGTAAGTATTGTTAGTAATTGTGTTTTTATAAGTTGGGGGCTCTCATAAGAACACTGATAACTCATGAGGAAAATGTGGAAGTGTGACAGGAAGCTAATTTGGTAAACTGAACCTCTAGTTAGCTCCTTTAAAACTGGACTGCTGGTTTCTCAAAGTAAGTGTCATTCTAGCGAGTTAAAAGGGAAATTTCTTTCAGATCAAGCATGTGCTCTCGGATGTGCGATGTAACTACCTGTCTGCTCTTGGGTTCACTGATTCCTATTTGCTGAAGAATTTAATCATACCGCTATTTCTTTGTGCATTTTTTCCCCTGCATTCTTTATGGCACATTGCACAGTTCTAGTTATTTATCGTGGCAAATTTTCGATCTGTTTCGTTATTCCCCGCAAAGTGTTGTAATTAATTTTTGCCGTGACAGGTTTTGCACAAATCTGGACTCATCATCCAATTTCATATTTCTCATTCGTCATTTAAGACTTCCGCATTGAATTTTCACTCTTTAATTTTGTTTTAATGTTTCGTTTTCTTTTCTAATTGTAATTATCCACAGCCTTCAGCTTTAGTATTGTGTCTTCAACACAATCAGGTTTTGTAATGCGGTTCATATGTTTTGTGAATCCAGGTTGTTTTGTGAGCTTACTTAGACTTGGCACCAGCTCTCATTGTCAGTGAAAGGTACGTTGCTAAGTCGTTACTTTTGGAGACTTCGACCTGTACTCTGCGACATACCACTCAATTCATCATCTTGATAGTCTCTGGAGTGTTCAGCCTACTGACGGTTCAGAATTGTTGCCTTACCTTGACACGACCCTCGGACCATGACATGAATTGCACCAGATGAATTATTGGGAGGCCGAATGCATTGACATGACGTGGCCCTGAGGTTGATTGCGCAAGCGAGCCTTCAAAGGCGCATTAGTTTGCCCGCCCGCGGCCCACCCTCGCTCTTGACACCATGTGCCCCCTCCCGTTCTGCTTACTCGTCTCTGTCTCTCCTGGGAAGTGCTTCTTTGTGCACTTCGGTTTCGAGTGCAAAGTGATTCTTATTTATTATGCGGGCTGGGAGGGTAGGGTGGGAAAAAACTGCGAGAGTCCCGTCAGTTCTGACAGTCGTTACGACGGATCGATTGCTTTCGATACTATTAAAATCTAAGAGTTTTTTCTCAGTCAATGCGAGCAACAGTGGTTTCTGGCCAGGAGAGATTGACTATTGCTCAACACCGAGTGTACTAGAGTCGTGAGAGTACTTGAGTAACACTGAGTGGCGAAGTAAGAAGCTACACGGTACACGTAACATTTGTACAAATTCCAAGAGTACAGTACTATTCCTCTACGCTCTTCTTGATTTAATGCATGTTAAAGATCTTAATATTGTAAATACAAACAATGCAACCACTAGTTTCAGCAGAAATTGCTTCATTTCATTCCCGCATTCACACTCACAAACACAGCTACTCCAAAGAGATTAAAAAAATGAAAGAAAGAAGAAAAACGCGCATCCAGTACAGAGAAAATATAATAAATTGTTTCTTATCTATATTGACGCGTGATAGCACAGTGCAAAACGATCAGAACAAAACATTTTGAAAAGGATAAAATATGTCGTCGTCCTCGAGCTGAGCGGTGGTTCTGAACGAAATGGCGAGTTCTGAACATGTTGGAGCGTGCGTGGGCGAGCTGCGGAGCGGTGGCGGTGGCGGCGGTGGCGGGTCCGCTCGCGCGCCCGGCTACCTGCTCCACCGCTCCGCCCAGCATCCGCGCCCCGCCCCCACCCCCGCCCCGGCCACAACACCCACCCTCGCTCCCACCGCCTCTTCTCGGTGGACTCCTCATCTCCCGCAGTGGGCGCTCGTAGTTGTTGGCACCCTCTTCCGCCCGGGCGTACGATTCCAACTGCATCCCTCGGTCAACATTTCCTAAGCTCCAAACCTCTTACCGAGCCTCAAAGAAGGCGTAGACGACTCCAACGCGTTCTGTTTGCCTCCTGAGAATGAGGATTGGTTTCTAGGTTTCCCGTGATGTGCTGAGAATAACATCGATCGATTGTAATTTATTAACTTCGGTCTGTTTTCAAGAAACATTTGCATGTCCTTTTAGAGCACTGCCAAATTTGAAAAGCACCGCTTAAATGTTTGTGGAAACGAAACATGAAATCCCCTATCACGAGCATCATCTTACCTCACTGAATTTAACACACACTATTCCGAAGATTCAGATATCTTCACTTCTGCTCGAGGTTTTCTCTGGTCTGATGCGAGACCATCTGCGTAATTGCAATACGTATAAATGAAAACTTAACAAAAATGTTTATACCTTCCGAAATACTGGATGAAGGAAACTGAATACAGCCGGACTGCGCCTTTTCAGGTACAGAAAAGAGAAAAGGAATTAGATGGGATGCGAGGATGAGTGGAAAACTGACTGCGGGTCGGAGTCGGGCGATTCCCCTCTCGTTGGTGTCCTCTTCTTCCACCGCAGTGGGGGACTGTGGGTGTTGTCACTCTCTTCCGCCGGGTCGTATACCGACTGCATCCCGCGGTCAACATTTCGTAAGCCTTTTACGTACCTCCCCTATCCTATCACGAGCATCTTCTTACATAAACAGAAGAGGGGGCCGCGTACCTCCCGCACTTCGCGGATGTATCATAATTGAGATTCTGTGTGCTATAAAGGACCTCTATGGGTCCCGCCTGGTAGGATACTCCGATGTACCGCTCATTTGGACGGAGGTCTTTGTAACTTCTGTAATTTTCAACTTGTCATTATAGCACTTTTTGTGATAAGGTCTACTTTTAATTTCCACTATCCTGATCCACCATCCAGTAGTCTTCCGATGAGACTTATATCTCAAGAATCCCATCATTAATTAATTACAATATCACGCCACATCAGACTTCGCTTGGCGGCGTTGTGAAACGGTGCGAGAACATCTATAAGCCCTATGCAAACTCAAACTCCTTCCGAAACACCGGATTAATGAAACGGAACGGAGTCGGGCTATGCTTTCTCAGGGGCATGGTCTAACTCCGCAGAAAATAATCCTCTTCTTCAGGTAAATGGTGCGGACTCCGCCACATCCTTTCACTTCTCGAAGTCCGAACTGCGCAGAAAATAATCTCCTTACCAGGTAAATAGTTCGGACACAGCAAGCAGGACCGGCACTGTCTTTCGTTCTCTTCCTGTGGGCATCGAGAAGAATAAAAGGAAATGGAATTCATTTACAGCCAGCGCGGCAAGAAACTTCTCGTGCAAGATGACTATCAATTTTGTAGAGATACGGCGATGATTAACGGAGTGCGGTGGCGATGCGTATCCAAATCTTGCAAAGCAAAAATCTTTTTAAGTGATCTGTTTTTCGAAGTGAAATTTCTCACAGTCAAAACGGCGACAGCAAGATACCAAGACAAACGGTGAGCAATGCGCTGAAGAGGGTCCTATGGAAAGACCATGATGTAAATGGTCATTTTATATAGAAATATGAAATATTATTGCTTTCCTGTTTCCCCGTGTAGACATCGAATGTTTCCCTGATATCTCTTAATTCTGGTTAGTTTGACCATTTCCCCTTTGTACCTGTGAGCTTTTTGCGGAGTTTCCGTGATAGGCGCTAATCCCCTACTTCTGCGCAGTTCGACCATTTCTTTTTGACTACCTGGCTTTGTACCTAAGACCTTTCTGCGGAGTTCGCCCATACCGCTTTCTCAGGTACCGAAAAGAGAAAAGGGATTAGTTGGGAAGCGAGGATGAGGGGGAAACTGACTGCGGGTTGGAGTCGGGTGATTCCCCTCTCCTGGCTTCTCCCGTAGTGGGTGCTCGTGGGTGTTGCCACTCTCTTCCGTCGGGTGTATACCGATTGCATCCCGTGGTCGTCGTTTCCTAAGCCTTTTACCCACCTATCCTTTCCTACCACGAAACGTCCTATCACGAGCATCTTCTTACCTCGCTGACGGAGTATACAAGATTCCGAAGATTCTGCCATGTTCACCTATGTTCGAGATTTGTCTCCTGGTGCGAGAACATCTGTATGCGCTATGCAAACTCAGAACTCTTTCCGAAACACCGGATGAAATAAAAGGGGGAAAGATTACTCTAGAAACGAAAAGTATGGGGATTAACTGAGAAGCGAGGGTGAGGGGGGACCAATGTTTTGAATTTGCACTAGACTTGTGCATGGGACTTATTTTAGAGCTCCCTGATTGCACATTGAGTAGGCGCACGAAACGCAAGCGACTCATCTCTCTGAAACATATACACTTTGAAGAGACAGCTTGTGCACTTCAAAAGAGTAGCAGCAGGGCGCTTGTGAGAATATTAGTGAGGTTTATGAAAGCACAATTAGGGCCACCAAATAGTTATAAAACGTATAATTTATGTATTCCGAATTTAATGGTAATCCTTAATTGAAATATTTTACTTCACACCTCGCGGCTGAAAATTCAGCCCCAAACTCTTTTTTACATTAACCAATTTTCATCAACCTCATTAATATTCTCATATGCGCCCTGCCACTACTTTTTTCGAATGCACGAGCTGTCTGTCTGTCTGCCTGCCTGTCTCTTCAAAGTGTATGTGTTTCAGAGAGATGTGTCGCCTGCGTTTCGTGCGTCACTTCAACGTCCAATCAGGGAGCCCTTAAATACGTCGCGTGCACAAGTCTAGTGCAAATTCAAAACATAGGAGGGGACACTGATCGCGAGATGTGGCCTCTTCTTCTCGTGTTGGCACCCTCTTCCGCCCTGCGCGGCGGGAGCTCCTCGACTGCGCCGTCGTTACGCGCTGTGACTCTGCACAATCCGCCCTGCCACGCCCCCTTCCCCTCTCCACCACCTGCACCCGCACCCCCGCGCCCGCCTCGCCCCCTTCCCCTCTCCACCACCCGCACCCCCGCGCCCGCCTCGCCCCCTTCCCCTCTCCACCACCCGCACCCCCGCGCCCGCCTCGCCCCCTTCCACTCTCCACCACCCGCACCCCCGCGCCCGCCTCGCCCCCTTCCCCTCTCCACCACCCGCACCCCCGCGCCCGCCTCGCCCCCTTCCACTCTCCACCACCCGCACCCCCGCGCCCGCCTCGCCCCCTTCCCCTCTCCACCACCCGCACCCCCGCGCCCGCCTCGCCCCCTTCCCCTCTCCACCACCCGCACCCCCGCGCCCGCCTCGCCCCCTTCCACTCTCCACCACCCGCACCCCCGCGCCCGCCTCGCCCCCTTCCCCTCTCCACCACCCGCACCCCCGCGCCCGCCTCGCCCCCTTCCCCTCTCCACCACCCGCGCCCGCCTCGCCCCCTTCCCCTCTCCGCCACCCACACCCCCGCGCCCGCCTCGCCCCCTTCCCCTCTCCACCACCCGCACCCCAGCGCCCGCCTCGCCCCCTTCCACTCTCCACCACCCGCACCCCCGCGCCCGCCTCGCCCCCTTCCCCTCTCCACCACCCGCACCCCCGCGCCCGCCTCGCCCCCTTCCCCTCTCCACCACCCGCACCCCCGCGCCCGCCTCGCCCCCTTCCACTCTCCACCACCCGCACCCCCGCGCCCGCCTCGCCCCCTTCCCCTCTCCACCACCCGCACCCCCGCGCCCGCCTCGCCCCCTTCCCCTCTCCACCACCCGCGCCCGCCTCGCCCCCTTCCCCTCTCCGCCACCCGCACCCCCGCGCCCGCCTCGCCCCCTTCCCCTCTCCACCACCCGCACCCCCGCGCCCGCCTCGCCCCCTTCCCCTCTCCACCACCCGCACCCCCGCGCCCGCCTCGCCCCCTTCCCCTCTCCACCACCCGCACCCCCGCGCCCGCCTCGCCCCCTTCCCCTCTCAGCCACCCGCACCCCCGCGCCCGCCTCGCCCCCTTCCCCTCTCCACCACCCGCACCCCCGCGCCCGCCTCGCCCCCTTCCCCTCTCCACCACCCGCGCCCGCCTCGCCCCCTTCCCCTCTCCACCACCCGCGCCCGCCTCGCCCCCTTCCCCTCTCCGCCACCCGCACCCCCGCGCCCGCCTCGCCCCCTTCCCCTCTCCACCACCCGCACTCCCGCGCCCGCCTCGCCCCCTTCCCCTCTCCACCACCCGCACCCCAGCGCCCGCCTCGCCCCCTTCCCCTCTCCACCACTCGCACCCCCGCGCCCGCCACGCCCCCTTCCCCTCTCCACCACCCGCACCCCCGCGCCCGCCTCGCCCCCTTCCCCTCTCCACCACCCGCGCCCGCCTCGCCCCCTTCCCCTCTCCGCCACCCGCACCCCCGCGCCCGCCTCGCCCCCTTCCCCTCTCCACCACCCGCACCCCCGCGCCCGCCTCGCCCCCTTCCCCTCTCCACCACCCGCACCCCCGCGCCCGCCTCGCCCCCTTCCCCTCTCCACCACCCGCGCCCGCCTCGCCCCCTTCCCCTCTCCGCCACCCGCACCCCCGCGCCCGCCTCGCCCCCTTCCCCTCTCCACCACCCGCACCCCCGCGCCCGCCTCGCCCCCTTCCCCTCTCCACCACCCGCACCCCCGCGCCTGCCTCGCCCCCTTCCCCTCGCCCCCTTTCCCTTTCCACCACCCGCACCCCCGCGCCCGCCTCGATCCCCTTCCCCTCTCCACCACCCGCACCCCCGCGCCCGCCTCGCCCCCTTCCCCTCTCCACCACCCGCACCCCCGCGCCCGCCTCGCCCCCTTCCCCTCTCCACCACCCGCACCCCCGCGCCCGCCTCGCCCCCTTCCCCTCTCCACCACCCGCACCCCCGCGCCCGCCTCGCCCCCTTCCCCTCTCCACCACCCGCACCCCCGCGCCCGCCTCGCCCCCTTCCCCTCTCCACCACCCGCGCCCGCCTCGCCCCCTTCCCCTCTCCGCCACCCGCACCCCCGCGCCCGCCTCGCCCCCTTCCCCTCTCCGCCACCCGCACCCCCGCGCCCGCCTCGCCCCCTTCCCCTCTCCACCACCCGCACCCCAGCGCCCGCCTCGCCCCCTTCCCCTCTCCACCACTCGCACCCCCGCGCCCGCCACGCCCCCTTCCCCTCTCCACCACCCGCACCCCCGCGCCCGCCTCGCCCCCTTCCCCTCGCCCCCTTACCCTTTCCACCACCCGCACCCCCGCGCCCGCCTCGATCCCCTTCCCCTCGCCCCCTTTACCCTCTCCACCACCCGCACCCCCGCGGCCGCCTCGCCCCCGCCGCCAACGCCCATAGGTCTGTAAGAGAGATCTGTCTCCGCGCGGCGGGCGGCGCGTCATGGCGCGCTGCGCGGGCTGTGAAATCGATTGGTGCCTCTTGCGATCGGCCCGCCGCCGCTGGAGACGCGCTGCTTTGGGCCCCGGCTTCGCACAATCCGCCCGCACAACACGCGATTAAGAAATCTCCAGCTTGAATGAAGATCGTGATTGCCACTTCGTTCGGTTCACAATCTTCCATTTCCGTACACAATCAACCGGCAGGTAATTTCACAGCGTGTTGTGTTAATTACCTTGTTTTGCAAACTCGTTAGAAGAAAATTCTCGTTTTAAGCGTCCAGTCAGAGGCTCTCAGAATAGAACTTCTTTGTGTTAGCACTCGCAAGAGTATTTTCACGGCGACAGCCTCAACGAATAATGGTCTGCTTCTAAATCTACGGTAGGCAAACATTACGTTCCCTCGTCGACGTGTAGCAGTTTTTGGTTCCTTCAACACGAGTTCTAACTACCTTACGGTCGGTTTTGGTTTCTTCAAAGGTTTTGGGAAGTTCGCCTGCAATACATGAAATTTTTAAAATATCGATGATCGTGATCGATTGATTGGAAGCTGTGGGTGATCGATTGTAGATTGGTGGTTGTTTTGTATTTGGCTCTTCTCTCTTGCTCAATATAATTTAAGACAAATGCAATAACAGTATTTCTCCTGCGCATACTAGTATTTCATTTCCGACAAATTTACTTCTCTGGTTTACATCTTGAGAATCATTTTTTGTTTCACGGGAGAGGCTAGTTAATAGAAGACCAATATTTAAGAAGAGGCTGTTACAATACATTTATGGCTAACAATAAATCGAATCATTCATTTATTCTTTTAAGATATCGGTACACATATTACAAAATTGAAACTTATTTTCGTGTATTAACCAAATGAAATTTGTCAAGGGAAATTTGTCCTCCGAATATTTACCGAAAGAAAAAAAAGCGTTTTGAAACTACAATGTTCGAAAATAGTAACCTCTTTTTGGAGTACGTGTCATTGATTAAGTTTTATGTTCTGGATATAAATGGACTGATAATTAGTATTTAAATACCTTAACGTAGTGAAATCAAAATTTGATTACTGCTTATTATTTCTGATAGGAGTCTGAAATCACGGGCAGAAGTTGAGCAATAATATCCAACTGATGCAATCGCGTATATCCACACGTATCATGAATATCGTGGGCGCATTTTCTGTTTCTAAAAAGCGATCTTAGAATCTACTTTATCTTTATAAAGAAGCTATTTATTCCGAAGTATTATTTCGAAAGACATTATCCCATACGTATTGTAAAATCACCTATAAATCTTAAAATATTATATTTGATAGGTTTTCAAGAATCTCGTGACAGGTTTCTCCGAATCGTAAGTTTATTCTTCTCGTCCATCCATATTCATTAGAAAATATTAGCTTGGTATGTCGCGCAGACATTGACGTGTATCGTCAGTTCAGAAGGAGGGAAACAGGGCGTTAAATTATAATTAGCGAGGTTTGAATAACGGGCACCACTTCAAGTAGTACGACAAAACGTTTGTAAAATTTATGTATTACGTATTCAGTATTTCGTTGTTTCCTTATATTTCTTTTCCTTGTCCAACAAATAAGGTAACATTTATTACGCTTTCTGCTACGTTTGTCACATACATTTGAGATTGTGGTAGTCCCTAAAGAAGAATTCTTTTTCTCTATTCGAGGGCCAGCTGTGCTGAAGATGCAACTCATATGCAGGCACGTGCTGTGTGTCAGCTTTTAGGAAATGGAATACTATGATCCCAGTATACAAATAAAAATGCTCTAATTTTTTAGCTTCTCAGCACAGACCCAGAAATAAACACTAGGAGCCGACACAAAAAGTTGTATCTCCAAAATTTGTTGCCAGTTTTGTTCTGTGAATGAAATCCAATACATAGCTGAAGTTGTTGCTAGATTGACCTTGAATGATGAAAGAAAGAAAAAATCTGCCCTAACAAAGCAGATTGCTAATTATTTGGGTAAAACCTATACATGACGAATCTTGCACATGTAGTGGCCTCTTTGCCCTGTGCTCAACATAGAAAAGAATAGCGCATTGTTGCGTTACACTTAGGCAATTGTAGATGTAAGTGAAACCAACTTCATCGGTGTACTTTAGTGAGGTATTATTAATTTGCAAGTGTGTCTTGTTGTGTATAGCCCTGATGATTGTTTAAAATGTCGTTGCAGTACTCAGTGAGCTTTCTTGTGTGAGAAGTCCCAGGCAGCTAACAATAAGAACAGACACACTATTCTTTGTCATTGTCCAGGGAATTGTGTGTGCCCGCCTTTACATATTCATTAACATTTCTATGCGTTAAGAATTGTTCAACTCGTGTCGGAAAGAGAATGTTATATCTTTTGCAAGGTACAAATTCTTTATCTTCATAATCATGTAAATCTGTTTATCAAACCACTAGTAAATGGGCATTGTTGTGAGAATTATAATCAGTTAAGGTGATTTGAAGTGAAGTGCAGAAAATAACAAGAGGGTGGGGAGATATGACGGCAAACGGTGGGTATTTAGAGCATTGTTGTGATAATTGTTTGGCCAAGCAAATCCTTAATTGATGGAGGAGAAAAGCACGAAGTCCAACACGTACGAACTTCGGAAAGCGATACATTTCTTGGTCACATATTGTGCTTGTAAGACAATTGTTTGCCTTCTGGCGTTGATAGTTTCGCAGTTGCGCTATCGATTGCACAAAGAAACATCATAGAAGAGATATAGCAGGTATTGCAAATTCTGACGCACCTGAAGGCATCGCATTACTAAGCCCCCGTGCACAGCATGTGTTAAGAAGAAGTAAGGTCGTGCGAGCAAACAATTGAAAGACGCCGGCGGAGGCGCGGAGAGGCGGGCGCGGCGGTGAGGTCTCCTCGCCAACAGCGCCATCTTCCGCCGGCGGCGGCGGCGGCGGGCGGCCGCCGGCACCGTATCTCGCGCATCGCCGCCCAACATGGCGCCCACCGCCCGCCCGCCCGCTCGCCCGCCCAGCCAGCCGAGCTGTTTAAAATTCCGCTCCATGTTGCCGCGCGCGGCGCAGAGGGCCGGCGGGTGTCGCGGCGCGGCGCGGCGTGGCGCGGAGCGGCGTGGCGGGGTTCCGGGACAAAGGCAGCGGCGCGGCAGCGTCCCCCTCGCACCGCTCCCCCCCTCTCGGAGGACCCTGCGCGCCGGCCCGACCGGCCATTTTTATTGGTCGGCGCGCGCCCCTCTCCCCAGCGCGGCGCGGCACATCCATTCCACGGTGGTGGATTCACCGTCTCTCTCTCTCTCCCGCGCGCGCGCCTCCACTGGGTTCCTGCTTATCCACGGCGGGCGCTCTCGCGCGCGCGCGCGCCAGCTCCTCGCCTCGTCTCCCTCCGCGCCTCGCGCCGGGCGCCGCGCCGCGCCTCGCTGCGCCCTCCCGCCCCCGCCGCCGCCGCCCCCGCCACCCACCCTCCACCCCTCGCCGGTGTACCGGGACACGCGGGGGAATGGTCGGCCCGGCAGACGAATAATATAACTAGCATCTTGGTATCCGGCGGCGTTGCCAGCGCCGCGCGTCTTTGTCGCGCCGTGGGGGCCACAGGGTATCTCCGGCGCGGCGCTGGCGGCGGCGTTGCCGCCCTGCGTCGCACCGCGGCGGCGGCTGCGGCGGCGGCTCCGACCGCGTGCTGCCTTTTTGTTCGGTTTGACGGCGGGCGGGTGGGCGGGGGAGGGACGGGGAGCCGGGCGTCTCACGGCGAGTCTGGGCCCGGCCGGTCGGCCGGCCGACGAGCGCGCTCGCCTCCGCCGCCGCCGTCCCCGCCGCCGCCGCAGCCGCCTTGGCCAGGCGATTCGCATACGCGCCGCCGCGCGAGCACGCGTGAAGGAGAGCCGCGGCGCAGTGCGAGGCAGGCAGCACGCAGCGGGCGCCGCTCCTCCCGTGTGGTCGCAGAGCGCGTGCGCGGCCGCCGTCGGACATGACTGGGTAAGTCGACGCGGCGCGGCGCGGCGCGGCGCGATGCGCGCGCTCGCTCGCTCGCGATTGTTTTTGCGCGCGGTCCGAAGGCGAGGCAGGCGCCTTGGCGCTCCCCTGCCCTACTCCGCCCCGCCCCTCCACCCGACCCGCCAGCCCCGCCCGACTCCGCCCTGTCGCACAATGAGACGAAAGCATGGACGCGTGTTTAGGGGTTTTGGCTTTGAAGTTTGAAACTGCAGCAGAACTGTTGGAAAGTGTGGAATGTCAATACAAGTATTACCGCTGTATTATCGGATTCTGATTTACTTTCTGATGAGGATGCTGTGTATCTGAAAAAAAAAAATTGTTTCTTTTAATTTTTGGTACAACGTTTTGACATTACTAGTTATAATATTATTTGGCCCAAGTATAGTCCCTTTTCTCAAATATTAGGAACTTATTTTTCGTTAGTTAGACATTTTTTGTCACAGCATCTATTGAATGCTTAAGGTAAAATGTAATACTTAATGGTAAACCGAAATTAAATTTTAAAACTAAAATATTTTTACGAGGATTTTGAAGGATTGTCAGTGGTGACCGCTGTGGACTGAACTTGTGTGGCCTTCGGTACTGAATGTCATAATTTTGGACCGAAGGGTGCTAGGATGGAGTGTTTCAAAACACGTTTTAAAACATATTTTTCGGTTTTGAAACAAAAGGTAAACTAAATTGTTGAGGAATTTTAGGAAAGAATTTCCCGATATGGCCTATCTATAAAATGGTATTTAACTCTTATTACTATCCTAAAAAAACGCGTTATTGCTATCATTGTATATGTCAGAAACATGATAAATATTCCATAATATTTCCATTTTTTACATTCTTATTTTGGAAGAATATTGTAAAGAACGTAAAGCAAACCGTTTACTCTTAATAACAAAAAACAGCTAGTAAAATCTAAAACAAATATTATGTAAATATCTTTTTAGATTCTAAGAGATAATTACACATTTCTTTGTGAAAGAAACATTCTGCAATATAAAAGTCTAAATGAAAATTTATCTAAATAATAGTCTAAAAATTAGATGCAATATTTTTTATTCTTTGAATTTCCTGTGTGTGACCCATCCGTACAAACAAAATCATAATGGCGCAGGTATAAACACTCTACGTTGTATCTAGACACTAAATTGGTGTGTATCTCAAGGATAGCATTCGAGTGAAATATGGGATTACGCCACGCACTGGTGAAATAACGTTTTAGCATTGACATTATTTGGAAGTGCAGGCACTAGTGTTGATGTGCGCTGCACGCGCCCGGGGCCCAGACCTCGCGTCCCGCTTGCCCCGGCGTTTGTGTCTCCAGCGATGTTGTGCCAGTTGAGCAACGGATGCGCTGAGGATGTTGCATTGATAAGCACAGGAAAAGTAATCAGAAAGTACGTTCCAGAGAGGGAGCAGGGGAACCGTGACACCCCCCCCCCCCATTACAATTTTTAAAAGGAGCTCCTTAGTGTGACATTTGAACACATTTTATGTCCTTAAATATATTTAAGCATTTATTTCCCACTTTTGACGTGACAATGTGGGAAATTGTTCTACATTTGGAGAAGATGCTCTCCAATTCATGGCAACCATGTAAATGATTTTACATAAAATCAATAGATTGAATATGAATGAATGAATGAATGAATATGAATTTTATTGGCTTTAACCTTAATTATACCTTATATTATACCTTAAGTTAATTATACCTTATTATTATTTAACCTTAATTACACATAAAATCAATGGTATTCAATAATTGTATCCTCCGAGTTATAATTTCATTCTAATTGTAGAATATTTTATTCATTTACGAATAGTAAAACCTATCATATGTAAATAAAAAAGTTAAGTGTAAAAGGGGGGCCAAAAAAGTACTTGCCTCCATCGTCGTTTTACTCTGTACACGTCTGTGTACGTTTAGTTTGCTATTCGAAAAAGGGTGTCTTCAGTGCAGCGTATGGTTTTTGCCCTTCGTCGATCATCCGTAGCAGTTGGCCAACGCCTCCCCCTGGTAGTTTTAATCTAATATTTTAGTGACTTCACCCTCCATCTGTGGGTAGTGTTTGAATAACTTGTAAAATTGTAAAACTATTGTTAAATAACTTGTAACGCTATAAAACTATTTATGTAACCAGGTAGTCCCATTCTTCTTCTTCTTCTCTTTATTGTTATTATTGTTTTTGTTGTTATATCGTTATCCTGATTTTTGTCCTCCCACATTTGGCCGTTTACTTGCTATTGACGTAAATCAATTAAGTGTTGATAATTATTTAAAATGTCTTAATTCGTAATATCTCCCTTAGGCACTGCAGCCTTTTTGGCAGTGGAAGCAACTTGAACGAAGTGAAAAGAGAAGTGTGTGCACCTGCGCGACTGGCCTGCGGTGGGGCCCCGTGAGGAAGGGGAGGGGGGGGTGCGCCGCCAGAGGCGCGAGGAATGCGACCGGCCGTTGTTTGGGGGTGGGGCGGAGGCTCACGCAGGGGCGCTGCGCGGCCCAGGCAGTCGGCCTCCGCCTACTGGAAGACGACGGCAGGGTTGGATCGCATTTGTGTACTAGGTTCAGTGCCGGCGCTAGGCATGGGCAGACCCGACGATCGCTCGGGGCCCCGCAAGTGAAGGGGCCCAATGATGGCACTGATGAGAAAAAAATTAGTGAAAAATTGAAAAAGAAATTAAGAACTCCAGAAAACCGTTAACGTAATTTTATAAGTCGCAATACAGTAATCTGATATTTCATAAAATTGTCAATTATGTTTTTGCCTTGAATGGTTAATTACGGTCAATACTCATAAGGTAGGAATCTACGAAATGCATCGAATGACGCTACCATTAAAATAGGTTCTACTGAAATGCATAGTTATTATTTCATGTCTTTAACAAGCGAGTGCGTGTATACAGTGATTACAGTATTAAATAAGAACTAAACACAACAATTTTTTTAGTGTTTTAAATTCACCGTGGAAATTGTATTATTTTATCACTAAATACTTTTACTTGAAACTATTATTTCGAAAATATTTCCAAAAGCGTTTTTTAGGTTCCACGTAGTTTTTGTTATTTGTTGAAATAAAATAACTTTCACGTTTTTAATTTTTTCGGGGGTGGCTACGTTGCAGCATTGCTCCGGCCCCAAAATTGTCTAGCTCCGGCACTGATTAGGTTAACATGACACATATTAATTTGTATGTCTCGCTTTCAGCTTTCCGTGTTTGAAAATGGGTTTTCCCTCTACCTTCATTCTACGTGGGGTTGAAAGTTCACATTAATAGGAAAATAGGCATTCGTTCAATTGACATTAGAAAGATTCAGTGAAAGGTAACTGTAGCTTACAACAGCAATATTTTATTATATCAGTTTGTTGGCTTTTGTAGAGAAAGTACGAGTCCTTTTTGGAGACGGCGTACCAGCATAGCTTCATGGCGGGAGATAGTAGAACTTGATTGGCAAGGGGATTTCCTTCGGTGTGCACCTGGAAAAGCCTTCCTTCCTGCACCTGCCTCTGCAAGATTTCTCCTAGAATGTACTCGTTCTCTTCAACGTGCATGTCTTTTGGAGAGTTGGTGGAGCAGAGTTATCAACAGGGCACAATTCTCGTTTCTTCTCATGTTTGTCGAGGTATAGTTCGTGTGTTGTGGAGGCAGCAGCGTCTACTCTACAAAGCGAAGAATCCACATACTCGTCAGCACAAGATTGCTGCAAAAAATCTTCCATTCTAAATGAAGTTTTCTCTCGACGAAGTTTGAAAACCCTTCTCTCCTAAGTGAACTGTTGTGCAAGCTGCCTGTGATGACTCGTTCGGGAAGTCCAAACGCCTACGGTTACCTCTCTGTCCGAACGGATGGTTTCTGAAACACTACCTAATCCATTTTCAAGAATACGCCACTTCTCGTACGCATGGTCACTTCTCCCCACATCATTCAACTCACCCCCGTTGCGAACCCATCCACAACCATTCCAAGACAAACGACAAGTTTGTTAGGGACGTTTTAGTTAGGCAGGCTTATGATCTGCTTGTTGTGTAATTACACCTTTCCCATTTCTTCACTGGTGCTTCTGAGGGGCAATTGAAATTAACTGGGTGGAACGAAATTATGCCAGTAACGATACAGGATAGTCCTTTGGAAACGAATGTAAAAGTTGGGGGGAAGGGGGTGGGGCAATTGGCAATTCGAGTGGTGGAGGAGGAGGAGGAGGAAAGGTCATCATATTATTGCGTGATACCCTTCTATCTCGCAATTGGAACGAATGAGAAGGAAGCGTGGAACTACGGAAACGACGAAGTGGAAGTCGTGACATGCGATGGGACAGTCCTCCGGACACGAAAGTGAATTTTGGGAGGGAGAAGAGGGGGGGGGGCAACCGATTGGCAATTCGGGTGGTGCCGGAGGAAGAGCAAAGATCTTCTCATATTGCGTGTTATAACCTGGTATCTCGCGATTAGAACGAAAGAGGAGGAGGAAGTGAACGGAGGAAGCATGGAACTATTGAAACGACGAAGTGGAAGTCGAGACACGCGATGGTTTCAGGACTGTCCTTAAGAAACGAAAGTAAAAGATTTATAGGGGGAGGGACCAATTGGCAAATCTGGTGGTGCAGGCGAAAGAACAGAGGTCTTCATGTTGCATGCCACACCCTTCTATCTCGCTTCTGAGGCGGAGGAGGAAGCGTGGAACTGCGGAAACGAAGAAGCGGAAGTCGAGACTCGGGTTGTTTTCAGGACTGTCCTCCTGAAACGAAAGTAAAAGTTATTAAGAAAAACCAATTGGCATTTCGCGTGGTGCCGCAGAAGGAGAAGAGGTCTTCATGTCTTCATTGCGTGCCACACCCATGCCCAGTCTGGAACGAAAGAGGAGAAGGAGGAAGCGTGGAACGGCGGAAACGTGGAAGCGGAAGCCAAGACACGCGATGGTTGGGTGGGGGTGGTGGGCTCCGAAGCGGGTGCCTCCCACTCGCGCACGCGCCCTTCTCACGCTTCCCTGCACTCGCGGGCCCCTCCTCTACCCACACCCCCGCCCCTCATTCGCGTGCCCCTCCTCCACCCACACCCCCCGCCCCTCATTCGCGTGCCCCTCCTCCACCCACACCCTCGCCCCTCATTCGCGTGCCCCTCCTCCACCCACACCCTCGCCCCTCATTCGCGTGCCCCTCCTCCACCCACACCCCCGCCCCTCATTCGCGTGCCCCTCCTCCACCCACACACCCCGCCCCTCCTCCACCCACACACCCCGCCCCTCATTCGCGTGCCCCTCCTCCCCCCACACCCCCGCCCCTCATTCGCGTGCCCCTCCTCCACCCAAACCCCCGCCCCTCATTCGCATTTATGCCGGCGCACCTCTCGCTCACCGGCCCGCCCCCTCCCCTTCCCAGTCATTAACCCGCCCTCCGCCGCTCGCCGCGAAGAGAGCAGCTAGACAAAGAGGAGCGCGGCCTCAATTATTCAAGCGAACGCCGGGGGAGGTGGCGCCCCAGGCCTTCAATATTTCACCGCGCGAGAGAACTCTGCGCCTGCAGCGCGGCCGGATTCGCCCTCTTCTTTCCGAACTTCGTTTCGCTGCCGGCGAGGTGACGCGGTTCTGGCGGCAGCTCTAGCGTGTTCTCGGGGGGTGTCAGGCCAGTGCGCGATTTTTTGACAGGTTCTAAAACTAGGAAGGTCTTTCGTCTCTTATCGTAACGAAAGAGACAGTCAGCGGACTTTTTGCGGGAACATGACGAACGATATCACCATACTGCGCCAGCGCGAGTAGAAAGGCGACGTACAGACGACTCCGGATGTAGTGAACCCTCGGTTATTGTGAACTTAAGTCACTGGTCACTTATAATACAAATAAGCATAGGAAGATTCGGTTATAGTGAGCCTGAACTTCGTTTATAGTGAAATATGACCTGGAAATTTGTTCCATTTCGGAAAAGAATATATCGCCTCAGTGTCACAAATTCCATCTCGAGGTAGCCTGAAAAAATATATTGGCCAAAGATCATATATGAAAGAGTGGGACATACAACAGAGGAAGAAGTATTGAAGGGGGATCAAGACTGCATTACGATTCTTGGAGATATTGGGTAATACAGAACCATGTATGGAGAGAGCACGAACGCTGGAGAAGGATGAAGAGAAATTAATGAAAAATGTACGAAACAAACAAAGGAAAGTAATTGCTTTTTAAGGACGAATAAAGATATTGGAATTTTCATTTCGGGCTGTTAATGTATTTTACTGAATCTCTATATTAATAAAATCAATCATTGCGGAAAAATTCTATTTAATTTTGACTTCATCGTATATAGTGAACTTCTGTTATAGTGAACCAAAAATGTTAGTCCCCGGAAGTTCACTGTAACCGAAGTCGATTGTATTAATAATCTGCAACTTGAATGGCGCAGTAACACGTGGCTGCGCACGCCCAAAGACACGGCGAGGTTCTAACCTTCGGTCTACGGGATTAACATAAACCATCCTTGAGTCGGACAAATGCATAAATACCAACGCGTTTTATATCAAAATACTTTTTGGCCGAACATTTTTAACTCGAAATTTTGACGCTTTGCTACGCGGTCGAAGACGGGTGACGAGGCTCCGGCCTTTAGTCTACGCGATTAATGGAAAAACATTATTGAGTTTGTGCAACCCGTGTTTTCCAATTGTCAATCGAACGACGTAAACAAAATGTCAGTATCATTCGAACACAGCCACGGAATGCCACAGACCGAATGGGCTCCTTCCCGACATTCGTTCTTCGCTCTCGTTCACCGATCTCGCGGCAGCGGATTCGACTCGTTATGACGAAGGGATAAGACCTCAATGGAGCATCGTTGAAGACAGATCGCTTCGCGAATTGTATTCTTCCGCCAGCCGTATGGGTGGAAGCGCCAGTAGATACTGCCTTGGAAGTGTCAGATCGGTTAGGGCTTTTGGAGGCTAGGGATAGTTTTCAAGATCAATTTATGATGTTCCTGTATTTTCCACTGAAGAGAATAGACTTTTTGCTAAGCGTGAAGCATCTTGGGGTACGCCACTATTGAGTTTCTGTGCCTTACGCAGTTCGAGTTGAGAGTGCATGGAGGCTCCGAGTGGTATACAGTGTACTGAGCGGTACACTGTACCGAGTGGTATACTGAGCACCAGTGCGTATACTATACACTCTGGTGCTCAGGTTGCACAAAAAGTCTCTAATGTTGATGGTGTTCGTTGATACAAATCGTGTAGAAAACTTGAGAAAAATACAACAATGAGTTTTCTTAAAGATATTAGAAGTGAAGCTATGCACGTCGAAAGGGAAACAGATCGCTCGCAATGGAATATTAAAGAGCCCGTTGTTCGCATCTAGCGCGTTTTCGCTTTGTTTTAGAACTTTTTTACTCGCAATAGGTAACTTTCAATCAAATAATAGTTCTTGTAAATGACATTTCGCAAAATAGAACGTTGAGGCGCAATCTTTAGGAATTTAGCAACATAAACCAGTTGTTTCCATGCACACAATTTTGAGTTGGGGAATAACAAAACTAATGTCTCATAACCAACGTTCGTGAAATAATTCCGAGTCATTTCTAGATGTTACTACGTGCTTACGTCGCTCATGGCATCAATTGATGTCACTGCTGTGCCTCTGACAAGGAGATCATAGGGTTCGAGACCCGACGGTGACAGGATTTTCGCCTCTAACCATGGATAGCTAGGTGGAATTCAGCCGCTATCTGGAGGAGAATTCTAGCGGCTGGATGCTCTGATCGGTCATTTTCCGTGTTTTCTCTAGGTGAAAGCTGGAGTACCCTAACAAATGAACCATGGACCGTTACCTTTCCTTCCTCTTTCTTGTCCTATCCTCACCCCTTACTTATTCACACTTACACTCACATGCACTACACTACCACACAAGTCTTGGAGACCAGTCGGGAGCTAGAGCGTGACCCGGCTGGGATGGTGCCCCTCTGATGGGAGATGCCTGACTGGGGAACACCCCGCGAGCCAACGTGGTGGTCGGCACTGGATCTTGTCATCCAGCGGGGGGGGGGGAAACCTTCCGCGATAAAAATATGCACTACACGTATGGGTCTAACGAACATGGAAGTTGTCGCGCCCAGAACCACCAATCAACCATCAATCTACGTCAGTGGGGTCAAGGTCTTCTACTGGTGGTAGTGGCACGCGTCGTGGCTCGGTAGCATGCCACGAGCTACTCTGCGCAACTAGCGTTGGGAAAGGAAACTATTGCTAAAGCCGCCATTTTACAATAGGGATGGCGTTGTCTGGTGGCGGGTTGACGAACTGCGTGAAGAGTCGATTTCGTCGTGGCAATCGTGCCACGAACTCCCGCTCGTGGCATCGACCTTGACAACAGTGATCTACGTGTTACTCATTAACCATGACCCCTATTATGACTTATGAAAGAAAGATTGCCAAAATAGTGGCTCACGTGACTGAACAGTATACCTGGGATTGCAATCCGGAGACCTCCGGTCGCCCTCCGAGCGAAGTGACACTCAGGAACGTCGTGGAGGGAGCCCAGGCCGGTTTGAAGTGGAATGAAGGGGTGGGCAGGATGTGCAAGCAGGGCAGGCCAGTACACGTCGAAATCGGCCATGCCGGTTTCAAGAATTCATTTCCTGTCACAGTGGTGACAACTTGTCTCCATTCAATCTTAGTCCTTGGGGTTCTACACGTCAACCAGTCGTTGCAAGGAAATTACTAAAATCCCACCAATGACCTGCTTCTCTGAAACATCTTTGACAGGGTTTCTAACGTTCGCATTTGAAGAGAGACGAATCTTAGAATTTAGAATTCCTGTATTCTTGAGCTTGAAGTTATCTACTATGAAGTTATCGTTATCTACTTGGGTCAAAAGGCTTAGTAGATCCAGTAGATCGATAAATGTTTACCTTAACTGGTTGTCACCTATTATAATGCATCTTCGGAGATGTCATGTGTCTATTAGAGCGGCAATCTTAGATGATGGTATCACGGAAAAGCGTAATCTAACATTGAATCTTGTGTAACTGTCCTGGTCCTTCGGTTTAGGGCAGACACTGAATGTATGAAGATTACTTTCCATGGGAGATCGGACTCCAACTATGAGTTATATTCCCGAATCTTGATAAATTTGAATTCGAAAAGAAATGTATGTATGTATTTGATATTTTTGGAGTCGGATTAATACTTCTGCCAGCTAGTGGTGTTCGTAGGTCTGGGTCATGTTTCTATTTATTATTCTCTCCTGGAGTGACAGGGAGACGTGGCGAGCATGACCTAGTCCCATCAACGTACCTAGCTTACTTGACCTGCCTAAGATTTTTCTTTCGTCATACAGCTCTGTCTCAGAGAATTTGTATTAGAAAGCTACAATTTCATTTTTGCCCCAATCAAGGATCGAATCCGGGACCGTCTCACAGAAGACTAGTACGCTATCCATGAACAACCTGAGGGCCCAAAAATAAATCATTTAAAAGATATTCTACCATAATTGGCAGTAAAAATCCTTTTGCTTCCACCTGACGGTCCTTCTGTCCAATTGATTAGCTTATTGAATTCATAATTCAACGACGTGTGTGAATTCAGTAATGCGCGTTACATATTATTTAGGGTACAAATGACTTTTTTCTCATTCTTTTTTCTCAGTTTCCGTATTTCTCAAAGAATATAAGTAGACTTTGTTATAGTTTTGTTATTGACTGAAATATTTTTCAAATTTCCAACCTGAATAGACAATTTAAAGCCGGACCGTGAGGCGTTCCTCACATGGTAGGCAAATGGCCCAGGACTGAAATGAGGCAGACACATACCTGCTAATCAACGTAAAATGTGGGCGTAAATTAATCCTGTGACGCACATTGCTGCGGTCGTTGGGCGTGGGATCACTTCATTTAAACGAGAGATGAGTGACAGCCGGGCAGTTACCTGTAAAACTGAGTTGGATATGTATGGTGAAATGGATTTCACGGAGTAATGTTGCGTTTATAACGTGTAGGGGTTTAGTTGGTGTCACATTCAATCGTTGTCTAAATAAAAAAATAACTAGCCTCTTGCTAGATGGACCAAATAAGATTTTTGTTAAATAATATACATTTGTAATTATATTGTATATTATTTATGCACAGTAGATATATTATACGACACAATAGTGGGGCAACGCAGGGTACTTCAGCTACTTAATCAATAAATATATGCACCAATAAGGATTTTATAAAGGTTTCATAAAATACTTTGGTTTTCTGGGTAAATAAATTCAGAAGCCGTAGGTTGGAAATATATATATATATATATATATATATATATATATATATATATATATATATATATTCTGCTTTCAAATGAATTCATTAAGAGGAGAGAACTCATGATGGAAAATTGAATCGAACAAGCACGTAGGACGATGAAAGACAACCATGCCTCCCCCCCCTCCATACACACACGCGTGCGCGAGTGCGAGAACTGCAAGAAATCGAAGCAGTTCCAACGAGCATTACGGTCTGCGTTAAACGCCGACTGAGATGCGGATCGAGTGCACCTGCAGCCCAGCTGGGCGAGTTCCCGCCCACCACGGGGGGAGAAAGCGAGCGGCGTTTCCCGCGGGGGCGCCCGAGGCAGCCCTTAGCGCAACCCCCGGCCCCCTCCTTCCGCCGACCCTGCCCCCTCCCCGCCCCCCTGCCGGTGCCCACCCGTCGCCCCCGCCGAGAGAAGCGGAGGCAGTCAGAAGACACGCGTGTAACAGGGCTGAGAAATTTCGAAAGCGCCTTTCCGGACAGATGGCACTTTGCGATCCATAAAGACGAACATTTGTCGATTGTCATCAGGCTTTTGTTCCGGTCTTCACCATTGTTGCCGCGTTATGCATCAGCGTGTTCTTCTAAGGCGCCGTCTTCTCCTAAATTCTAACTCCCTTTGTTCCTTTCTTGGACGTTTTGAAAGGTCGAAAATCAACGAGTGCGGTCTTACTACATTTGAGCGCTTCTGGGACAGAAGAAGAGCCGAGACGTAGTCTTGGATTGTTCTGACTGTTCTATTCTATTCAGACAAATATAATTCTGAAGGAGGACTTTCAAAAACGTTTATGGTCAATCTTTCATAGACGTTTATGGTCAATTCCATTTAATTAATGAAAACAACTGCTGGTGGCGCGAGTTCACACCAACAAGCAACGGACTTGGTGAACAGGAAGAGGGGGTAATCGAGAAAAGATTTAGTAAATGTTTGCAATGTTATGGACAGCCATTCTTTGAGTTGTTTAGCGATGCAACCCCTTTTACTCGGTTCTCTGAAGACCGGTAGGCTGATCATGGACCGCCCTACTGCCCTCCGTGGGAGTCTTGCACCCCATTTTCCGAATAACGTGATCAACATTGACTGGGTTGCGTTTGCCCCCAGAAGGTTGAGGTGCTGATTGGAAGCGGGTCCGTAGTTCAACCCTAGCTGCGGCGTCCCTTAGCGAAGAGTACGCTGGCGGAGGCGAACGGTTACTCTGAACGGCGATTGCAAATAGTTTGTACTTGTAGTGGAGTAGCTAGATATACTTCGTTCTACTTCGTCCCTGTTCAGACTCCCTCTCCCTCTCTCTATCTTCCTTTCTCTTATCCATACTCATTAACCAGTCCCCTCCCTCTCGTCCATTTCCCCCTTCCTCTCGTCCTCCCACTCCCTACACACTCGCCCCATCCCCTTCCTCTCGCCCCTCCCCTCCCTCACGCCTCTCCTCCTCCCTGCCTCTCCTCCCACCAGCGTCCCCTCCCTCCATTGCTCCCGCTCGCCATTCCTATATCTCTCATGTTCTCCATCCCACTCTCCTCTTTCATTTTTTTTTATTCTTGTCTGGTCCTGCTTTTTTTTTAAATCCTGAAGCTTAGTGTTGGTACAGATATGGAGTGGGCTGGTGCGTACTCACCGCCGATAGCCAGCCCACGAGAGCTGGCAGTTCTCGGCGTGAGCCGACGGCCGTGAGCGGACAAATTCCGCGCGTGCTGCTTGAATGGTAATCGGCTGCGATTACTGAAATGGAAAACCTCGCAACGACCGGCCTACTAGTTATCGGTTCCTGCCGATGAACGTAAACGAATGTGCTGGAAATGCTCTGGGAGCGAGCTGTTTTAAAGAGGTTTTGTGAATGGCATGTTGATGTTTGCTCTGTAATCGCACAATCTTCTCCGGAATACGTTATGAACAAACGTTCGACGCGGTTGGTTGTAAATTTTTGCGTTCGCCATTTCAATTTAAATTGCTGCGCAGTCGTATACAACGCTTCATTTTTCATGAACATATACTCTTGTTGTGTAAGGGATCTGTTCAAAAAATGTTTTAATTTTGTTTGGTTCGGAGAATCCACAGGCCTTCAGAAAAAAAAATACTATATTGAATTGTTCCATTTATTCGTATATTTTGTATCTATTGAAATAAATGTCTCTCTTTAATCCACATTTTCACGAAATGAAGAAAACAGATCCTCCTTCCGTTGTGGAAACTGTTACTTGAGTCAACCGTACTGACAAGTGAAGCACAAAATATTTGTTGGACCATCTTCCAATAACGTGTCAGACTTTTCCCTATCCACGCTATTTGCTAGCTTAATTAGTCTTTCTAAAAGCACTAGTCGGCTGATTAGAAATAATTGAAACTCATGTATGAAGACGGGCAGAGTGTATAACCATATTAATATTCAGCGTATGGGTTTCCAAAGAAAGCTAGTCTCATGTGAATCAACCATGGCGTGAATCAAAGATGTCATCGCCGATTATTTAGCTTCTTAAAATACCTCTGTATAATGCAATTCGCCGCCAAGTGGTGGTAGGGTGATGCCTTTTTAGTGGCTAAAACTAGTTTGTATAGAGGTCGACTGATCTGAGAGATTTTGCTCAAAAAGACTAGCGCAACCATTAAAAAAATAATTCATGTTTGTTTTACGAGTAATTTTACGAATATTTAGCCAAACTCGATTCGATGTATTCTAAAATTATGTGACAAATTGAGAAGAGACGCACTAAGTTAATTCGGAGAATAAGAATGTGCTAAGAGAAGAAATCTTAAATTAATCAAGTACGGCGTATGATCTGAATTGTTTGTATCAAGTGTCAAAGTAAATTCAAAAGATATTTATAATACTCGTACTTCTAGTGTCATTAAGCAAGTTTTAATATCAAAAGAAAACTAGGTGGTGATAGTAAAATAATAATATAACAACATTCACTAGTGGGGAAGATGTCCCTTTGCTTGTAAGGAGTCTGCAGTTTTCAAGTTTTAGTTGAGGTACAATATCTGTAGCTGCGTTGTTATGGCGGAATGGTGAAACAATATGGTGGTCAATCATGGTGTAATTGTGTGGTCAGTTTTTTCACTATTGTCTAGGAGATAAAGTGCCAGATGATTTGGATGGCTTGCCCAATGTTGAAGCCACTACCCGTGACCCGATTAAAATAAGTTGGTTATTGACAGTTATGCTTCTGAACCTGTTCCTTCATACAATATGAGTATATGATTTGATTCCTTTATAAGTATTAATTTCAAGTGTTCATTTTCGAGTCCCGGGAACACGTGCTTGGTGACACGCAGCCTGTGAATGTCGTACCTTTCCATTCGAAACTGTCTCTCACTAACTTCTTTTAATCGGAACCTAGAACTGTTTTCTGTATGTGTGTGAATGTATGTATGTATGTATGTATGTGTGCGTATGTATGTATGTGTGCGTGTGTATGTATGTACGTGTGCGTGTGTATGTATGTATGTGTGCGTGTGTATGTATGTATGTGTGCGTGTGTATGTATGTATGTGTGCGTATGTATGTGTGCGTATGTATGTATGCGTGTGTATGTATGTATGTGTGTGCGTGTGTATGTATGTATGTGTGTGCGTGTGTATGTATGTATGTGTGTGCGTGTGTATGTATGTATGTATGTGTGTGCGTGTGTATGTATGTATGTATGTATGTGTGTGCGTATGTATGTATGTATGTGTGTGCGTATGTATGTATGTATGTGTGTGCGTGTGTATGTATGTATGTGTGTGCGTGTGTATGTATGTATGTGTGTGCGTGTGTATGTATGTATGTATGTGTGTGCGTGTGTATGTATGTATGTATGTGTGTGCGTGTGTATGTATGTATGTATGTGTGTGCGTGTGTATGTATGTATGTGTGTGCGTGTGTATGTATGTATGTGTGTGCATGTATGTGCGTGTTTCTAGTTGTGCTCCAAGAAGCAGTTCCCTTCTGTTCGACGTCGCTTTTCAGGGCTGGCGGTGGGCGGCGGGCACCCGCGCCGCGATCGATGGCAGGCGACGCGCCTCCGCCCCCGCCCCCGCCTCTCCCCCCGCCTCTCGCCCCCGCCCCCGCCGCCGAGCCGTGCCCGCAGCAGCCGCTGCCGCTGGCGGTGGCGCGCGTGAGATGCAGATAAAATACGAGGGCGCGTTTATCGGAACCTGTTCTCGCGGCCGCCGGCTCCCGCCCTCGCCTCTCCTCGCCTCCTCGCCAGGCAGCTCCGCGCAGCCACGCGCTGTGCGCTCGCCCGGAGCCCCCCGAGAGGCCCCGCGGCGGGAGCGCGAGCGTTCGACGGATTCTTGTGAACGCGCGAACCCGGGCCGTTGAATTGGGACGATGTGAACCCGTACGACCCGCAGGAAGGAAAGAAAAAGAAGAAATAGCTTGCTGGCTGTGAACATTTAAAAGTAGGCTGTTATTTAGTGAAGTTGATCAGTCATCATTACATTCAGTAACGCCTCCGATAATTACATTCTGCCACTCGTTTATTACTGTCAGTCATTAGTGCGCTCTTGCTCTCTCTCTCTCGCACACACACACACACACAAACACACGCTCTCTCTCTCACACACACATGCTCGCTCTCTCACACACACATATGCCCTCTCTCACACACACACACACGCTCTCACTCTCACACCCACAGTCTCACTCTTCTCGTAATGTCTTATCGACAGTCTGTAAATTGACAAATACACTAGTACGACCCAAAGCAATATTTTCCCACTTTCCAATTCCTGCTTTCGTCTTAAAATTCCCTTTTACCTCTCTCGCTTTGCACATCGTTTTCCGCGTCTCTTGCATGCAATCACTGATGATTGCCGGCTTTTTCTTGGGGAGGGTGTCGTCTTCTGCTCTCAATCCTTACATCTTTCCCACCTTTCCGTGCTTCCCATCCTTTACATCCCGACTTCGCCGTGCCCCGATGCCGTCAGGGGCTGATAACGCCTGCCATCTCAACTCCTTATCTTACCCAGAGGCGGAGCTGATTCAGGGGCTTTCTGCCCTTTGTCCTGGTCTTCTAAACGAAAAAGCTTTCAGAGAACTTTTTGGAAATAAAATGCGAAGCCTACATTTCCCCTGTGTGCTTTCATGTTCATGTTGTCTAGATTTCTCTGCCGCTTTGATGAACGTCAAAAACTGTAATGATAAAATAAACGTTTTACATTCGTCTCCGATACAAAACGCCTTCAAACATTTCTACGTGTAACATTGAAATTTGCTGCAATTGAGCATTATGTGAACGAAATTTCTCCGAGCAAGTGAGAGAATAACTGATTCCGAATCACAGATGAGTTTATCTTTCAGATTTATGGGAGATCTAGGAATTATATAGTTTCCGATCTCTTGTTTGATCGTTACTTCATTTACGTAATCTATAATCTGTTTCATTCATATAGTCCTCTCTTATGAGTAGCGTATGATGGAGGAGCAGGAGGCTGTGGTCGCTCTGGGAGGGGGGCTAATATTGTCCCACGGCCGATTTATCAGGGCACTGATAAATAGGACTCATTACCCCGTACAAGAGTGATCTCCACGGGGTCATAAATTTGTATTCCCTATCTGAAATTTTTCTGTTTGATGTTGTACGGTGTTGGAGATGAAGTTTAAACTAGAAGTTAAAGATCTATGTAATCATACTTCATTATGCCTCTACTCAGAGTGTTGTGAACCTCGATAAATCGATGTTATTGTGGGTAAAGGTCGAAGGGCGCGGTACGAAACGAATGCCAGACGGTAAACGGGAGCAATTAAATTATTGGAGGTCTGGCGTAACATTTGCCGTTTGAGCGCTGGCTGCGTCGCCATGTCTGCACCTGAGCGCTCTCGGCCTGTGCGCCGTGTGCGCGCGACAGAGGGTGGGGGGAGGGGGAAGGGGGAGGGGCTAATGCCTTTGTAATTGAAAAGCGCTGCCCGGGGCGGCGACTACACCACACCCGCATCACTCCTCCCCGCCCTGCCCTCGCATGCCCCGCTCGGCTCGCTCCATTACTCTGCCTGCCTAACCCGCCCCCGCTCCCCACCCATCCACCCACCCACCCACCCATTGGCCTGCCCCCGCTCCCGCAATTGCATTACTCTCCTGCCTCCGGACCCTCGCCCATCCCGCTTTGCCTTTTGCTCCTGTCAGTTGCATCCGTCCTCCGCAGCTCTTACGTTCTCTCCCCCACCCCACCCCGTTCCTCCTACTATAACACGAATACTGCTTATTGGTGGTGTTCACTACCCATTCATCGGCGCTTGTCTTGTTTACGAGGTCGTCCTCGTAACCAAGTCGTTTACTCGTGGTCGTCGTCCATTTCTGTTCCCTCCCTTTTGCAAGGTTTTTCACATGCCTTGCCCCTCTTTCCTCTTGTCTGCTCCTCGCCCCTCGGAATTATTTCTTTGCCTTCGGGAGCAGCCCGTATTTCACCGGAGACGCGCCGCTCTGAAAACACGGCTTTCCATCGGATTACGCTCCAGGGAATGCCATTGCTCGTTGCGTCACGCGCCCTTTCGCCGCCGCCTCGCTCCCTCTCGTCCATTCGCATTGCTCCCGCCCCGCCCCGCCCCGCAAAGCCCCGCCATGCCGCCCTCCGCGCTGGGGTTGTCAACAGCAGACGCGCGAGCCGACCAATCATCTCGCCGTAAGAACGGAATTACGTGCCGCGATCGAGTGCTGGTATTTTCTCCGCGGGAGGCTAATTATAATGCACAGATGAGCAGAGAGTTTGCTTGTTTGAAGAAACGAAAACACACTGGTTAGAGAAATAGGAGAGTTCCAATGGGCTGGTTTCGTTAAAGTTGCATTCAGCGTACTACCTATTATAGAAGCAAGTGACTGTCGCGTTCCCAGGAAAGGTCAATTTACGCCTACGGACAAATATTCCGCTTTCAACCGTATTCAAATGCGAAATCTCTCTAATAGCCCTTTTACTCTAACAAAATGGCTCAAGAATGTGAGACTGGTGCTGAGGCCATGATCGGAATTCGAACTCGCTACTCTTGGGACTGAGGCGGAGTAATCGGTACGCGCTCGTTAAGAGTTCAGCAAATCACCTCGGCCATTCGATCTTTTTCCACATTTTTTTCTTCTCTTATTTACGTTCTTATACCTAAATCGTATCATTTAACTTGTAATAAATAGAATAAATCGTAATCTGAAGCTCGCATCGCCACGTCAAGTTGGTAACATCAAATAAAGAGGCGACCTGGCGACTCCATCGCGCCCTGCGAACGGCCTGCTGCTGCGGCGGCGGCGGCGGCGGCGGTGGAGCCTGACCCGAAGGGCCTTCGCTGCGGGGGCGAGGGCGCGACGTCGCGCCGCTGTCGGCCGCGTTATGATGGATGCGCGACGGTGGAACGCCCCCGCCCCCCTCCACCCCCGCCTCCATCCCTCTTCCCCGTCCCCGCTGCCACCACTACCTCCCTTCCTCGCGCCTCGCCGCCACCGCCTCCGGCTTCGCCCCCGCACCGCCGCCTTTGTTCCTTCTCCGCCCCGCTGCTGCTCCGCGACGTCTCCATCGCCTCCCCGCCCCGCCCCGCCCCGCTCCCCGCCCGCCTCGCGCCCGCCTCCATTCGTCTTCGCGCGCGTTGTCTCTCTCCCCGCGTCGCTCTCCGAAGCGCCCCTCGCCTTGATACTTTATTCCGCTCGAAGCTCCTGAAGTATGGATGGTTTTGCTGCCTCCCGCGACTTCGCATTCCAGCGCGGCTGAGCGTTTGCCTCGTTTACTCCCGTGAATCACCACTACATTTCATCTTGAAATATTGCGTTGTAGGAAAAACACGTTTTCATTGCTATAATCTTTTTTGGTAATTGAGTAATTAGAATAGCATAATTCAAATTAGTTATAAATTCGTCGTTATTTACTTAACCTCTCCGTAACCCAACATCTTTCAGGAGTTATAATAAAATACAATATAAACCAGGTGGACTTGTGCGAACATATTCCGCACTTTGTAAATCATTGTTTAAGTGATAACGGCTTCATACTGAAACCCAACTTTTTGATTCGTAAAAATACTTATATCATACGTTTATAACAACCTGTTCTACGGAGTAAGAAGGCCCTCTAAAAATGTACTAGAACTTCCAAAAAAATAATTATGAAGATTAAGGCATGACAAACATAACTTCTGTTCGTTTGGACAAGAACACCTGATTGTATGGCCCAAATGGCAGTTTTCGGTTTACCCCTGGTGATAAAATGTATTGCAGTGTAATTTACATTGCGAGTTGCATTTTAGCATAATTCCCCCAATACCATAAACTGAGAACTTCTATTTATTTTTAATTTTCTGTTTATAATTAAGTCCCTTTGAAGCAGTACGGAGGGACGATGCCACATCTAGCAGTAGCACACTTACGAAGTTTGTCGATTGTTTCTTATAAATGGAAAGAACCTGTCATCTGTCCTTAGTGTTAGGTATAGAGAGGTATTAGAGAAGATAAAGCAGTTTTAATTTACTTTAAATAAATGTTTATTGTTACCCATGGTTATATTTACGAAATTGTTGTTAAATCTGTTTTCTTCTTTTGCAGGTAAGCACGAGTGTACAAAAAACTTTTGTAGGCGTTGGGTGAGTGTTATTACAAAAAGAATCCGAAAAGTTTTGGTGAGATTTTTCGCCCCAATTTTCCTTGATCCATTGAGCAAATGCTGAGATGATCTCTTACTTGGCTTTTGCCCTCTGCAAATGTAGTTTCACTATCTGCTCACATTTTCTTGAGTCTTTAGGAATGTTAGTTGAAAATTTATTTTTTAAAGTTGTTTCGTCAGCAGTACCATCAAATAATCGTTCTCGACGCGGTAATAAGTAGATCTCTTCTCGTGAATCATGGTCAGGGGTGAGAGCCAAACTAGCCCAAAATCTAGTTGCTACTTTTACTTGTAATTTGTACTTATGGGGAAGAGGTTTAGGAATTCTGGATCTGAAGAAAACATGGACAGATTGTAGTGCTTCTCCCCCTCCATCATAGTTTTAACGGGTGTTTTTATTTGTAAATAAATGATTTAGTGCTTTCTCCTTGGATCATTGCAGGAGTTTATTTATTTTCTTTAAAAATATTAATTTTTACCTTGTTATCATCAACAAGCTAAGAATATAAACAATATAGGGTAATGATCAGGGAACGGATTTCTATGTAAATACATATTTGCTAATTGAGCTAAAATCGATTTTAAATCGCATTATCTTTGTTTCACAATGTGTGGAATTGAAAAATGGTACTTTTTATCCATATTTTGGATTTTCGTACAGATTTGCATTAATTTCCATATATTTTGCATATTTCGTATCAAAACAGTCCATATTAAGCTTAATAATGAAATTTCATTAAATATTAAAAATGCATAAACAAGAGCTTAAAAATTTTAGTAATTCTTTAAATATTATATTTTTTGAAAATTAGGGAGAATTGACAATGGAAAAACAAGTAAAGAAAATGTAAATATTTTTATTTGTTTGTAGAATATAACCACTCTCCGACCCTGTCTGAGAGGCCGAAATGTCCCGCGAGGCGAAGGGGCACGAGGAGGCGATGAACGATTTGTTTGACAGAGGGCTTTGAGATTTGGACAGTCTGTGGGAAACGCACCTCGTTTCAGTATCCACACTACCCCCTCTCCGTCCCTCTGAGGCTGTCACCAGGGAATTGTATGACATCACAGAGACTGAGACATTAGACTTCAACTTATACAACTCCTTATTGTCACTTTCATGCAATTCAGTCAGAACATTACGTGTTAGTTCAGTTTTCATAATCTCTCTGTAAAGCCAGTGTAAAATGCCAAAAGTAGCTCAGAGAGCAAGTGTAGAATTAAGAAGTTACGTATCAGAACTTGAAGATGAAGGTTTATCAACTGACAATAAAAATATTTAGTTAAACTTCGTTTTATATCCCAACAAGCCTGAATGTTTTTATTAGGATCCTAACAAAAAAGAAAATAACAGAGGGTATGGGTGATATCTTAAAAATTGAAATGAAAGCAAAAAAACGTTCACAAATGATAAGTAAATGTGTTTAATGATAGTGAGCAGAGAAGAATTTTGGGGGTAACACTACAGCAAATAGTAACGTAATGAATACAAACGCGAACGAATCCATTGGAAATTAAGTATTTCGTTGAGGAGGCTTTTTATCGACGATCCTTTACTTAAAATACATGTTCCATCTTACGTTCACAACAGTTTATATAAAAAAAGCAAACAAAATCGACGAGATAATTCCACACAGATATCTGGTTACAAATGAATGGATCGTTCGATATCATACATAAATAGCAACGAGTATTTAAAAATAGATCATTTATACTTTTCTTAGAAAGAAAAAAGTATCCGGCGTTTTTTCTTTCTTTTCTTCTTTCTAAGTAACGTTCCAAGGAGCGTTAAATACGAATAAAACGTCGGAAGAGAACGGGATTTAAAAAATAAAACGTAACAAGGACTTGGCCTTCTCGCGCCCGCGGCCGGCGGCGGGCGGCGGGGGCAGCGCAGAGCACGGGGTGCGCGCCAGCGGCGGCGGCGGCGGCCCGCTCCGCTCCCTCGCCTCGCTCCCGCGGCGGCGGAGCCCCTCCGGAGGAAATTTTTCGGAGGTGGCGCGCACAAAGCCGGCGCACCAAGTGCCCTCGAGGGAACGGCCTCCCCGCTCCGCCCCGCTCACCGCCCCCGCCCGCGCGGCCCGGCGCTATCGCTCTGACAGGCCCCTCCGCGCGCGCGCTCCGCCGCCGCCACCGCCGCCCCAACCCCCACGCCGCTCGCACCAGGGTTTCCCAAACTGCTGCCCAACGCACGAGGAACGGAGACAGAGAGGAGAAGGAAAGTGATGTCGATGATGTTTTCCGGATCGTTCTCACTCAGATGTGTAGTGGTATAGAAGTAGGAATGGAAATAAGTGCTCGCTAATGTCAACTGGATATTTCTTACAAGTGGGTACACAATAAATTGAAATAAATTGCATTAAAATTGTCTGATACAAAACTTTTCTGAATTTGGATACTGATATAAAAGGAGTACCTATTTATCAAAACAAAAACTAGCAAAGATAGCAAAATAGTAAAGATGACTGCGGATTGTTGAGTCTATTAAAAATTTTTCGAGTGAGGCAGAAATTCATGCGAATCAAGGTTACCTATTTACGTATCCAATATTCTGCAACAGTGCATTTTTTAGTATATTTTGCCTTTCATAACGTATAACCTAATATCTACTTACACCAAGTTCGTAAGCAATCCTCTTGAAAGGAATGAATACGGCTGGCGCAGGCGAAAACCGTTGGGCTGCCCTGGCCCGCCGCGCCATCTCGCTCTCCCGTTCAAAGCTCGGCCGCCGGGAAATTAGCCCGGCGGACCGCACCGCTCCGCCCCGCGCCGCCCGGCGCCCGGCGCGGCGCCGCCCTCTGGGCGCTCCCCAATAAGCTGCCTCCGTGGGCAGCAGCCCGCCTCCTGCGCGGCCCGATGCGACGCGACGCGACGCGACGCGACGCGACGCGACGAGGGCGGGAAACGTCGTGTAAGCTCCTTTGTGCGCCCGCGCCCTCCGGATATTGGATTTCTTCCCGTGGGCTCCCGCGCCCGCCCGGCGCCTTCGCAAGGTTTCGTCTGTCGCGGAGCGGACTCGCACGCGGCTCCGGTGCGCGGCGCCGCGGCCTCGCCGGGGTGCCGTCTGGCTCGCACGTGTTGTCGTTTTCTCGTACGGACATTTCGTTTGCGGCGGTTCGTGATTGATTGGGTTTTGAAAATGTTTAACCTCATTTTCTGATATTATTAAAATCATACCTTTTTTTTTTGTAAAAGACCCGTAACTGGGGTCCAAAGTCAAAGAAATAAATTATTAAAAAAATATTTTAGTGTTTGTTTTTAATTAGGTCCGAAAACTATTACAATTAAACAAGTTAACAGACGTTAATGTATTCCTTAAAATTAATATAATTTTGATCTTTCGGTTTGTATACATGATATACTCCACCGGTCTAAGATTATTTTTGATTTATAGTAAACAGTCCTGTCATGAATACTTTTACAGGAGGTTGGTTCCTTTTAAGTACTGGTGATTGAGAAGAGAAGTACGCGAAGAACTGTAGTGTTCCTTACGTTACTCTTCAGAAGCGTTAAAAATTAGTTGTCAGATTTTATGTTATTCCATTCGTCTTCAGAGATAGCTAATAAAAAATGTTAGGTAGCATATCTCTCAAGGGTGTTTTGTTGGTGGTGCAGTTAGTAGACATCGCGCAAGCACACACCAGTTTTAATAGTTAGTGTTTCTTAGTCTACTTCATAAAGTGCATCTATGGGGGCAGCATGCCGTGGATAAGGAATATCGAGGTGGTTTTGTTAGTTTGAGAGGTGAGGCGCACTTCCATACAAGAGTTTTCATCGGAACTCTTCTTCAGGTTTTAGCCCTATTCCTTAAGATTCGAGGTGCATTTTAATGCGTGACTCATTGCGACCGGCGACGCATGATAACTCCTGGGTCTAATACCTAGCGACAAGCGACAACGGCGGATAATACTTCTGAAATCACATAGGAATCAAGCATTTTTCATAACATACATTACTTTTTTGTAACTTTAAACACATTTCTATCCAACGAAAATTGGAAATATAGTTTGTACGTCGTTCATTCAATGAGTATGCGAATGTCCGTTCCTTGTGCGAATATGCTTTGTTTTGAAAAGCATGAACTGAACGAGAAAAGTACTTGGACTTTGGATTTGTCTGTTGAATCTTCCTTAAGCCCTTGAAAAACATACATGTTTAACTATCAGTGCCAATATTCAAATTGAAAGAAAATTTGAATGTGTTGTAAATGAATCGCGGATACAAGTCGAAGACATTGTTTGATTTGCCTTTCAAAGCATCGTTTTCGAAAATATTTTTGATAACTTCTATTAATGAGACATATGACTGATTTACGTTGCCCGAATTTCCAACAGTTAAGATAGAAAACCTAACTAGGTTACCCAAATGAATCAAATGTTGCCTGATCTTTCCTGCGTTTCAGTTTGTTCAAGTGTGTTCTAATTTGCAAGGCCCTATTAACTATGTTATCCCTTCAGATGTCCTGTGTTTTGCAAGCTTCGTTTTTTTCGAGCGGAGTGGGCTGCGTGAAACCTCAACCGAATCAAGCTTTTTACTGAAAACCGTAATACTTTAATGTATCAAAGTATTAAACGCTTACACTTAGATGTGTAATTTACACTGTGATGCATCAAGGGGAGGGGACGCTCCCATGCAGTTTCGCCCCCCCCCCCCCGAAGCCGATTACACATATTTAAAATTGTGTTTAACATGTTCGTGTAATAACGAAATCCATTAAATTCCTCAATTGAAAAATTAATAACTACAAATCAACAAATGAAAATCAATTTTGAATTCAGCGTAAATGAAAAATTCGTTAAATGAAATAAAGTCTGTTGGACAGTACAACTATTTACCGCCTCATAGAAAATTTCGGGTTGCGCCACTCACATATGACTACTTGTACGAATGTCTACAATTAAGCCACTCTTAATTATCTCGTTCGTAGGAATATTCAAACAGTAATTCACTGTTTTGATGATTCCACATATCTTTTCTGAGGGCATAGAATAATTTATAACCTTCCGTCTTAATCAACGCTTCACTTAATGAAACAGCATAAATGATTTTGAAGTAAAGTAGTGCGGTATGCTATGCTATTTTCATTATTTGAAATTGTCAGTTTTACATTTTGATGGTGAAAAATCTGAAGAAATGTTTTAGAGGCCGGACTATAGTAAGCAGAAAACACAATATTCTAATCTGGAAGTATTGCTCAGCGATCACAAACTTTGAGCGGTGTTGATAAAATGTTGATAACTTGAAAACATATTGATGACTTGAAAACTTCTTTTCATTAGTCGCGGGCGTTTATTATAAAATAAATGAAGAATAATAAGGGATCAATTTACAATCCTGTAAATGTAAAAATACGATAAGATGTTCCTTCTCCTGACAAAGAAAAAACAACAATACTATAAAGAAAATTAATAACGTTATTTGAGACCTAAATAAAATTTAACTATGGATAAACATATTGTTGATATCTATTTGACGAAAACAAAACCTCTTCAACGTTTGTTAACACCAATGCTCGCATTCTTGATTTTACATATTTTTTATAAGCCCAGGCCTATATTTGTAATATTTTAAGAAGTAGTAACTTCTTAAAATATTACAAATATTTGTGAAAATATTGTTTGTGAAAATATTGTGACAATATTTTCACAAACAACTCTGTGAATGTTAGAATTTTGTAAAGAATACTTTAGAATGAAAAGAATTTCCGATTAATAAAGATAAAACAATTTCAGTTGACTGTGATTATATTTTTTATATTAACTGTTTTTCAATTCAATGCAGTTATGATTACTGAAAGGGGTAGATTTAAAATGCAAATTATTAGGGGCGTTTATTATTTTCTATTTATATGTGCAATTTAACGATACAGTGGTACCGTCATCTTCTACAGAAAACGAAACCGTTGTCCTGTTTGCTTTTAAAACAATAAAGTATTCATTTTTGCATCGTGAAAATTAATATTCTTTAAAAGAATGATGTACGGCTTGAATATTCGTATGATTTAGTGTTTCTTAGAGTTTAGTGTATTATTCTTGTTTTCGAGAATTCTATTTACTTAACAAAAACATTTTTATCTTTGTGAAATGACTTGCCTGCTGACTGTAATAGGCCAAACGTGTACGATATACATTTATAGAATTTAGAATAAAACGCATGGCGCGAGGTTTGAGAGTTCGCAAAACCGTTGTCTGAAATATAACAAAACACTGATGGTCCTCCTGGGTTTTCTGGCTGCGTGGTCCCGTCTGCGCGTAGGCCTATTCCGGCGCGTGGCCGGCCGCGGGCGGCCCGCGCTGCGGATGTGCGGTCGCGGGTGCGCTCAACGATGGCATTAGGAACTCCCTAATTAAATTGCACGGGCCGCGCGCGTGTTTCATTACTGGCGATTGCGAGGGCGGAGGCTGCGCGCCCGATCAATACTCGGCGCCCCGCGTCGCCCGCGGCCCCGCCTCCGCTCGCTCGCTCTCGAGCTTTTCAAGGCCTGCCCAATCGGGCACACGTGTTGCCTGTGCTTTGCTCCTGGACCCCCTGGCGAAGAGGACTTGCAGTTTTCTGAAATTAACACTGTTAGTGGCTAGCCCACTTCGCCCTTATTGTATGTAACTTTGTAACGATGCGTAAAATATTCCAATTATGGTAATTGCAAGGCTCTATTATTTTTGTTTTAATTGAAGATTTGCGAACAAAAATGTATCATGGAGTCTTTAGAGAGAAAAGGAATAACAATGGTTTTCATTTAAATTCTATCTCTGTTCCACGACATACAGTATATCACATTAACTTTATGATAGTAAATAGAATTGCATTTTTAAAAACATTTTCGTTAATTCGGTCATTAATGAGAACTTCACTGCTCACATTGACATGCATTGAAGAAAATGTAACGTTCATTTCCGTGAAAACGAAATAAGTAGGATCTGCGAGGTAGGAAATGCAAAGTAGGCCTACTTGCCTCGGGAGTACAAAATCACTTGCTGTCACTTTTATGGTTTTGTATACCTGACACCAGAAGGATTATCATTCTAACTCCCGTTATAAATTATATTACGGTTTTTTGATTCCGATTTCAGGACATTTCTACCTCCTTACTCAAGCACTCGTTTTGGACCGCACTTTATTCTTCAGTTCACACGCAGACAACAAACATTTTCGACAATTCACAGCTTATTGACAGAATAACACAAAGTAGCCCACATAATTACAAATTGATTTATAACGTGTGACCAAATGTGGTTTCTCAGAATAATTTTCATTCTGACATCAGACATAAAATTCAATGTGGTAGAACAATGAATTATCGCACGTTAGGGTAATAGATTAAATTTTCTGATTAATACTACATTTATAATACATCTCATCTGAGATGAATCGAAGACGAGTCATGAGCGAGGACACGATTAACGATTTACTTTAATGCAATTCCCGGAAGTCACTCTTCGGTTCTCGTCGATAACTTAACCTATAAAAATGGTGATTAAATGAGAAGCACCTGACGCTTGCATGAATCACAGCAAAGTGGCTCACCGAAATAACACTTTGAATCAAACACCATTTTCTAACTATTTTCACAAAGTCGTGCGGAAATATTCCGCAAGATCGGGATACCGATACAAAGCACAAAGTCGCATGAGCATCTTCAGCGATGACGCAGCCCAGTGCGGAGTGGCGCGCCGGTGTCCGGCCTGTGCACGCGAAGTGGTCTCAAGCCGCTGCTTCCGAGCGCTGCCCGGGCCCGGCCTCGACAGCCCGCGCGCATGCTCCCTCGGGCGAGGCCGCCAACAAAAGCAATCGCGCGAGGCAGCGGCGCGGCGCCCACCAGCCTGCCGGCCGGCCGCGGCTGCTGCTCCCGCTCGACTCCGCGCCCACCGCCGCCAACGACGAGACGGCGGCGGCGGCGGCGGCGGCGGTGGCGGCGGCAGGCGACTCGACTCGGGACCGCGCCCCCGGCCCCCCTGCCCCCCGGGCCCTGGCCCGGCCCGGCCCCTCGCCGCAGTCATCGACCCGCGTCAGCTGACGCGGCCGCCGCCGCCGCCGGGGGAGCAGGGGCGGGGCGCCTCTCTCTCTCTCTCTCTCTCTCTCTCTCTCTCTCTCTCTCTCTCTCTCTCCCTCACTGGCGCGGCGCGAGTGGGCGGGCGGTTGCTAGGGCCGTGTTACACGAGGCGACGGGCGGCGCTGTGATTCGGCCGCCGCCGGTGGCGCCTCTTCCGCCGCGGAGGCAATCAATACCCACGAGGCGGCCGGCCCGCGCGCTGCGTCCCCTCGCGTGCCGCGATTATCTGTGAATGCCGCGTGCTGATTGTGTGCACACCGCGTGCACACCGCGGATTGATTTTTTTTTTTTCTCGAGAGTGTTGGATATTCTAGGTGCCTCTCGTCTCGGAAGATTTCGGCCTCGCATTTTGACACGATCGCCTCACAGTTTGACACGTCCCCCTCGTAACTGCATCGATGTATTGTCACGAAATGAACAGGTGGTTTACTTCCTGTAGCAGCGGGCTACAATGGCTTACAATGTAATTCACTCATAAATGTACTGTTGTCGTGGTCAATCCGTGTAACTTTTTGATGAATATGAAAACAATGTTTACCATTGTTGTTTCATCTGCATACGTCAAAAACATGCAATATTTTGCATTCCGTTCTGTGTGAATTTTTTTAGAATGGGAATCCACGGGAACGAGGTTCGGGCAGATGAAGACCAAACAACGTGTTATTAGAAGTTATGAAAGTCCTACAAATTCAGAACGTGTTCAAATGACTAATTCCCTGCGGTCTGGAAGGGTGGTACTACAAAACTCGTACTTAAGATTTCGATTCTCTCTACTTAGGTTGTCTGAAACCTTCGTGAATTTCACAACAAAATTTAAACATTAGCATGCAAAGAATGTTGGAATAGTGCAATAATTGATAACTAATGTTATTCATCACATTCGTGTTACAACTTATATCTTGATATTTAAATAATTTTTTTTTCGAATGTTCCTATTTTACCCTACTGATGGCACACGCAATGCTTCTGGGTCGTACCAAGTGAATGCTTTGAATTGTGTTTGTGTTGGTGGGTTGTTGGAGCGCATCGTGTAACATGGGCCTCACTGTTCTTCCGATTCGGTTAGAGTGGGTCAGAGAGCTCGGTACCGAAGATGTTCCTCTTTCCGTGAGTCCTTTAATTTGGAATTGGATTTTTTGTACTGTATTACCTGTGCTTTGACATGACTTAACTGGGAGAGACGTTTGAAACTACCTGCTTTTCATTTGTAAAATATTATTGAACTTTGTTTATTATTTTTATACTATGTAATCACTGTCATTCTTTGTTGTGAAGCAGTGTGTCTTCTTATTATACCGTATTCGACCCCCCCCCCCATTTTCACAACTTGATCCTCGTATTGCAGGAGATAATGATGTTTTCCCGAGGAAGCAGTACTGATTGGAATATGTGTAGCGGCAGTAGGAAGAGCAATCGGAAGAGGCTAGAGCGCAACCCGCAAGCAAACGGGTATTTAACTGAAGCGTCGCAAGGAGCGGACTTTAAATTTTAAAGAGCGCAGGGGCCGGCCCCTGCGGTGGCTTCCCTCCGAGAACAGGGCGGGTGGGCGGCGGCAGTAACAGCAGGAGGAGGAGGAGGAGGAGTTGGAGTTGGCAGCCGAGCGGAGCGGAGCGGGCGGTGCGGCGCGGTGCAGCCCAGCGCAGCCCGACGCGTGCACCATCAGCTGGCGGCCGCGGGAGAGGGAGCGTCGTCAAGGCAACGGCTCCGCCCGCCCCGCCCCGCCCCGCTCCCCCCGCTCCGTCGCCAACCTCGCCCCGCTCTGCTCCGACAGCTCTCCTTCGCAGCTCCCGGCTCGGAACTCCCAGTCCGAGTGGGATGCGATTCGGAGTGTTATGCGTAGGTAATCAACCATCTATTAGAGCTCTCGGCCAGGGGTAACAATTTCGTTACAGGGCGTCATGTTGCTTGCTCTGGATTGCTGCCTTCTCTCGTCATCGTCTCCTTGTGGGGGTGCTGTCAACTTTCTGGGGAAGAAATATTTCCTACCTATGAACGCATTTAAATTATGCGAGTGCGTATTGCGATTCAACCCTTCGTTATGAGTGCCGTTTTAGGAAACGCAGTTCGTCAAGCTGGGTTTAGTAGCCCCATGCTAGATTTTTGTTTGTTTTTTAGAACATTCTATGGATTTGTGGGAGGAAATTTATTATTTTCTTTGTTGTGTTAGAATATTTAAGAAGAAATAAATTTCTATGTGTAATGGATTTTTTAAGAATGATATTGATATTCATAATGATGAACAAGAAAACGATGCGACCTAAAATCAGTACCAAACAAGCCTTCACTATTATTTCCTTGCTTTATTCACTATCTTTAGCAGTGTTATTTACATTAAGGTAGATCACAAATATTTTTCTCGTGTTCATGTGAACGTAGGAAAGTGTCACATTTTACTCAAATATATTTTGTGGGACAACATTTTGTTGGATTCTTTGAAAAGCACCTTTTCTGTTTGTACTTTTCTGTTGGTACCTTTTTTGTTTGTACTATGTGGTTCTGAAGGAATTTTACTTTGATTTCCTGATTTTCTCCTGAAAGATTATTCATAGTGGACCTTTACAACAGCTGTAGTAACGAACTTAGTTCCAAGTTCTTCAGTACTCTAGTCGGTTCGAGCATTGTTCGACATTTCGCAAATAAATTACTTTCCCATTTATTGCAACAATATTTTCAATATGATAGAACGTCACTAAAGGCCATCCGCTATTACTTCCAATGTAATGTATTGAATTATAAGTTTATTTGTCATGTTTGCACACCTGTGAAAAACGAATGTCCCACAATGTTATCATGATGGTTCTTTTTCTCTACGTCATGATCCGTATCTAAATTAAGACTTTCTGCGACATTATCTTCAGATTCACAATGCAAACTTTCTTGAAAATATTCATCTTCAACATCGTCTTCCAGAAGAAGTTCGTGTACCTTACTGCGTCATGCATTTTACTGATCAAAGCGTTTACTCACATTGAAAACAAAACACTAAGAAGAATATATTATGTCTTGGTAACACGTACGAACTCACGAAGCGCGCATATAAGCTAACTTTCAAGGACAACACACAACAGCAAATCCTAGCAAACTGTGTACGACGCCATTAGGCGCGCAGGGTCTGGCGATCCCACGCGTAGCACGTCGTAGGAAAGAAGAGCTACGTGACCTATTGCCCTCCGGCTTATCTAGAGGTAATTTTACCGCCGTATACAAACTCCTTCAACACAGGATGTCTAAGATCTTGTAAACTTATACTTCCAACTCAGCAAGATATTGAGTTATAAAACGCAATGGCACTGCTAAGAAAGTGTGTCATTCTCTCAGTAAGTAGCATCACTAGTTACGCTCTCTAACGTAGTATAGAGGAAATATTGAAATAATGCAAACCAAAACTGCGATTTTTGGACATTAAATTGGTTTTGTGGGTATCTAATACATAAAAATTGGATAATTCGCGTTCGGATATATGTATATTGTACACGTTGTATCGCATAAGTTGTGTAGTCAGAATTCACGTTTGTGGGTCCTTGATACAGAAAAATTGGTTTATGACAAAGTATCTGTCCGTCTGTCTGTGAACAACGCTAATGGCTTAACCGTTGGCATAATTTTTTACCAAAATTGAAACACCCCCATCGATCTGGTTGATGTCGCAAATCCTTAAATTTGAAACGGATATTTTGACTGGAGGGTGTTTAACACAAGGCCTCAACAATTTCAAATTTTATCAAAAATGGACTCGATTATTTTCTTGAATTTTTTCTTAGATAGAGCGAAGTACCCTTATAAAAATGGTGCAAGTTCAATTTTCGTTGAATTTTGTGAATTTTCGAAAATTGCTAAAATTAAAAGTATTTTGGACATCTTCCTACAAAATATTAAACCTAGAGAATTTTCTTCTGAATGAAATATTTTCTTCAAAATAAAATATTTAAATCAAATTATGTACATTTTTCATGTAATTATTCCAGAATAAAGTAAATTTCAAAATCTAGGATTTTCTCATCAAAAGAGATTCTTTCGCTTAAGGATTTTTTCTTTCTTTCTTGAATAGTGCGAAGTACGCTTATAAAAATTGGCGCATATTCAAATTTCGTTGAAGTCTCTGAATTTTCGAAAATGATGAAGGTTACAAGTAACGTGAGAAAGTATGTGTTATCGCAGCACCACTAGTTTAATATTTTCGTAGAATGTCTTGAAATCTTTTACGGATTGAAAAATCGCCCTTAAATTCTCCTTGTAGTTAATGTCGCGCTCTTTTCCTTGAAAGGAGATTCCTTCTCCAGTGTCACAGGAGTGCGAACGCAGCACATTGTTGAAATGACGGCGCGGGGGCGGGGCAGGACGAGGCGAGGCGAGGCAGTGTCGGTTTATGTATGACGCACCGCGTGCAAAGCAAACGTGCCTGCGCTGCACAACAACGATTGCTGTGCCTCTCCCGGTAGGGCGGCGGGCAGGGAGGCCTGTCCTGTGCCACCACGCAGCTCGGCTGCTCCCGTTAATGGTCCGTAAATCGCTGAGCTAGGCATGGGCGTGACCGGTTTGTTCCTTGCTTTGTTGGATTTTTTTTTACCGGGCTATGCGTGGTCTTGTCAACCTTGCAGTCTTTGTCAGGAGATGATGCAAGATGTCAGTAGACGGGCAGAGGGCCGAGAACATTTATGGGGACGTGTTTTGTCAGGAAAAGTATTTTGGTTTTATGCAATTGTGATAAAATATGGTTGTGTCTCTCGAATATTGACGGAAGGCGAATTGGGATACATCGTGCCAGGATTGGAGTTTCAAAAAATTAATAGAATAGTTGTAAAAGATTGGAGCTCAGTAATGATTACAGCTATTAAACGTTCATTATCGTTAATATTATCAGAAGCAGCATCTTGAATTAGCCTGTGTATCTGATGATCGCCATGTCATCCATTATTAGTTAATTCGTTAAATTTGTTTCTTGGGGCCACATAATGCATGATTGGGGCAGACGTGCTGCTGAAATACCACTGTGAATCAAGGAATTATTTTGAGTACGAAATCCTTATTTAAATTTAGTTTACAGGAATCTTTTAGGCTTTAGCTTCTTTCACATGCTACAAGTGTACTTCATGGGATGTTTTGTTTTGCTTCCGAAGGAATATTAGGTGCAAATCAGTATCTTTTAAGAAGTTTTCTTTCATGCAGATATTATCGATAAAAATATGAAAATCGCGTGGAATATAAATTGTGTGTTCAAAGATTATCGCGGTCAAAACTCCAGTGGAATAGGTTTTTGTATCTGAATGTTAAGTTAAAGTTGGAGGTTGTAATAATCCCCCACCCAATCATTCTTGGAGGAGGATTATTAACTAATTTTGTCCTGTTCTTCTATCTTCGCGAGATGCGGAAAACAGCAGATCTTGCAAATGCATTGCAATGAAACAGATTATTCATTCTGCTCTAACAACATTATAATTGAATATAAATTTAGGTTACACGGCCAACGCGCTGCCTGCCTAGCAATAAAAAAAGCAACTACTACCACTGCAAACAATGCGTATTGCTGACGCAACAGTTTAGATGTCCTTGAAATTGGCTGGTTAGCTGGCGACCCTTTCGCCCTGGCCCGTGTGGAGTCATAACAAAAATACACAGACGTGAACGGTTGTAAAGTATTGAATATTTATTCACAATGAGCACCGACACCTGAAATTCCTATTTACAAATTTTACAATGGATATTATAACCGACCGTTAGTAGAAGGAATTTTTGCGGTCACCACGACTGCTTGCCTCACGTCACGACGCACGCGCGCCGGCTTCATCCCCTTGCCTTCGTAGCCAGCACATCGACGTGCCAGGAGCCGCACCACCCACGACGACCTACGGACGAGCCCAAGAAACAACAGAAAGAGTTTTCATCCGGGGCCGTCTTATATACCTTCTGGCCTGGCTCCGGAACTGCGTCGTATTGCCGCTTCCGCCAGCCGCATTTCTCTGGCCAGTACATCGACGGGGTTCACGAGGCTGCCCCTGTGGCAGCGCACGTCCGGATGTTTCCTCGTCGCCCAAATATAGCGCTTTGTTTTGCGAAGCGTCCCTTCATCATACCCCGGCAACTATTTCCCATGCGCATTTCAAGTCTCTGAAATGGACGTAAGTAATTTTGCTACTTTTATGAGGCCACACCCGCAATGTTTGTGGCTGCACAAAGGCTGCAGCAGGGGTGGCGGCTGCAGCGCGGGGTGCGCTGGCGGCAGGTACCCGCCAGCCAAGTTGACGTGGGCGGATATTGACCGCCGGCAGATTATTATATATGAATCTATGGCAGATGCTGGCAATTGGCGTCCACTTTACCATCCGTCACCATACGACTCTAGCCGACTTACGATGTGGTGATCGGAACATTAATGCTTGCTCCACTACATAAATGACGTTCACATAAAGTGCAAGTCTCGCACTTTGCGAAATGCGGCGGATGCCGCCCCCCCCCTCAAGAGCTGGAGAGGGCGTTTGACGCTTACTCGTCAGTGAAATTTATCTGAATTTGAAACGAAGCTACACTCACCACCAAACTTCTGTCACCCACCATCCATCTGCGAGGTTATTCTCTTATTCGTTATTTTAAACGAAAGGTGTGGGAGTGAGGCCTCGCTTTGGCCAATAGAAATATCGGCGCATGCCCGTTGAAAATAACATCTGTGGGTGCGAGAATTCCAGGAATAAGTTTCCCTTAATGTCTTTCTGCGAAGCACAGATCTCCAACGTCCGGCAACGGCTGCGCTAAGCGGCCTAATCCGTCGATGGGCGCTAGCCTTTGAAAGTAGTGAAGGGTCTAAGACTGCGACAAAGGAATCTTTAGGGTTGGTGCGGACGCGGGCGCCGGTGGCGGTAGGGGCGAAGGGCGGCTCTTTCACGCTCAGCTGATAAGGGCGGCTGTTTACTCGTTTGATATGGTGGGGATCGATGTACTGTTACAGGATTCTCACATCAAATGAACACTTGTACAGTCACTTGAGGGTAAGCTCTATCATTGCGTCGACTTCGAAGTGGTGGGGAAACGACCTTTGGCTGGTTGTAGCTCGTTTCTTACGTTAAAAATTTGACCTTGCCACCATTCGTCCCTTCACCCGTATCGCGTTTTCACTGAAGCCAGGGTAACAGGTACCTCAGGCAGAAATTTGCATATCTCCTTGTTCCTTTTGGGGGACTATTTGAAACATTTATTATCGTACTGCTAATATTGCATTTGTTGAGTAGCATGAGACTTGGCCGTAACTTTACTTGCAGATGCTGGTGGAAAATGCGTTTTTGCACCAGGGCACAAATGGCTATAAAAATATGCTGCGTGTTCATGCTGGACCTGGCAAGAACCTGAGATTCCATCAGACAATTTTATTTGCATCAAATGCACTATTCGGGTGCAATAAGGAAAAGTTAACGAAGGTTTCGCTCTAGGAGCTGCATACATAAATAAAGATTTGTTTGGGTATTTTGGGCCTGTAATTGCGATGACCTTGGGATCTCTGAGTTAATGTCGGGGGAAGATTTGATAACACTTGACCTCGCGCGACCGAATCTTGTCACGTTCTGATCATGTATGTACGAGACCCAAAACAAACAGTTTTTCGCTCCTTTGTTAGTTACAATAATTGTTCATTGGTTTGTTTGTAAGTAATATCCGGGCATTTGAAGATTTATCCAATGGCTCCACCCCCTTCCCCCGAACACTTACAAACGCTGCCAGTAAATTTTGACCCATGTTAGCGCACAACAACGGTCTCGGTAATATTTTTCCATGTTCCCTAGCTAGGCCAATCTGGGTTCTTACTAGGGCGGGAATTGAAGAGTTCATTTGAACAAAGGAGTCATGCCACTTATTTTGTGAAATATAGTTCTTAGCATTAAATAAAACTTCATATACTATTAATTTAGTGTCGTATGCTGTTTAAATCCAGTAGGGGTTTATATGCAAGTGTACTGAGTTATATTATAAAAGTTCTACTAAAACCCTCTATCTCAGAACTAGGTAAACGTGGAACAGCCCCTTGTTCTACTAAACCCCTTCAATTGTCGGAAGACTTAATTTTGCAGGATATTGGCTAGGGTTCTTGTACACGTCGGAGAACGGGGTGGTCACTGTGAAGTTTCCACCCTTCGAAATCCTCGCCGGGATCGAACCCTCGCTCCCTCGGCCGGGATCTAACCCGCGCTCTTGGCGTCAAGATGTCAGTAGTTACAATAAAAGGTAGTAGACCTCTGTGATGCAGGTGGATTTTTTGAACTGTTGAACATTTATAGCTCAAACGGATAACCTAGGACGGTTATTGTCCGATTTAAATAGTGACTTAAGACAGGTCATCAGTTGGACGTGGTTATCCAATCAAGAGCTTCGTTACGTCACAAATTTTAGGCCGGGAGAGGTGGCTCAGTGCATCAACTGATGTCACTGCAGTGCCTTTGACCGGAAGGTCCGAGGTTCGAGTCCCGACGGCTTGACGATTTTCGACTCTAGCTTGTCAGCTAGATCTAATTCAGTCGCTGTCTGGAGCATTCTAGCAACCGGCTGCTCTGATCTGAAGTTTTCCGTGGTTTCTCCGACGAACTCCAGACGAATGCCGGAGCAGTGCCCTAACAAACGGGCCACGGACCGCGCGCGATCTTTCCTTCCTCCCGTCCTATCCTCACCCCTTACACACACACTGACATGCACTACACTACCACACATGCCGGGTCACCGGTCAGGGGCTTAGAGCTTGGCCCGGCTGGGGCGGTGCCCCAGATATCTCACTGGAGAAAACCCAACTAGTTGACGGTAGGTCGGCGCCGGATCTTGCCATCCAGTGGGGGAAGATCACCACCACCCCCCGATGAAAAAATGCACTGCACTTACGGAACCAATGACATCAGTAGTTGACGCGCACGAAATCACTATCAATCATACATTTTAGGTACTGACGCTCCCAATTGGATAAGCGCGTCACCGCTGCTGATCTGCCACAAGTCACTCTACTTACATCGGACAATACGCTAGGTGTAACAAAGCTATTCCTGAACTCAAGATGGGAGGACCATAGTGTCCAGGAGCGAAAGTAGGTCGCGAGCCTAGGTCCCACCGCTCATTATCATGTAATAAATCTGTCTCCGCCGCCGGTATTTGCTCCCCCAATAGAAGAGGTAGAGGCGGAGATGCAACCGATGCGAGCAGCTATCGACCGTGTAGGTCTTACACAAGTGTCGTTGGACATTCTGGATTTTTTACGAATATCTTAATGAAAAAAATATGTTTGAATATTCAGATTTCGTAATTACTGAATCTTGGACGTTAAATTGCGTGAATCAACGTGCTCGATCAATGCTTCAACGAGTTCTCATTACGATAAGAATTCTCGTCAACTCCAGCGAGGTTTGACCTATGACATGTAAAGATTGTCATAGGGAAGCTATTGAATTAATATAATATAATATGTATATTGTAGATTGTTGTTTATATCTGCTGAAATGATGGGTTTTACAAATTTTGGTACATTCTTAGGATTACCTTTGAAATCCTCAATCCGATAAAGAATGATTGGATTGGTAAGGAGAGAACAAAGCAAACTTAAGTTTGCTCTATGCATATCGTGCAGAGGATACTGTCTTCTGATAATAGACACATGAATAACAGAGCGGTATTAGCAAAAGTTACGTCAAAAATAAGTTATTTGTGAACAATACATCTTTATTGCATTCTTTATGAATTGAAACGTCTCTTATAGAATTGTTTTTCGAATATTTCTGAGATTCCTAATCGGAATATAATAATAAATAATAAGTAAATCAATTATTTGCGGGTATGCAGCTTAACCTGACGCCAGACATCATTCGTCTGTGTATACGTCGACTTAATTGTTAACACATTCACATACGTCGAAGTAACTTCTAAGGATATTCGCTTGGCTGCTATTGTCATTTAAAGGCGGATGACGCCTCTGAGCCTCAATAATGACTAGACGGCATCGAATACCACCTTGGCCGTATTATAATCGTCAATATTATTATATATCGCTATCCTGCTTGCATGAAGGCCTGTAAGCGACAATACTTTCAGTGGTTTGAAACGCAGGAAGGGTACCGCAAATAGTTCTACGCCGAGGTAGGTCTCCGTCGCACAAAGCCCCCTCCGGAAGCGGGGAACGTGGAGCGGCAACGGTCGGCCCTCGGCCCTGCCCCCCGCTGCCACAAAGACGCGTCTATTTCTGTCGCGGCTGCACCCGCAGCGGTTTACAGCTCCAGCCCTCGAGCCGTCCGTCCGTCGGTCTCTGTTGCCCTGCCCTGCCTTGCACCGGGCGAGCCCGCGAGGCGGAGGTGGCTGCAGGCAGGAATTTGCCTCCGAAAGGTCCCCCGGGTCGGCCTCCGCCCCCGCCCCGCCCCGCCCCGCGCCCATCGCCCGGCACGTCCGCGCCCGCCGCGTCAGTCCGGCTGCAACGCAGGCATGCGTCGGAGGTGGCGGAGGACGCGGTGTCGCCCGGAGGCCCCGTGCCCGCCCACGTGTTCGCGCGATGGCTCTGCCGCACCGTAGAGGCGGCCGCGGGCCGGCGACGGGGCGCGGGGGAGGAGGGGGCGAGGGCGCGCCGGCAGCGAAGGGGATGGCGGCGCCGGTACCTGTGCTCGTCATGGCGAAGCCCCTGGGCAGCGGCGGCGCCATGTGGACGCGCAGCTCCAAGAAATCGCTCATCTCGTACGAGCCGCGCCTGAACAGCCCGCTGCGCGCCAAGGGAAGCGGAGTGGCGGGCGGGGGAGGCGGCGGCGGCGGCGGCGGCGGCCCCGCGACGAACGCGGCGAAAAACCGGCCGGCGACGGCGGTGGACTCCAAGCGGTAAGCGCGCGCACCAACGTGCACCACGGCGCCCGAAAGTGAGGTTATGTCGGGATTACGTGATGGCTGGTGGCAAGGAAGAAGAAACTGGACTGCGACTGGCTGGTGATAGGTGTTGAGTTGTCTTCTTGTTCATTAGTTAAGCTTTCGTCTTTTTCGTCTTCATGATGTGCACTCGAAATGCTCGAAACAAAAGGGATTGCTTTAATTTCGGCAGTCGTGTCATGTAAATGTGTTTGTCATTCACGTTTGTTGTTTTTGTTGGCGATTAGATATGCATATTGAGGTAAACAACGTTGTAAGGTGAACTGACAATCATTTGCCGGCGTCGTTTAAAGTTACACTTCAGAATATATTCGTTCACTTCTAACTCGCCGTAGTAGGGTGCTTGTGTGTCGATTACTTGAGTTTTCGAACTTTTACCAACATTTTCCCTATATGTTTTATAAAATCAAATTAAATTAGAAAAATATATGAGGGAGTCTCATGAAAACGTTTTTCATTTGTACACAGAATGAGATGGTCGTAGAAGATAGTATTTCACTTACAGATCAAAGTTTATGTCCCTTTCAATCGCCGGGGCCAAAAACTGACTCATCGCCTTACAGTGAGGTTGTTTCAGATTAAGCTTATTCACAATTAGGTACTTACTCTTAGATCATGGATGTAAAAGTCACCGGAGATCGCGAATCTAGTGACTCTACAATAATCTCTGCGAGAGCAACATAAGAAAGGACCTGCCATTTGCCCTCCAGGAATTCGAATGTTTGGCGGGAAATGTATTGTACTGAAGGGGGTGATTGTAATAATATGGCATTTCGAGCTATGTCAGGAAATTAACGATTCAAATTGAGTTCATCCGAAGCATTTCGTAATTTCGAGCAACTACGTGAAGCATGCTAGTAGTTACTTGGCGGACTCCTGGAAGCACTGTGTCACTCACTATCGAATTTTATGTAAATCAACTAAAAAGGACAGTGTGGTCTCGTATTAAAAGAAATAATTACCGCTACGAGTTAGTGTGGACTCGTATGGTAGCCAAAGCGTTGAATATATCTACGTTTTGTCGTTTCGTTCACGTTTACTACGTATATTACAAACTGTTTTGCGGAATATTCACGTGACATTGTGATTAACTCTCCCTCTGTTTTTAAAAAAACGCGATTTTTTATTTGCATATGACAAGTCTACAATTTATTCCTGTATTTGCTTATTTTAATTATTGATTTTACAAAAACTTACACAATTATAATAGCATACTAGCTTTGCTTTTTAGGGATTTTTGTAATTAAAAAGTGTTTTTCAGTGGGTCAGTAGTATATGAAGTTCTATCAACTGCACGTTGAAGTTAAATGATTTGACGGATGCGCCGGAAAGCCCGTGTGGCTGTTACCTGGACAAGCAGAATGTAGCCTTTGGAGCACGCACAAAGAAACGGCTCGGGACGACGCTTACCCGGACAGGCACCTGAATCCTGAGGGGTGCCCAATGCTGGATCAAGCTGTCGAGAACAACGTGCGGTACTGGTACTGTCTTCTAAGTTCCGACTGAAGCTCTTTCGAAAGAGTAAGGATTCTCTTATTTATAGCGTGTGGAATAAATGCATTGATTATCATTCAGTGCGAAAACAATTGTCGTTCATGTTTTACAGCCTTATGCCTTGTGCTTCTACCACTTTGAATAGGTTCTGTGAAATTTATTTTGAGTTATTTGCTTAAACATTTTTAATGTTTAAAAATGGCATTATATATCGTACATGAATGTCATATCTTTCCACCAGCTCGATGAAAGTACTATAATAAGTTTCTGTCTTCAAAATCAATCACGGAACAGGAAAATTGCTTTCATGCCTTATTCAACCACGAGCCTACGTAATAGTTTGTCATGAATACATTAGAAATTTCCAGTTTTCCTTAGTTCGAGGTGCATCTTTATCGTTATCGGCTCGGTCACTCATTCCGTACGGACACAAAGGCAAAATTGAAATCAAGTCATTGACATGATTCGGTTCCATTACCCATTATAATGACTTTGGTGCCTTTTATAGCCGTGGTGGAAATACGCGATACTTAAATCTTTTTTTCGTGATCATGTCTTCCTCTTAAGGGGTTTTTATTTTGCACAATGGAAGAACTGTGAATTTCTGGAAGTTCAAAATGAAGAAAAAGGAAACTGGAGTATGTTTTCTCTTCCCTTATATTTTTCTCAAAGGAATCGAACTTGTCTTTCATGACAATCAATACTATTTCTAAAACTCAATTTCTTTGGATTTAATGAGAATAATTGAAGAATAGGTCAAGAAAAGGAGACTGTTTTTCCTCTGATAATAGCTGACATTTCCAAATTTTTGTGTATTAAGTTTTTACTCGGTTAAGTGTAGGTATTTTATACTGGACGTATCAACCCGTTTAAAACTACTAGGGTAGTGTTATAAAAACAAAAATCTAAAATGCTTTCTTTTTCAAAAATACAATTAAATAAATGGAATTTTAGTGGAAATGTCATTTTTTGTTTCATCATCTCTCGTTTATTATGCTGTAGGTTATCATGTTCAAGCTGCTTTGGTCCATGTGCAAATTCAATTACTTTCATCTCTCTGACGCCCCTTACTTGGTATTTATTTAAAAACCGTCATAACATACTAGGAGCAAGATTTCTGAACCAGCAATCTACACACACACACACACGCACGCACACGCGCACGCGCGTGCATGCACGCGCGCACGCACACTCGCACACACATTCGCACATACATTTGCACACTTTTCAGTTCTGAATGAAGTGTTTATTCTCTTAACACTTCACACGAATTGGAAAAAAAATTATTTGCCGTGACTACAAGAGATTGTCAGTGAAGAAAAAAGGCTTGGCTAAGTGTGCATTTTGTAAATTTCAGATTCCCAGACTCGCAAGGGAGCTAGCGGGTGTTATCGCGGCTTCTCGCCCACACGTATCTTGTATCATGTGTTTCTCGCATCCTGCTAGACCAACAGTTCAAGTTCTGAGGAATAAGAGGTGTCAATTCACAGCGTTTTTACAGTTTGGACATTTTCGTCCTCTGCTATCGTCGTCGCCTAAACGCAGCTCCACCTATTCCGCATTCGCCAAGCTGCGAGCTTCTTCTCGCCCAATCCCGAACAGCTGATGTGTTCAGCAAATGTTCGCTTCCTTTGATGTGTCCAAAAGATTGACTCGCGGTGGGTAGGACGAGCACCGAATGTTCGTCACTTGACAAATGACAAGCAACTTATCCACGCTACTCGGGATTCGGCGAGCGGTTGCTCGCTGTTCGCCGAATAACGTTTGCGTAGAGCCGCCTTAACCTAGCAGCGTGAGTGCTTGATGAGTGATACTTCTGTGTAAAAACTCGGGGATGTAGTTCGAACAATTTTATGAACCTATGTCCCTTTTCTTAAACGTATTTGGAGAAATATTTTTTTCTAGTCAGCCACTAGTAAAAGCTGTTCTTCAGGACTTCTGTGGTATGATAAAAGTTCGATTTTTAGCACTTGTGCCAAAAGAGGGACGATGCTCAAGTGTTGAGGTAAATCTGTGAATGCAGCAAAGGAAACGAAATAAACTCTTGTGAACGTGTAAGCTTCTACTGAATTTAATAGAGTATTAAGTGAATAAAATAAACTATTACTTGAGTATTACTTGAATAAAATAAAATGAAAATCAGTAACGTTGTCCCAAAAAAATAGTGTGTGCCACACGTGGTAAGAGTAATTTTATTTTTCTCGTAGGATTGCGCCGCTGCCTATTGACCTCGTGTTGTCGACCTTTCTTGCTCGCAAAATAAAACGTCACTTTTACCATTGGTATCATAACTATTTTGGAAACTGACATGCGTGATCTTTAAAAATCTCTCTTATACTTGGGGAAATTTGAAAACGCAAGACAATCAGGTATACGCAGCTTAGGAGCACCGAAACGCGCACTTGTGAATATTTCTAATGAAAAACTCGTGAGTGGAAGTAAATTTATATTGGAAGTAATGAACAATTAGTGAAAAACTGTAGGAAGTGTTGGAAGTAACTTGTAGGAAGTGTTACTGTTGGAAGTAAAACCTTCTTCTGTGCGTTTGGTCGTCCTGTGAGCTGCGTGACAAGCAGAAACGAAAGGAGAGGCCCCAGGTGACTTGGTGACCCTTGCTGCGTGACATTTTCTTTGCGACGAAATATCTCGGGAATGACCGCAGCTGTTGAAGATGAGCTGCAACCTACGTTAGACCAAGCGTTACAGCACTGTCGATCTTCGAGCATGCGCATTTTGAATTTCGTACCTCCGAATCTGCGTTAGCGTAGAAGATCAAGATTGCAGTCGATTTCTGCACGCAATCCCTATACTCCGATTTAATCTCGGTGGCATTTCAAGGTTACGAGCTGGATAGAGAGGGAGACACTTGTCATCCTATAGAGAGGTTCGATAAGGCGGCTCCACACATTCCCTATTGGGCGAACAGCGAGCAACCGCTCGCCTAATCCCGAGTAATGTGGGTGGGTCGCTTGCTATTTTGCGAGTGACGGAACATTCAGTGCTCACCCTATCCACCGCGTGTCGGTCTTTTGGACACATCAAAGGAAGCGAACATTCGCCGAACACATCAGCTGGTCGGGATCGGGCGAGCAGTAGCTCGCTGTTCGGCGAATGCCGAATGTGCGGAGCCACCTTTACGACTTATTTTTGGTATTGGATTGATTGATTTGATTCGTGTTTCCTGGCGCGTCAACTACTTAGGTCATTAGTCCCGTAAGTGTAGTGCGTGTTTTTTCTTGGGAGGTGACGATGATCTTTTCCCCGTTGGATGGCGAGATCTGGCGCCGACCTACCGTCGACTAGCGGGGTTTTCCTCTCAACCAGGTGTCTCCCACCAGCGGGGCACCGCTCCAGCCTGGACAAGCTGTATTGCTCCCGACCGGTCTCCCTGCATATGTGGTGGAGTAGTGTATGTTAGTGTAAATGTGTGTGTAAGAGGAGAGGATATGACAAGGAAGAGGAAAGAAAGATGCTTGCGCGGTCCGTGGCCCGTTTGTTAGGGTACCGCTCCGGCATTCGCCTGGTGTTGATGGGAGAAACCACGGAAAACTACCGATCGGAGCAGCCGGCCGCTAGAATTCTCATCCACACAGCGACTGAATTCGACCTAGCTGATAAGCTAGTGTTGAAAACCCTGCCGCCGTCGGGACTCCGAACCTAGAACCTCCGGTCAGATGGACTGCAGTGACATCAGGTTGATCTCTCCTGGATTTGGTATTGGAGCTTCCATTGGATGATAATGTCCCCCCCACCTCCTTGCAGGTCGAAACCTTGAAGTGCCACTGTGTGTGAATTGGAGTGGTGTTTATCGTTCCCGTCCGTCGTCGCGTGGGCGAGGCGCTCGCCCGCGCTCTTGGGGCGGAGGCGGCGCCGCCGCGCCGGCGCGGAGGCGGGCCGCGGGCGGAAGCGCCTCCGCGGATGTGGGAGGGGGCGCCCAAGGCCGCGCGGGCGGCGCGGTCAGCTGTTCTCTTGTCTCCCCACGCGCACGGGCTGTCTTCCTCGCCGCCACGGTATGTATATACTGCGATTTTTCTAACTGCGACCCTCAAGGCCACTCAAATCCCGTCTTCGCGATGGAATATGTCACGGCATTTCGCGTCTTTTCTCGGTCTTGCCGGTAGAAGTCGCATGATCGAAAGCACTGCTTCGTACGGTCGCGATCGTGCGAAATCTAGCGGAACGACTGAGAAAGACGCGAAATGCCGTGACATATTCCATCGCGAAGATGGGATTTGAGTGGCCTTGAGGGTCGCAGTTAGAAAAATCGCAGTATAACTCGGGAGACAGGAAGCGATGCGGCACTCGCGCCAACTTTGCGTATTACACCCACTGGCGGATCCGGGGGAGGGGGCATGGGGGGCCATGCCCCGCCCCAAAAAGGCCTGGAGTTTTCGTTTGCCAAAATTGATTTTAATATTTATTTATGTTCGAGTTATGTAATTATTTAGACAATATTGTATGTGTCATATCCACAGTACATAAATAATATATAATATAATAACAAATATGTTTATTATTTTACAAAAATCTACGATGGGGTTGGCCATGGCGAAAACGATCGGTTGGATCCGGCCCTGATTACACCACCCGCAGAATTGCTCGTGTGAGATAATACTTGTAGATCTATCTGTACATCGGTAAAGGATCTATAGATCGGATAGGATAAGAGTTGGTATAGGATAGATTTGCTATTAGAAATTGTGAACCTGTTCCAAGGGAGTGCGTGAGGCAGTTTGCAAGTTGTATCTAATTGATGAGCCTTCTTTAATCTTAACGGATGGGTATGCATGTCATAAACTACACTTGATCAAAAAACGAATGCAAACGTGTTTTGTTTATTCTTATTTTTTTATTTATTGCAAGCCCTGTACGTCTGACTGGACATTTCGTTGTTACCGAAAAGAGTAGCCTTGGTTATACATTCTGAGTTTGATCCGATTCGTTTGTGCGTGCGACGGCGGCGAAGTTCCAGCTCTGCGCATGGTAGGAAGAGCCCAACCCAACGTAGACTCACCAGCCCAACGTAGACTGCAGCGAAATCATGCACTCCTGTTTCGATGTTTCTCGTTTGCTTTCGAGAATTGCACCCCTAGAGGTAGTATATTTTCGATGTGTATACAAATTACACGATTTCAAGAAAACTACTGCATGGCAGTATTAAATAAATAAATTTTAAAAACAGGTAAAATGTCCTGGTGCGATTTGAGAGCCGGCATGCGACGGAAAAGCTAACGCTCCTATTGCCAAGCAAGATCACTTGGCTCCACACATTCGGCATTTATCGAGCAGCGAGCTACTGTTCGCCCAATCCCGAACAGCTGATTTTTTCGGCGAAAGCTCGTTCCCTGTGATGTGTTCTAAAGACCGACACGCGGTGGGTAGGGCGAGCTCACTCGGAAAATGGCAATCAACTCGTCCACACGACTCGCCATTCGGCGAGCGGTTGCTTGCTACTCTTCGAATAGGCTAATGTGTGTAGCCGACTTTCCATCATGCCGGCCTCCGGGAAACACAGGCGCTCGCCGGACGCAGGGGCCGACGGCGGCCGGATGCCCCACGGGGCGGCAGAGCGCCGCGCCGCTGCACTGGGCTGGCCGCTCCGCCGCCGCTCGTTCGCCATCCGTGCCGTCGCGCGGCGGGGGCGGGATTATATATAGCGCGCTCACCGGCCGCGAGCCGCAGCGCGCCGGGCCGGGCCGGGCCTGGCCGGGCAGCGTCGAGGCTCGTGCAGGCGAGTGGGCGGGCGGGCAGGCGGGCGCCGCGCTATGGCGGCGGCGATTGTGGGCCTGGAGGCCTGGGGGAGAGGGGTCGCAGCGCCGCGCTGGGCCTCGCCGGCCGCGCTGCGCCGCGCCGCGTCGTGCCGCCAGGGAGGGGAGGGCCAAGGGAGCGGCGGCGGCGGCGGCGGCGGCGGCGCAGACGCGGCGTTGCCACATCGCGTCGCTGGCTGAGCGCGCAGGCGTGCCAACGACGCTCGCTCACCCGCCGCCCGCCCGCCCGCGCGGCTGCCGACCGACAAGCGGCGCGGAGTGGGGGCGGCCGCCGAAATCGCGTGCGTGGGTGCGAATGGCGGGCCGCGCACCGCGGCCGGGTCTCGTGCGCGACGGTTCACGGGCGAATTGCGGATGAAAGACTATAACAGATGTTGCGGCATTGTCACGTGCGTATATGAGGTTTGGGCTGGATGATAGCCTAAGCCGGTCAGGCTACTTGACCTGCTCGTCCGAATAAACATAGTAGTATATGTGACGTACTTTTGGGGAAATCGACTGCGGCAGTTCTGCATCGAACAACGTTTTTTCTGCAACATCGTTGAGCGAGAGGTCGTAGAGTTGAGTCCCGATGGAGATAGCAGTCACCGAACATCCATGTTGCTGAATTCACCTCCTGTTTGAAGAAGAATTCTAGTGACCGGTTTCTCTGATCGGGAGTTTTTGGTGGGTTTTGTTTTCGATCAACACCAGGCGAATGTGGGTGCAGTACCCTAATGATTGGGTCACGGACCGCACGCGATCTTTTCTTCCTCTTCCTTGTCCTATCCTCACCCTTCGCATTCCATACTTCAATTCAGTACATGCACTACACTACCACACAATGTCGGACGACCAGCCGGGGAACTTTAAGCTTGTCCCGGCTGGCGCGGTGCCCCTTTGGTGGAACATGCCTGGATAGGGAAAAAACAACTGAAAGTCGACATGTAGGTCGACTCCGGATCTCGCCATCTGGAGAAAGAACTTCGCCCCCCCCCACGTGATAAAAACATGCACTTTACCTATTTACGCGGCCGAAAATACCAAATAATCATTCAATCGAAACAAGTCACAAATCGTTGCAAGTGTTGGGTGGAGGTCACTACAGAAATAGTTATTTAAATACGGATTCCTTAGTTATTTTATTTTGTAGATGTATGTGACGATTACATGAATGAATAGCGTAGTCGACAAATAATTGATGATTGTATTGATTCTCTTGTAATTCTGGAGATTCCAGGTTTTCCAAGATAAACAAACATGGGAAAGAGGTTGCGTCAAACTGGAATCTTGATTGCTGGTGGGAATAAATGTCACGCCTACTATGTCGCAGAGGGAGAGAAACGTTCCAGTGATTAGAAGATATCGTTCTTGTTTTTAAGGAGGCGCATATATTAATTGCTATGTCGAGTAAGCTACCCAGATCGACGAGGTAAATACGAGACCAGTAGACCAGAAAATTATCGCGCAAGCAATTTGTTGTTTTCCTTCTGTGTGGTCTTGATCCCACACAAGTGTGATTGAATAATGACTTGCCTAACTCAACACGTCATTGTTTCCTGAACACTACATTCGTGGGCAATCTTTTTAAGACGCATACCATAAGGAGATACTTATCGTTAAGGCCTCGGAAGCATACAGTCCTATGCCACATTGCACTGAAATTGATGTAGGAAATTTTTAATGGAGGTAACTCAGACTAATCATTCTGGCGATAAAGACAAAAATTGAGGCGCATGTTCACACGCTGTAAAAAACAACTCGACAATTGAAGTTGCCCAGGAAACACAAAAATGCATTTGTAGATTCACGTATGTATGACTGAAAATGAGCAAAATGATATAGGAAGAGTTACTGGTACTCAATTTATGACAATAATGTATACATTGGTGAAAAACTAAATACTATCAAATATAAAAACATTCCATGGAAAGTCGCTATCTCTACCATTGAAGTAGCTAATTTCGGATCGAAATGAAATCTGTGAACGTGAAATGAATAATTCCTTTAAATTATTCAAACATTTCTTTATATTTATATTACTCAGAAAGGTCAAATACCTATGTAATACAACCTAGTGGGAATGCGCGGTGTACCGAAACTTTTTCTCCTCTTAGTTACTACTCATTGTCAGATTTAAAGAAAGTGAATGCCGTCATTTAAAGATCTACAATTGAAAGTATTTATGCAGAAAACATCCAAGCCATCATAACCAAAGGTTGAAAAATATCTTGGAATGTTTGGATGTTAAAATTTCGAGTTACAAGGATGCACGTCGAAAATTAGATATGTGTGTGATGTGATTGTAGAAAAGTTAGAAAAGTTCCACATTTTCACTATACGGAAAATAAAAATAAACAATTCAGAAAGATGGTTTCATGTCGTTCAATATTAAGTCTCGATGATCGTCTAATGAAATAAGGGATGTTTACACATTCTGGAACAATAAAATCACTGTTCACTATGAACCCAGAATTCAGTATCTTTCCGAATATCTAAAGGACTTTGATTTCTTTATCAAGATTTGTAGATGTATGCTTTGGGAAAAAAATTACCAAGAAATCCTGCTGTCCACTTACCTTAAAAACGTGCAATGTTTTTTCTTTCACTTTAGGACGATGCCATGTAGTATATAAATTTATTGTATGTTATGACAAAAGAAAATAACACATTTTATGAATTTTTTTTGTATTTTTCTTCGATTTCGACTAATAAATATATATATACACACATTTTTTCCTTCTCTTTAAAGCATTTTTCGCGGATGTCATCAATTTTACTGTCATTTTAAAGGTATTGGCTTTAAATAATATTTACGTAGGGGGGGATCCTGAGACGAAATTTGGGGAGGAGAAGGAAATTTGTATGCTATTTGTGTGTGTGTGTGTGTGTGTGTGTGTGTGTGTGTGTGTGTGTGTGTGTACACTCACACATATAACGATATAAATTATAAAGAAAGTATATTACGTATCATAAAATGCTTTTAACAAAATTATAATATTAAGTTTAATTTTTAATGAATACTTTACAGAGTTAAGTTTTAAATTAAAAATAGTAATAATTTATTATTAAAATCGTTGCATTCAAAGTTGCGAAACGACGAAAGATTAGGGTACGTATTATATTTTTCATTCTAAGATACAGAAGTGAACAGGTAGAATTTAAGTAAAAACGCATGATATCGATTTACAAATTAAACATTCTTTTACAAACATTACTGTCGTGGACTGAAGAGAGTCGACAGGATTTCAAAAAATGTCTCCAACCCCTTCTACGTTTTTTTTCTCTCTTTTCTTCTTATTCTTTTTATGTATTTGGTTTTTCTTCTCAAATAGTTATTACCGCGCCGTCTCCAGGCGCATGTAATCTATCCATGTCCCAATTCTTTTGTTTCGGGAACACTGTAATTACGTGAAAAGTCACAGCGGCCCACGATCACTCACTAGAAAGAGGCCTTACTCCGTCTCCAAGAGAGATCACCTAGAGAGGGGCCTTGCTCCATCAACTCTGTTTCCAGTTGCATCGGCCACACTCCGAAACAAGTGGAAGGAAACATTCGTAACTAAAAGGCTGAGGACAGAACGCGCGGTTACTTCATCGATACATTTTAGACGTTTCTACAATTTTTTCGTGTTTCTCATTTTTACTTTTCCTGCACTTTTACAATTTTAATTTTTTTCTCTAGGCCTTTTTTTTTGTGGGGGGGCATGCCCTTCCCCGCGATCTGCCACTGCGATTACATCAGTAATATATCCAACAGCTTGAGTTTGATAACTTTATAAAAGAAATTTGATAAAAGTAATTACGATTTTTTCTTTGGTTTTAGGACTTTTTAAAAACATTTTAAGAGTTTTTTATTGATCTTTTTACGCGATGTTTTGGGTCATCAAAATCCACCCCGTAGTTATTAGTAGGGAGAGGATTTTTTGCCCTAAAAGATCTTGAAATATGCTTTTAAAAATATGCATTTAAGACCTAAAAATTCTGAAATATACACTGTAAATGCAATTAAAATTAACAATATATCATTTCCTGTATAAACCTTTTTTGATAAAATTCAGGAGAAACATGCTTGGAATGAAATGAAACATTTTTGTGCAAATATAATATAACATACTTACTTTGCAGGAGAAATAATTGAAGTAAATTACACTTGAGTGAAGTACATTGTATACCTTGTATTATTTTTTCTGTCTGGTTTAAAAATATATCAAGAAATATATCATTTGTACAAGTATTTTACCATGTATAGAAAAGACAAAAAACTCAAACTGTGACAAGCCCTTTAGAATCAATGAACGCTCACAAATAAAAGTTCTATGAAAACATGAAACGATTTAGAGAAAAGTCTCTATTTTAACGTAATGTGCAAAAATAGACTCCTATAACTTCACGAATATGCACCAACAGGAATAATCGACCAAATATGCACAAATATGCTGTAACATATTAATCTACATAGCATCCAAGTATAAACAAACGTCAAGAAATTGCACTTAGGTGTGCCCTGAAGCAACGAACAAAAACATGCAGAATCATAGAAATCCGCTCCCTAGTTGTTATATTTCCCCATCCTAGGGATACTACATAAATGCCCGACTGTGAGTCCAGTGTGATCGGTAAATTAAGATTATTTTTTTTATTCCAAATGCTTTGGTGGAATATGTCATATTACATATTATGTAGAATGACGCAGGCTAAACTTAGGTCATGCTGCGATACGATTTAATTCGTTTTAATGATTATCCGAAAATATTTTTGCTTTAAAATATTTTTGCTGTGAATAAATTTTTGCATTGCTTTAAAGCCAAGTTAAAATTAATAGTTACTGAAGAATGAGGGGGGAATTTCCCTTATCCCCGCCTCCTGAGGATTCGCGCCTGATTTAGGAGATGCAACAAATGTTCTTCACAAAAAACTGCGTAGCCTAATCAATTTCTCCTCTCAGAAATTGTAATGTTAGCAGTTGTGGATATGTAATCTAAGCTTCCTGTGACGCTTATTGCCAGTTCGACCGATTTGACGATAACTTAAGACAAAGATTCCCCGGTCCAGTCCAAACCAAAAGTTTGCAAGCTGAGGTCACGTGAACGAAAGAATGAAAAGCCTCGATTACATCAGTAACATATCGAACGTCTGAACAGGTTCTGATAAAACATTTATATCATTTTTCTTTATTTTTTTGGGCATTTTAAGAACATTTTATTGATCATTTTTGGTGATGCTTTAGGTCATGAAAATCCTTTAGATCAGTCAGTCTGTGAACAACACTAACGCCTAAACCATACGTACGATTTCTTCCAAAATGGATATTCCCCTGTTGATCTGGTTCCGCTCGAGGCGCCGCAATTTTGAAAAATTTTCTTCAAAATTTTGGGGTACTTTACATGAAGGCCCCCGGACATTTTCAAACTTTTCTCAAAACGGCTCCAATTTTTTCTCTAAATTTCTTGTAAGAATAGAGTAAAATACACTTATAAAGGTGGCATACGTCCGATTTTTACGGTTAACTCTGAATTTTCGAAAATTGCAAAATTTTGATTTTTTTTTTCGGCGGCTTCCTACAAGTACAAAATTGAAGATGGAGATTTTTCTTCCAAATAAATTTGTTCTACAAAGTGAGTTCTTTCATTGAGATCATGTACATTTTTTTGAAAATTTTAGTAGTTTACGCGCAATATTAGTGTGTAATATGTGCTATATTAAAAAAATACAAAGACACGATTTTCCCCAAAACGGCTACAATTTTTTTTCTTTAAACTTTTGGTAGGGATAGGGCCTAATGTACTCTATGAGATGACGTGAACACCATATTACTCTATTCTTTTGTTTTTTCAAAACTTACAAAAATGTAATTTTGTGACTTGTATCTCATGTCGTTAATATTTACATTAGTAGCGATTTTTTCGCATTATTATATTCACGTGTACATGTGCTTCAAATGATGTCCTACAAAGTTCCTAGAGAACTCAACCGTTTACTGTGAATACTAGATCAAAATTCCGCATTTTCAGAGACGCTCAAAACGCCATTTTCTCATAAATGGCTTCAAAATTTTTTCTTCAAACCTTTCGAACGAATAGTGCTAATGCACTATTTAATATGACGCTAAAGTTCATTTTCGAGGTTTTTTTTTTCTTTCTTTCTTTTTTTTTCTTTTTTTCTTTCTTTCTTTCTTCCAAGAATTATACCATTGGAATTTTTTTTTGAAAGATCTCTCACACTTTTAATATGGACATTACTAGCCATTTGTGAACAATATTGTATTTGTGCGTGTAAGTGCTTCAAATAAAGTATTTTGAAAACTCAAAAATTTTCTTTGAAAAAATGCTTCAAATTTCGAATTTACAGTTGCGGCTAAACGCAATTTTCTTAAAAACGGCTCCGAATGTTTTAACGAACATTGCCATTTACGACGATGTTTTACCATTCTTTAATATTCCTAAAACATTATTTCCGTTCTACTATTAGGAAAACGAAAAATTAAGAAAATTAAAAAAATATACTTTGGGCGGCAATAAATGGCGCTGGCAAGAGTATGTGGCAAGTCGGAATAGCTAGCCAAGATCAAAGGAAATAGTAAACTAATACTGGAAAGCCTATCTATTTTTTATATGAGCAAAAAAGGTGAAAAAAAGAAAGAACTTTGCTTCAAACATATGTATAAATATTTTTAAAAATCGAAATTTTTTCCATATCGTTCTTCATGGAAACTAAATGTGAAAAAACTGTGTTAACAATATTTTAAACAATCCATGTTTTTCTCTCTCTGACAGACAAAGAAGGCATTGTTTTTGTGATTGGATTGTAATGGGTAAAAGTGACCAATTATGTCTTTCAGTATAGATTCTTTAGTTTGTCTTTGTTTCTTGTAATTTTACGTTGTATATAAACAGGAAATTATAGTACTAGTGCAGTTCATTTGTGTAACTTACCTTTTACTGCTTGAGTTCCAACAGACACAATTAAGTATCACATATAATTTTCTTGAAAAGTCATAGTCGCATCAAAAATGAGGCGCTCAGAATAGTAACGGCAGATCCCAACAGAAGTTCGTTTCGAGAAAAAATTACTTTTTCTGTTATCGTTTACGTTCCCTTTCACTACGGATGAATGTTTGAAGGTGGAATTCGAGCGTTTTGTCATATCCCAATTTATTTCATATTTCACCATGTGATAGGTAGTATATTGCAGGAGTTTACCGTCATACTTCTAACTGAAAATGCGAAATCGGTTGGGATCTGCCGTTATTATCCTGAGCGCCTCATTTTTCTTTAGAAATATTTTTTGGCATTACCTTTCTGAGAAGAAAATCCAATTTATATTTTCCCGACCATAAGCAAAACTCAGGATTGAAGAATGAAGGAATGAATTGAATTGAATGGGTCCCCGCACTAACACCGATCGCAAGGGTCAATCCGGCCCATCTTGTAAGTGTTCTCATACAAATATTCTATATGCATCCCAGTCGTGTGTCGAAATCGCCGGTTATTCGAAAATCATCATTGCAAGGGGACAAAAATGCCTGCCCAAATGTTTTCCATCTATCTTATCCGCATGTATTCTTCTAAATAAATTAGTGATTCATAATACTTCCAATAATTTCATAATTGACAGATTAGGAATGCAACAAACACACTGCGCCCGAGTATCTCCGAGTATTTTTTGTCGAGGAAAACTTAGAGAATATAGATTATCTTCGAAACTGCAGATTTTCGTTTTATGGTATACAATGCGGAAGTATTTTTCGATAATAAGTAAATGTCAATCATTGCTTTTTTCCATCACTGCTTTGTACGAAGGAGCGGATATTTTTTATGCAATGTAGATATTTATGACTACAACTCTCGAAATAGTCACCATATTCATTATGTATTGATTTCAACCACACATCACACAATAAATACGTGCAAAACCTTGTATGTCATTTACTTTTCCTTCGTCTCTAAATCCTGGGAGTTTCAACCTTATCTGCTGATTTGTTCCCCCCTCCCAATAATTTCGTGCTGTTAATGTTCATGCAGGTAGTTGTCATTTGTAGGCTCGTTACAATGTATTTATCCATTTCTTGTTTGTCCAGAAAAATATGATCACTTTGATTCACGAAGAAGAGTTGAAGACAGATTTCCTATTCAGAGCCGTCAACCAAAACTTCCTTTTGAGTATGATACACCTGATGAGCCGGCACTGAAAATTTTCGGGCTCGGCACTGTTTTTGATGGGGAGACCGGATAGAGGACCCATATTCTATAAGGGGGCGAGCCAATGCGCAGTAAATTGATTTCAAAACTACCGTGTCTTGAATTGTCAGAGATTTTACTAGCTCTCATTCAATATTCGCTAGGTGTGAATGTGATCTGAGGAACTTAATCGAGAAAAATTTCTTAGCATTTTGAACTTACTCCAGTGGACAAGTTGATCTAGGTTTCTCTGGACTATGCAACAATTCCTCATCTGACATGTTTAGAAAAAAGGGTTAAAGCCATCCTCTAATAGAAACTGATAGAACTGATGACATACTGTAAGCTGTTAATTATTTAAAGATATTTTCATCGGTGAAACATTTGCAGAACTCTAGAGGATGATAGAAAATGCACCAGGAAGCAAATGAAGAAGCAAATTTTACTACTCTCCTTTTGAAGTAGCTTGCACAGAATGACACCACAGGCATCGAACGGTTTTATCAATATTCTTGTAAATGTGGTCAACTATGTCAAAGGCCTTCCAGAAATCTATACGAGATCTAGATTTTTGGACGATGTAGAAAGAATGCGAATTATTCTTTGGTTCAGTAGTTTGACTCAACTTTATAAATTAGAATTATATACGCTTTTAAAATAACTTTTGGAACTCTTTTGTGCAACCACGTAGAAATCAAAGATTCTGCAAATAGAGAAAAGCACATCTCAGCAATGCTTCAATACTGCTCGTGGAATTTCATCAGGTATTGAATCTTTTCTCGAGTCTAGGTTCTTCAGTTTAACACTACGATGAAGTTCCTCGAAGCCTCCGAAGTTCTTGAAGTTCCTAGAAGAAACAGAAGTTCTTGAAAATTTCTCTTATTTCGTGACAGTTTTCGGGGCTTTGCTAAACTTATATGCCACCTTTGTAGAGTTTCCTGTACGATTTGACATATTCTCATAAAAAGCACCAACTATGAGCTTCACCATCTTCAACACGACACATATTGCTGCAAAATCTTGGTGTAAGCTGATTGTACTAACACGCTGCTTTTACATCTGCGAATCTTCAGTAGTTTACAATTATTTATGAACTCCAGAGTCAGATTTCAAAACTAAGGGCCCCTAGATAATCAACAGACTGAGGTCCTTCAATTCTCGCGTCTCAAATTAGAAAAAAATAACCATTTAACAGCTAATTCACTAAAAACAAAAACAAAACATATCATTTATAATATTCGAGTTAATAAAAAAATTGGAACTGTTTTTGAGAAAATCTGTTGTTTTTTAAATTGCATTTCTTTTAGGCTAAATTATGTAAATACGAATATTTGAAAAAGTATCACCTTTGAATATCTATTCTTGAAGAACCTATTGATTAAGGAAATAAATTCTATCGTCAATACTGTAGCGAAAGAAGACTCCGAAAAAAAGTTTCAATTTATGCAATTTTCCAGAATTCGGAGAAGTCAAATGAAACTCAGACTGGGCCGTTTTTAAAGGCGCGCTTGCTCTATTAAAGGGATTTTTTTAATATTCGGAGCCATTTTGGGGAAAATTTTGAATTTTTCTTTGTGATTTCATGTAGCGTACCCTCAGAAATCAAAATATCCGTTTGAAATTCAAGAGACCACGTCATCAGCCTGATCGATCGGAGAATTAGTTTTGGTGAACATTTTACCAATGGTTTACCGTAAGGATTGTTCACAGGACTCACTTTTTGTCGTAAACCAGTTGTTCAGTATCAAGGATCCACAAAACCTGAATTCTGACTAAACTACACATTAGGGGAAGTTATTTACTACATAAAGGTGCAAGAATTGTCAACTACGGGGAATCAGGGACCCCCAAAACGAATTTTTATGTCGAAAAATTGCCGTTTCTGCCTGACGAATGCTTTGCCAATAAACTAGACACTCTTTCTTCCCATATTCATAACTCATTCGGTGGCGATTTACATAAAGCATAACGGACAGTGAATCAGATCTAAGCTGGTGATTTACCAATTTAACGAAAACATTTGTCTTACACGAAACTTGATCGACTTTTCGAAATTTCTCAATTCAGTCACAGCAGAAACACGCTCTTTGCCGAACGCATGGAATTGTTTCAACACCTGAGAATCCGCAATGCCAAAACAGAGTTCATCTATATTCTCAAGCCAGCCGATCGATTGCTCCTGACCTGTTAGGAAGGAGTGAATCCGTCCCTAACCTTGTGCCCTCTCCCTGAAATTAGAGACTACAAAGGACACTCTTTGGGCATGAAAAGCATGCACGTGGGCATACACTTGATGTCGAAACGCTGACCCCAGAAGAATCCTTCTGCGATGTGACGCTAATTTCCACGTTCCGCCGTCATGTTAGAAGTGGCACTTCCGAGATCCGTTTTATACAGTGGAAACGGCACCGGCTTCGTATTGCTGGAATACGCGGACGCCAGAACCTAAATCGCGGGATTTCTCCGCTGCGCCAAACGACGACTATACTTGGATTTATTCAGAGCTGTGTCTGACGTAAATCTGCTGTTACGGTGTCATCCAATCGGTCACCATAGTGACGTCACTAGTGATGTGTAAGGTTCCGACTGGATGGCACCACAACAGCTGATGACGTGCTAGAGGCAGCTCTGAATAGATCGCAGGCCTGGTTCACATGAGCGTCGTGTTGACGCGCGTTAAGCAACACTCGTCGTAGGTTAACATTGTATCTTATGCGGAACGACCCAATCGCTCGTGTGCTGTTTCGCATAAGATACAATGTTATTCTATGAAGCGCGTTACTTAACGCGCGTCAACCCAACGCTCATGTGCAGGGCCCTATAGTGCGGTAAAGCTGCGCATCAAAGCCCGTCTTCATAGTTGCATTATGTCACTACATTTCGCATCTTTCTCGGTCGTGCCGCTAGATGGATGACCGCGACCGTATCAAGCACTCCTTGATCATGCGATATCGATCAAGGAATTTTCTTCCATTTTCTTCTGCAGCGGAAGGGTTTTGCACGTACGCTGTAAAGACATTTTAACTCTGGCAAAGACCTTTCCTGCGCTGTACTGCGAACGTTCACTAAAATTGTGCGGTAAGCACCTCGTGAACTCCACGGCTGCTACGCTAGGATGACAAGACAGCCTTCACGGAATTCAAGAAAACGTGGTGACGCTTTTGAGCCTTGAATGGGGTGCGGATGACCAGCATGAAAGATTCAGAGCGACGACATCGCGTGTGTTGCCACCCTGAAAATCACACCAAAGCGTGAGAAAGTGGCAGCGAACCAGTCGCCGAGTTCCCCAAGATTGCCTGACAGCAGAAATAAGAGGAAAATCTCGTCATTCACTCAATTGTCTCATCACCCGTCACTTCGCTCAATGCCATTCCAGAGAGTGCCGAACATTTAAATTTCATTCTTAGCCAGGTAATAATCACTTTCCGTTCTCTAAAAACATTTCAGTTTTAGCTTTAGACATGTTGCCGGTTCACAGAGGTAATTTTCGCGTACAAAATCGTTCCGTTCTGATATTTTTCGTCCGGTAAATCAGGTTTCCGTCTTACAGAGGTTCCGTCTTAAGTAGGTTGTACTGTAACAATAATGTAATAAAAAATGAAAATAAAAAGGGCTCCATCCATTCTTCATAATAATCTTCAATTGTTTTTCGAAATCGCCACTTGTGATTCACAGCCGTTGTCGCGAGAGAAGCACCCGTGCGTGCGGAGGGAACTTCGTAAGGTCAGCTGGCACACTCGTGGGCGGCGACAGTTCAGCTCAGATGTCACAGCCGGAAACGGCGTTGGCATATTTTGATAAATAGATAACGCTGCACCCGAGATCGAATTCGCTTTCCGTCGATTCGCGATCGTGTTGGTTATTACAAGCTCTCGCGCATATGCCTATTTCGACCACGCATGCATGCACCCCGCATTTACCGGGGCTCAATATCATTATCTCGATAGCAGGTGAATGTAATTTTTATCAAGGGATCAGCATTTCGCTGGATCCGATTTTTATCCCCCAGGGTTGTTAGCTCTGAGGGTATGGAAGATGAAATGATGATAATGAGGAGTGGAAGAATGACAGGCACATACAGATATACACCAACACACCCATGCCCGAGGTGGGACTCGAACCCGCGACCTTCCGTCCGAGATGGCCACGGCACTATTGACTTAGCAATCTGGGTATCGCGACCGGCACAAGCGCGTATTATTATTTCTTCTGTTTTATTTTTTACACAAATTTATAATTATTATTCCTGCATCCAAATGTTTTAAAACGTAACGAATATATTTAATAAGATGTTTAACGAGTAAAAACTGTGAAATTTTTTTTCTTATATCTGACCTAAAAAATTGGTGAAAAATTTATTGGAGCCCCAGTTATATTTTATCACTGTTCTGGCACCCCCTTTGAGGTTGGACCCCTGGCAACTGCCTAATTTGCGTAGGCGGATGTCCACCCTTGATGAAATCTGTAGATATTGCTTATGATTATGAAGCTTGTGTTTTCGTCGGTATCATGAAGATCAACTCCTGTGTGTACTGTCACCGGGAAAATGATGATGACTCACTGTACGAAAACGAGTCTTTAGAGGTATGGAATGAACAAGCCTTTCAGCTAGTCTTTATATCATAATCTGAGAGCTTTTTGGTCTTTGTATCATAATCTGAGCAACTTTGAAATCAGACTGTTCGTTGTTTTCTCAGTTAAGTTGCATTATTTCGAATGTATACTCTTTTTATACTGTTGGAAGAACATTTGTATTGAAAGTAAACGAGAAATACGCTTTTTAACATAGAGTAACACATTGTTTTCTTTTCTAACTAAAATATCCACTTACAATATCAAATTGGGCTCAGCGTGCATTATTTATTTTCTACGCAATATTTATACATATAATACTATAGTCTACGCAATACTTCTCTTACGAAGTATACGGCAAATTATATATTATTGCAGTGAAAAAAGCAACAGTTCGTTTTATGAGTCTTTGATAACGAAATAGTAGTTTTTTGTATACCAGCATTGTAAATGACCTTTTCGATTGCAAGAAATCGTTCCTAAATGGATGTTTTACGGCAAAAATAGCATTTTACGGCACGAATGATTGCGTCATCACACAGTCAGACAATCGCAGCGAGAAAATCGTGGGAAAGTATCGGTGAATGGAACCTCCGTTTTGTTGCACAGATGATGTCAAATATCCGAGACGTCACAAGTTGTTTCGCAAACTTAAGTTTGATTATTTCATAAACTTATAATGCGGTTATACAAAATATAGCGTATGAAGCTCCTTTATAATGTTGCTCCATTGGATTCGTACAAATTTGAAAACTCGTAACGTCGCTCGTTTTCCAAACAATACTCATGCAATAAAGCTTAACATTGCATACATTTATTTTTCGTGCTCCCGTATATAAGTGAATTACTTTCTCAAAATCGTAGTGTAGTCAGAATCCATGTTTTGTGGGTACTTCATATTGAAGTACCGTTCGAAAAGTTGCGGCAGAACCTCCGCCCGTTCGTCCGGGCCCCAGCTCTGCCAAATATTTTTGCAAATTGGGAACATACTAGCTGGTTCAGTTAGGATTAATATTGTATAACAGTTACGAATAATACGAGAAAGTGTGTGATGTAGTACTGCTAGTTAATTTGCTGAAGTTGGAATTGACTGGAGATTCTGGGAGGAGGCTATTCTGGAAGCCAAATTAGGCTCCTTTCGAACAAGGCTGTCCTGGTAGAAGTATGGCAGATTAAAATTGCCGGCAATCAGTCAAATCAAGGCGACAGTCAGCTCGATTTTCTCCCGAAGACATTGTTCTATTGATTGAACCCAATACGAGTATTTTGAGACTGGATGTTTTGGTGTAATAATGCTACAACATGTTATAGGTTTAACATCCTTGCGAAGTATGTGTTCAATATCTTTCACTGAAGAGTATAACGTAGTGGGATAAATATTTCTCACTGCCACTGGTGTACCTGTTCATTCATTCTTGGGTACTTTTCTGTTTCGACATATTGCAGCCTATATGGAAAATTAATTGAGTGGAAATTATATGATCTCTCCAGGAAGTTTATTCGCGATAAACGTATTGTCATCTTGGTAATTCAAAAGCAGTAGACAATTTATAATCGTATGACTGTACTTTGTCATCCGTTATCATTCAGATAATAAAATGACATTGTGCTTGGGTCAGTTTGTTTGTGGTCTTACCATTTTTCTTGAGAACAATACTTGAGCATTCCCCGTGCATAAATCTGTATTGGTAATTAACTAGTTATACAAGAATTGAGGATGGCATTTTTTATAGTTTTATGAGTCATAAAATATATTTTCGCATTTCCGCAATGTATGTAAATAATCCCAGTATTTTAACAGGAAATCCACTTACAAAATTCATTAGTCTTCTTTATAAAGCATTTTTTAACCCTTTCGTGGGCAAAATATATCCAGATTTAATTTGTAAAAACAGATACGAAAAAATGATTAAATAATGTAGTGTTATTTGGAATTTACATTGATGAATGAAATCATATCATCCATGATTACATGCAAGGAGGTGGGAAGTATTCTTCCCACGGCCCTTTTTGGGTATGAAAAAATTGACATGAACTACATAAAAATTTCAATTTTTTTAACAAAATTCTTTTTTTTGCATTAATTTTTAATGAAAAATTTTAAAACATGGATCTAAACAGAGTGGCTCAGAAAATGAACAAAAATAAACACGAAACTACATAGTACGCAAAATGAATTCGCATATGATAACACGAATTTATATATTGGCGATTATTCTAGACATTCCGGTATCGTCATAATCAGCATCAAGAAGTAAAATTTTTGTATTTAGAGGACAAAGACTATCAAATTACCCCTCAAAATATGTTTGTATAAAATCATAAATGCCAAGAAAATAGCAAGGGAACTACTTTTCGCACGTATACAATAATTATGATAATACACAGATTACCCCGCAAAAATGTGTAAAACACAAATCGAATATTACCCAAACATCTAACTAAATGACAAAATAAACAAACGCATTCTCACATACATCAAAACATAAAAAAAGGACGAGAATCCATAAAAACTGGTAGAAGTACGGTCACGATAATGCTATATCATTCACACTTTACCTCACGTGGCCTCCAAACTCAACAATGATGGAAATGGCGGGAAGTGCACTAAGCAGAAACGTTTCCAATAGTCAAAGATAAATTACAAAACATGACATGGGCAATAAGACCGCTTCAGAAGGGAACTGGAGAGATATTAGTGAAGTGGGAAGCATGCTTCCCACTGCCCACGAAAGGGAAAAATTTTAAGTTTTTGAAATGTGTTTTTTTTTTAAGAACTTCACGGTATGCATTTATTTACAGGCCCTGTAAAATCAATATATGAACGAGCGATTTTATGTCATTGAACACAGATACTTTAGAGATTGATTGGTTTTAACAAAGAAAGAAAAAAATTCAAGACAACAGAAACTGAGAGTAGAGCTATTCATACCTCCAGTTTTGTATTTTTGATGGGAAATCCGGGGGTTAGAGACACTGCGAGAGAAAAAGAATTCAGAGTCACTTTTAGTTAAAACTCTAGTTTTCTTTTCAAGTTTCCAATCACGATATCATGTTCCCTACTTTTAAAAAAAACTAATGCTTTTTATTGAGTGGGTGTATTTCAAGTGCACCTGGGATTTTTCCCAGGGGGGGGGATATAGTGTCCTGCCGACTTGATGTTTTTTTAATAAAGAATTTTTCATTTACACAGAATACAAAATTTATTATTTGTTGTTAATATTTATAACATCAGTAGTTGGTATATTGAATGTCTTTCATCAGTATAGAAAATGGTTGAAGCCCCGTATGCACCCACTGGGGTGCCCCAGTAGTGTTTTTGTATTTAGTTTTTCCATCTCCCTTTTTTGCTTCTTAGAGGGGCTACCTTTTATTCCCGTATTATCTGAATATCATTACTGAATCCACAGGAACTTGCTATTAGAGCATTTGTAATATCAGATTTTTAGAATATATGTTTATGAAACTGGTTTTCACTGGAATTTTTTCCTGAAAGTCTTCGATCACTCTCACGTAATGCATGTGGTTGCAAATGAAGGCTGTGAAAATATCAGTGGAATTGACTACATTTCTAAAGTTCGGCGTCTGCTCTATCTTATCCCGGTGACGCGGACTCTGTGGCTCTCGGAATGCGAAACCGATAGATGTGGCAACGTCGCGCCGATCGGAGGGGTGAATCCCTCTTCGCTCGCCTCGCCCGTCGCCGCCGCCGCCGCCGCCGTTGCCTGTGCGTCCGCCCGAAGGGTGGTTATTTATTTTCCCGCCCCGCGCTGGCTCCCCTCCGGCGGGCGAGAACAGAGCCCCTCGCCTCGCCTCGCGGCCGGCTACGACTCCTCTATTGGCCCGCGCCGCGGCCAGTTGGTGTGACACGGCAGCGATTTGATAATTCATTTCTCTCGGGTGGGAGCGAGAGCTCTTCCAAGGTTTGGAAGATTAAATAAGATTTTCTTTGCATGATTGTGTAATCGATTGAACAAATCGTTGCCTCCTTATTTGTTAGGTGAGTTACATTTTAAAATTATTTTATTTGTAGGCACAATTCAAATAACGTGCGCAAGGCGAATCTCAGAATTCCGCCGGTCCGTTGTCGAGTCGCAGATGTTTCGTGTGCCGCCTGCCGCTTTCCGCTTCGCGCGTCCATCGTGCGCTCCTTCCGCCTCGTGTCGCCGGGAGGCCCTCCCCTCCTTCGCCCAGGCCATCGCGTCCTTATCTTATTTTCCCTGCGCCGCACCGCGCCGCGGCCGCGCCTCCCTACTCCTCTTCCAGCCGGGCTTCGTCACGAGGGGTGGGGGTAGCGGACCGATATGGCGGGTTGGCGTTCGTAAGAGCGAACGCCATTGGTTGCTGCATGACGCATGCGCTTCGTGGGACTGCGCAACGAAGCAAATAAGAATTACGTCGACGCGTCTGCGCAACTGGGGAGTCGAGCGACGGGCTTGTTATTCTCGCCTCTTGCATTGCTTCATATCCATTTATAACAAAGATCTCAGAATTCTATCCTGTTACTCGAAGAGTCTGGAACTGGGGCGGGGTCCTTTTTACACATGAAGACTACCTATTGCTAACGAATGTTCTTTTTGTCAAGTTGTATTACTCGTATCCCAATATTCACATATAAAGAGATAATTTAAATTTGAATCTTAGTGATCGTAGAAATTTTTAGGATTATCTTTAGGAGTCGTGTTCAATATAAATAATAATAGAGTATTCTTGAGAAAACCTTTAGAGGCGTCGCAATGTCCGAAATATACAGGTACGGAGCCGAATTTTTAAAGTCATAATAGTGCCCTCGGTTCAGCGGACGTGGTGATTTTCTTCGATCGACAAGAAACCCCTATTTTAAATACCTTCCGATTTATCCAAATTTGTAGATACGAACGTTTCCGCTGCAAGTGCAGGGTTCCTGAGCCACGGCGTCTGCCCTGCGTACTTGGCAATGCTGCTCGTGTTAACGACTGCAAAGATTCTGAAGGATAGTGCCCACTGAACTACCCTAGAGCTTATAACTCCGTATTGTTAAAAGCAAATTGAAATGTAGCGTACTATTCAACTAAAATTATAACGTATAAGTGCAGGTATTGATTCCAAAACCAATCTTGTAGAAGTGACAAATTTGTTTGAATGATGGGACTTGCAACAAATGGGGCGAATATCTTTATTTCAAGGAAAATAATTTCTGTTTGGTTGCTACATTTTATTTTTCCCTATAGACGTCTGGAAGTTGTAAGATGGATTAACTCTTAAGCATTCATAGTTTCAAAAAAAAACTGTTTCAGCCAAATCTGATGGCATATACTTCAGTAAATGTCACGAAACACCTGCTTGTTTTCCCACACTCTAGACATATACTACGCAATTTCAGATAGTAATTTCCTTCCATACAGTAAAATAATCTGTCATTTAGGGACGAAGTTCTAATTTTTCGAATTGAAGAAGTTGTTGTATCTCTTGGTCGTTATTCAGTAGTTCTTGATGATCCGCCATTTTGAAAACGCAATAACATTTTTGCATTTGCTTCTCGTCCATTGCTGAATTAACATTGCCTCTTCCCCTTCCCATATGAGACCCCGCCCTGTGTCTCTCTCCTGGGGGCACCTCCTCCCGACCTGCGTGTTGTTTCGTTCGCGCGAAGGTTTTTTTTCTTCCTTCTTTCATTTTGTTGAAGGCGAGAGGGAGGGCCCTCGTAAGGGGATCCCGTATGATTGATGGAAGGGGGAGCATAATGGAAACCAGATGATGGGGGGGTTCTTTCGCTTTGAAAAAATGAAAAAAGAAGGGGAGGGAGATGCTGGAAGGGGTGGGAGGAGTGGAGGGAGCGGAGGCGACGCGGTCCTTTGGGGATTGATTCGCAGACTCTCCCCTACCGCTACCTCCCCTCTCCTCCCTTTCCCCTTCCCAACTCCGCGGTGTCCCCGATCCGCGCTGCTGCGGAAAAGTAGGGGAGGCAGCGAGTGGAAGCCACGTTAAAAGCATTCGGTGATTGGCTTCGCCGCCATGGCTGCTGACCGTCATAACGCGGCCCTGGAATCAGTGGTTTTTATTGGATTGTGAGGAAACGTATGGTCCCCATAGCTTAGCGCTGGGATATCGTGCTGCTGTGATCTCGCGGCATGGTAGCCTGAGGAAATGAGTTACTGCTCCAAGATTCTGAGATGCCAATACCCAAATATGGGATCCTTGGAGAAGGGATTGTCTCTTCCTGTTGGAAATTAAACGGAATTTGTTTGGCTTAGAAATGTGTGACAATTCTTCGCTGAACATAGTCGATTTCTGTTTCGTGAAAAACAAAGAGGGTACGATTATTTTCTTTTGTATAATGTTAGCGTCCGGTTCGATGACCATTTTTGAATTTAAACAGATTTGCTTTAATCGTTTTATACGTTACGCAGCACTTTTAGAAGTAGGTGATATGAAGGGATATTTTCCAGAAACGAAAGAGGAAAGCTACCCAATCCTTTCTAATTCCCCCAGTCACATCATATCTCTCATCTGTTCTCATAGTTTGGAATTTTTTTCAAAACACTTTCGTATTCTCACAAAGACGCTCTGTTTTTCCTAAACTACAAAACGTGTTTGTAATATTTCTTAGTAGCTAATCTTCTAATTTGCTCGAATTATCGTAATTCCCTTGCCTTCTTTTTTAGGGGTTCGGTGAATGTGTGCCTGAGCATACCCGAAGAAGGGGGTGACGGAGAAGTTAGCAGTTCAGCTGAACCTAAACAAGAGGAAGAGGTGCCAGTTGTTGAACATACTAATTGGCGATTGTTCCAAGCACTGCTGGATGCTGTGGTAGAGACAGAGGTGAGTGCTTTTTGTTTTTTTTTTATAAATGCAAGACAGGCTTTCTTTTCTGCTTCACCATTAAAATTTGCTAGTGGCTGATAGTACCTGGACATCAACTCGCTCTCTCCTAGCGATGTTTTTCGTCAATGAATTTTCGATGTCCACGATTTTTCTGCCGTTTGACGATGTTGAAAGTAGAAATCGAACCAGAAGAAGCGATTTACCTGCAAAAAAATTTGGGTTGTAATGAAACGTTCTCCCATCAGATTTATTTTTTAAGGCCAAAGAATCTGCCATTGCCAAAAATCCTAATAGTACAATGTTTCCCTCTTTGCCCGACGGCACCTCAAACTTATCCGCGACTTGGCGTTTCTGTCGACCAGCCGAAGTCAAATCTTGATCGAAAGGACGTGCCACTCAGCTCACTGTTACAGTAATGAAAAAGAATTAAAGTGATTCAAGTGAAATAATTTTTTAGTTGAAACACTGTAATTGTTGACAAAATTAATGAAACAATGTAAAGTAAATTAAAAACTTGTGAAGTAGGCTATGGCTTTTCTTCTAGAGATCAAGTCATTGATGTTGGTCATTGAATAAAGAATTGAGAAACATGAAATTCAGAACCAACAAGAGATAAATAGAAAATAGTGTGAAAATGTGTTAGTGTAGGTAAATAGTACTTTGTATCAGGGTTGAACAGGGAGTAAGAGGATGCAGAGGTAAAATTCATAAGAAACTGCTGTGGGCTATCAAAGTAAAGCTGGCAAGTAATCTTTCAAATTCAGGGAAGCTAAGAATCTGAAGCACAACCTGAGAGTTAACTTTTAAATGAACATGATGCGTTTTCAACCTGCATGGGAACTGCTGTCAAATAAATGCCAATTTCTTAATCTTAGTGTTAATAAGAGAATAAGGTTCTTTTAACTTTGTTTATTTTTTTCTTCCCTAATTTGGAAGTTTCCCTTCTGATCCAAGATTATCAAAAACTTGCAAAAGACCACAATTAAATGTGGTTAAACCGAGAAAAGGAAACTGCCTACTTTCGTCAGAAAACAGTGTATGACTTCATTTTTATTAAATTTTTTGGATAAAGGCTTATTACAATTCTTTATTATATCATTTTTGTATGAAAGGGAATATCTTCATCATGTATATTCCACCAAAACATACCAAAAAATAAGTGAATTTATAGTGAAAAATGGTGGTCTTTATTGTTCATTTACTCCAATTTGTGAATTTGGACATAGTTTTGTTTACCTGTAGCACACAGAATTTAAAAAATACAGAAAATGTTGCTCTATGAATTAAATGTGTTAAAAATTAATATTGTTTATGTGCAAAACGTATTTTCTTGAGCTAGGTGAATGGTGAATCATTTACTTTTCAAAAATTTATTTTATAATTTTATCCACTTTCATTTCAAACGATGTGTTTTATTTTGCTGTATTTTAGGAGCAAGACATGGGGGATGCCAACAAACAGCAACAACAACAGGGACAACAAACAGCTAACAGCGTGGAGCAGGGTCAGCAAGTGCAGGTGCAAATGAGTCACGATGGCAGTACAGGGCCACAGCAGGCAGGCACCCAACATGCAGTGGTTGGTGTCCAGCAGGCCCAACATCATCAGCAACAGGGTACAGTGACTGTGGTTTCATCTGGTGTAGGAACTCCAACTGCAACGCTGCAGACCCAGCAACAGCAGCAGCAACAAATTCAGCAGCAGGTGAGAGGAAAAATATTTGTCATGTTTATTGCTAGTATTTAAGAGGATATGCTCAAAGAAAGTTTGAATGTTACAGTACTGCTTATCAGATTAAGAAAGAAATATGTACTAAAACATTTGCAAGATATATTTTTATCAGTCTCTTATTTGTTATATGAAATCACATAACAAATTAATTTTTAAGTGAAGTTTTAAGACATTTTTTTGCAATATTAAAATAAAGCCTTGATACAAAACTTTTTCATTCTAAATAGAGGTCTCTGAATGTTTGCAATTGTTACTCTGTTTACTTTCCTTGGAATGTGTGTTAAAAGTTCGGCATTATTTTGTCTGAGTGGAGCTCTTATCTCCCTGAAATTTCCATTTGAAATTCATTTAAACTTTAGTTGGCGAAGGCAAGAGTGTGTTCACTGCAAAAGCTGTTGCCACTGAGAAGTTGAAATTTAAAATAATTAATGTAAAGACAAAATTATATCCAGACATGAGAAATGTTAAGTTACAGACAAAGCAATTTTTTAGTCAAATATAAGTTTCTATTAAATATTGGTTTTGTCATTGCTTTTGGTTTATATTTACTATCCATGAATTTTTGACAATGACATAATTTTTCTGGACAGTAATATTAATAGTGAAAGTTCTCTTAAATATCTGTCAGAAGTCTATTTCAAAATTGAAGAATGTGTATAATATAAGTTAAATAATTGTATATTTCCATGTAAACTTTTACCACCTTTGTAACAAGGATTTTTGCTGTGAACATGAGCACAATTTTTCAAAACACATTTTATTTGCTTTGCGATTTGAAATTTTATGGAAATGAAATCCTTCCACAATGTCAAAATAGGTCGCACTAATACCTGTTTGAGAAAGAAATTGTTCTCTAAAGTTTATCAAAATTTATTTTCCATCTTGATGCATCCTTCATTCTCAAAGTTCATTTCTTTTTGAAGAGAAGGCAAAGAACCAAAAGCTGAATCTGATATGTGATTAAACTACTTCATATAAGAAAATTATCCGTTTTAATTTAATGGATATTATAGTTACTGTCTGTTTAAAAGTTTTTATCTGGAAAATTGAAGTACGAGAAAAATAATTAGTTGACTTATTAGACAATCATTACATTGCAGGTGGCTGTGTCAATGCAGCAGAATCCACCAGCTATTGCTCCTGCTCCATTGCCACCTCAGTCAGGGACCACCACCATCACAACAATGTCCACATTACATCCCTCCTTGCAGCACCCAGTTCCTCCGCCCACTCCACAGCCTCTTGCGCAGCATCCTGGTGTGCCCCACTCCCAGATGCAGCAGGTGAGAAAATATTTTGATAAGTGACGAATGAATGAAAGAAAGAAAGAAGGAAAGTCTTTAATTGGTAACAAAATGGATGAACAAAACATCCATTTCCACACACTTCCCCCCAAAAAGGTTTACTAAATTTAAAAAAAAATTATGAGTACTCTTTGGTGTTCTTTCATCTTCAGCTGATGATACATGGTAAAACATTGAGCTAGTTTTCCAGTTATTATCAGTTCGAGATGTTACATCTAAATATTTTATTTATTTAGTGAGAAGATTGTGTAAACAGTGATTATTGTTTAATTTATTGGGTTCAATTAACCCCAAAATATTTAAAATAAGGGGACAACTTACTGGTAGTGAATATACAGTATTATTTCATGGAAAAAAAGGTGAATTTTTTGTGTTAGTACCCTTGAAACATGGAAGAAACATGATGAAGAAATAGGATTGAACTGTGGTAGTTACTTTGTCTTCTTTATTAGTGGCCTTTAAAATCAATTTTTTCATTATATTATCTATATAGCTGAATAAGTGTTTTTTCTGAATGTTTTGTTCTTAAAGATTTTGAGAGATAAGGTGCATCAGAGTTGTTTGTTTTTAATTATTTTTCTCATTATAATTATTTGGGTACACATTTTATTGGGCGATAGCCTAACTCTTTGAGAGGTTGGGAAGTGAGCTTATCTATCAAGAATCTTGCTAAATTGAATTGGAATTCATGTAAATTCACAAGAAGTGACATATTCTTATTTGAATCTAAAACTTTCAGGTCAAAATATTCATTCTGATATAATGAAATGAAAATTGGAAAAATATACCTAACAAAACAATTGGGAAGGTATCAAAATCCATCAGGACCGCTGTGAACTGTGAATGTTACACCTAGCTTAAGTTTTTGTTTGGTGTAGAATCAGGTGCAAAGTAGTTCAGTGTTTTCCTACTATGGAAAAATTGTGTGAGGGTTTCTGCACCAAGTGATTCAGATATTGTGGGAGTGACTCTGTGTGTTAATTCTTACTATGAAAATTATGCAGTCCAAGCTGTAGATTTTAATATGCTAATTGACTTGTTTGTTCATCAAAGATCATTTACAGCAATAACTTGGATGCATAATGAAGCTTAGATGAAATGATTAGATCAATGTTAGAAATCTTAAACAAAAAAGAAACAGTTTAGACTGAAAGTTAAGGTAGATAGTATTGCAAGAGAAAAGAAAGAATAGGAAAGGAATTGCTATGAAACTCTGTCATTTCCGGATGGGGAATTGGAGTCAGGTCTTTCCCAATTTTTTCAAGTGCCTGCATCCAGTAGTTTTAATCCTAATTTAATTTTTTTTTCTAAATTCTCAGTGAAACATTTTTAATGAATATATTTATCTGTTATGTAACATTCAGACAACATGATATTCATAAAAAATGTTTTGCTGCTCATCATTAGTCAAAAATGCATGGGAAAGGAATACTGGGAAAATTATATTTGTCATATTGTCATTATATTTTTGTGTTCAATGATAGCAACTCAATTTTTTAAATTTTCTTGTGCACCTTATGAACTTTCAGTAAATAATTCAGACACTTTCAGTCAAATAAATTGTTGTGGCTTAAACTAAAATTTAGCGGAAGTACAAGCTTGTAAATCTTTTACGTTGACTCCCTCCCTAATTTTTCATGACAGAGACATCCATACTCAGAAATTGTAAAGTAAGCAAACTGATTCCCTTTCGTTAAGAAGAACACCTATTTTGAAAGATGAAATTCTAGTGTCTATATGGACTGAATTACTCTCTGACAATTAAATTAAGTGATCATGCTGATGATCATGATGCCCAAACATAAACCCCTCCACTCAAAAGTTGGAGAGGTTTATGTTTGGGTGGTTGAGTATCTAAAGACAATGTAGATATTTTAAAACAAAATACTGTTTTTGAACCAAGACCCTTGTATTGAAATTCACATTTTATAAAGCTTTGAAAAATCACAAAATATTTTAACAAATATGTGAATACTACATTATGAATGCACTTGTGCATTACCATTGAAAAGAATTTGGGGCTAAATCATGTAAATCCTCTCCATCTGAGATGCATCTTTGAACAAAAGCAAAGAAATGAATACAAGGGTTTTATGAAAGTTTTAATTATTTTATATTTTGTTGTTCTTCTAAGTTAATCATCATCATTTTATCCTTTTTAGGTGCAAGTCATTCAACAACCATTGCAGAACCCCACTTACCTCCAGCAATTATACAATACTCAAGGGCAACTGTTAATGCCTGGCAATTTGCAGCTTCATCCTGCAGGCATGAATCCATCATCAATTCATGTGAGTTTCTGATATTTTTATAGCGTTTATATTCAGTGCAGATGCTTTGTTAATAAAATGCTGAAATTTCATTTGTAAGACTTAAATATCATTTTTAATGAGACATAGGAAACCAGGCATTGTAAAACAAAACAAAACAAAAAATATTTGGGTTGAAAAAGTTTTGAGGCCGTTTGATATTCATTTTCTATTACATATAGCTTTTGATATCTCTTATATCTGCATGAGCAGTTTTATGTTTTACATTTCTTTCTGCAATATGTATGTGTATGTTATTCTTTTGATTACCTTGTCATTAGTTTTGTGAATTTATGCTCCTGTGATGTTCTTTTCCCTGAATAGCAAAGCAAATATATAATCTTCCAGCTTTTCACTTCTAAATCTTTATATCTGAATTGTTGTAATTTTTTAATTTTAGAGAAAGGTAATCATACCTCATGTTCTTTTGTAATTTTCTAATCTTTTATCTAATTGTTGTTTTGCTGTTCTCTTACAATACACATCACTGTGATCTGAAATGTATTTGATTTGAATCTATATAATTTTTATGAGTTTTGCATGAACATTTAATGTTGTACAAATAAATCAGTTGAAAATTATTACGCATGGTGTGAAACTATGGTGGCACTATGATCATTTTAAAATTTGAAATTAAAAATAATTGTGACAACACACATCCCTAAAATTCTTCCAGTGTGACTGCTACCCCTGTTCACAACTTATTCAGCTGATATGTGGGATGCATCATGAAATGGATGACTGCACTGATATTTTTTTGTGTGTCTGATCCTGTCTGTTATGACTCTGCTAGTGGTTTTTAACCTGAGTGCTTTGGCACATTGCTCTGACACATTAAGGCAATCAGTAAAATAAGCATCAATAAATCATCAGCAACTTTTTTGTTATATTTACATTAAGGGTTGCATTGCTAAAGAAAAAGCATGTGATGCTTCTGAGCAACATACTTATAATTCATGTAATTTAATAATAATTTTATAATTATTTTTCAAACCTGCTCCTAATCCTGAAAAGCACCTAAAATTCAAATAAAAGTAGAAAAGAATAGAAGAAAAAAATCAGTAAAGTAAAAAAAAAATAAAAGAAATCAGTAGCTATTTCAGTGAATTATATGAAGACTGTCAAATAGTGTAAATTATTTAGAATAATTTGAACTTGGATACTTCCTGTTTTTAAATGGAGCTGGCAAATGTTTACCCCTAAGAAATGTGCCGTGCATTGCAACAGGTTGAAAAGTACTGTTCTATGTGTGCCCTGCTCCCTTTTCCTCAGAGCCTGGGCAGCCTAGCAAGTTTTCAGTTCGCCACGAAAGCTGCAGCTGGTGCGTGTGGCTCCCAGCTGGTCTCTGGTGCAAAGGGGCACACTTTGGTGCCAGCCAACGCAGCTCAGGTTACCGTCACTCACAAAGGCCTCTTGAGACACAACTCACTGCCATTTGCCTGTGATCTGCCTGCTCACTTCTTACTTTCCTCTGTTCTGTCACTGCTTGAGATCCATCCACTGCGTCAGATGGGCTTCCATTGGTGATCATATATTCACACATCTGTATGCCTACTTTCAGCTATATGCTAATCACTCTGTAATTTTTGAAGTGGGTATTACCCCAAATGGCCTTTTGGGAACAGCATATTTTTTGTCTTGCAAACATTAATGTGGAGTTGCAATGTCTTCTGCATTTCTTCATTAATTCTGTTTTTCATTTGCTTTTTATATGATTAATACAGACACTCTGTGTAAGCAGTCAACAGCAGTAGTTGTTGTCTTACCTCAAGTATCATCTCTCTGCATTGGTCATAGACAGTACTATTATTTCTTTGCAATTTCCTAATGTGTGGTACTGTTGTTGAGAAGCAACAGTTAGCCCATGACAAATCCAGCATTGTATTGACTGCTGTATTGTGTATCTTAGCGAATTTTGCTTTCCTTTATGCCTGGGTCAAGTAATATTCAGTTCTTGTAGAAGTTTTTACGTGGAAATATGGGGCTAAGAAGCAAGAAGTTGGTGTCAGCTTGTATTTATACAGTCTGCTGCTGGTATTTATAATTGGTGCTGTAGGAAATGGGAATAACAAGTCGCCATTTTCCAGAGGAAGCCATTCTTTGTACTGATTGCGTTTCTCTATTTACCTGTTTACTGAATTCAGAATGTTTTGAATATCTAGATTAGAATGAATCCAAAGAAGCTATATGCTCAGTCTTTAGTTTCTATGCTCATGGGAGCTTCTTCATGAGAGTTAATACCAACCAGTGCAGCGGATAGACTTTATTCCTCTGGGCATTGGCTGTAGCTGCATCCAACATATTTAACTACCCACTTACTTCATGCTGTGTGTAACATTTTCTTGTTTTATGTGTTTGCTTCTGTCTGCTGGTTACGGGAATTCAAATGAGTTGTAAATAATTTATTAAACATTGCCCTGTATTGTGCATATTACTTTTTTTCCATTGAAGCTTTTATAAGAAAAGCATTATACAAATAACTATTATAAAAGACCACTAACACTTCGCTTTGGAGAAAAGCTGCTTTGTTGTGGTTGAGGTTAATGCATGAAAAGTGTGGCATTTTCTGGGAGAAAGTAAATAATTTTCTGTCATTTTTAAAATAATAACTTTTATTTATTGTTAAAACTAAGTGAAGTGAATTTTTTAAAAAAATCTCAGATCTTTAAAAATAACTATAATTGATGTAATAATGTGACATTTGGCTACATATTTACAGAAAAGAGTATGGTAGAGTTGAACTTCTTCCTTTTTGTTTCTGTTTACTTTTAAATTCCAAAAGAGTTAACTTGAAGTATAAAACAAAGTCAGTGAATTACATGTTCTGAGATCATCAAAGCACACAGTCTATTTATTTGGAGTTTAATAATGTTGGGTGACTAGTTGTTCCCATTTTCCAAATAATGAATCTAACATTAGTATCTGTTCTATTTATTGCACAGCATACAAGCTTCTAATTTCCAGTATTTGTTTATTAGGTGATAACTGCAGGCAAGCCCTTCCAGCCCAATCAGCTGCCACCACAAATGATAACTGCACAAAAATCAGTACTTCAAGGGCAGACAGGTTTGTTCATAACAATCATATCCATTATCATTAATATATTATTAATCATATCCATTATCATCATAAATTTTAAGCAAAATTATTATTCTTATTAGTTTAACAGTTCAGTGAAGACTGGTTAATATTGAAAAATAAATATAATGTTTCTGTTTGTACATTTGTATTTATTTTTGAGAATCTTTTTGTTTGTTTGCAGCTTCATTCCCTGGTTACGCCACCATTCCTACAACAACAAATCAGACCCTGGTTATCAGTCAGCTAGGTGTGATTAGTAACCAGCCTAATATTTTACCTGCTCATTCTGCAGCTGGTGGGAAACAAACAGATATGCAAAAGGTAGATACATTCTTCTTTTTTATATTGTTTGAGACTTTTAAAATTTTTTTAATATAGGATGATATGCTGCACAGGATGTGTGGTATTGTAGGCCAAGTGTTTCATATATTATTTTATTATTTTACAATGGAGAGTACTCCTACATATAATTCTTTTTCCTCCATCGTGTCAAAATACATGATATTAATGAAATTTTGTATAATAATTGTTGGATTTTGAAGTAATGGCAAATGCTGTTTTTCATATGCAATGAGTACATTGATACGGAAACTGCTTCAAAAGCTAATGTTATTGAAATGCAAAGTTTCTTAATAATCTTAAATAAATGTATCACCAATAATTGCAGGACTGTGTGTGAATATAAGTTGTGGGACCTTCATTAAAGTGAGCTTTATTAAAAGAAATGGAAATGATCAGCCACAACATTTGAAAATGCACAATCATTTTTGTCATTAGATTGAAAGAACTGAATTTTAATGCAAGTACTACTATAAATTTTAATTATTTTCTTAGTGAAATTTTATCTCCATGTTTTATTGTGAAGAATCATTTAGGACTTTCAAATTAATTCAGACTATTTTCTTTGTTTTGTTTCATGCAAAAACACTAACATTTAATATTTAAATGCAGACCCTAATTAAATTCAATGTGCTTGGATAAAAACAGATAACAAATTTAGTATTCACAACATAAAGCAATTAGATTTGGAGAGACCAATCAAGTAGTTTTCTGCTACAAATAAATAGGGGTTGCGACACTCATTCTGAATGTAAAGAGTTTAATGAAAGCATATGAGTGGACTAGAAAAATTAGAATGCTTGCATACATGAAATTCATTTTGTTGCTTCTTTGGATAGAAATAATTACATTTTTGACCCCTGTGAATAAGCTGATAATTCAAGGAAATTAAATTTTGCAGAAGAACAAAGAATGTTTTCCAGTTGATACTAATAAATTATGTGCAAATATAGTGTTTTTATAGTTCTTTCATTGAGTATATTTGCAAATATGTAATTAAGCACTTCTTCCATCAACATATTTTTGTTGGCAACTTATTCTCGTAAATATTAAACATTTAATTTTACCAGAAGAAGCTGATTGCAAAATATACCTAGTCATCCTGTGATGATTTCAATCAATATGCTAGTATGAATAAACATACTAATCAACTACTTTTTGTATTAATCAGTGATGACTAATCATTGTTATAATGGGAATAATCAGACAACTTGATTTATCATATTAGAGTTTCTGATTTCAGTGATCAATTTATCAATTTATGTGATGTTTATAAAAACACCTGCCCATTACTCAGCAATCAGAAGGACTTTAATGTATCTGATTATTCACAAATGTAGATAATACTTACGAGAATCCAGTAGTATACTTATCTCATTTTCAGCAAAAAATCGACTTACCAGCATATTCTCCGGGGTCAAAGAATTACATTCTTGTAAGTTTTATGTTTTTTTAAATCTTTTTTTCAAACGTGTATTAAAAATTAATCATTAATACTTGAAACATACACATTTTTTCACAATAAATAGCGAAAATGAAATATAAATTCACTGAATAAGTTGAATTGTGTCATGTTCCTCAGTGATGGTCCTGCAATTGTATTTTTATTGCATCCAAATTTCTTAAAAATTAAGTGTTTCTTAAATTTGTATGATATTTAAGGGATGTGCATCAGGACATGAAGCCATTTTTCCCAAAAATTTTTCAATATCACTCTTCTGTTTAAAATCTAAGTAATTGGTTTCTTGGAAAGCAGGATCAACATAACTACTGTCAATGACTATCACCTCCAAACAGAAATTACTTGGTTTTTATTATCATGAGTTTTAAAATTTATTTTAGAGAAAGGTTAAATAATAATAATCTTTACAAATGTGCCAATAATTCATATACTTATTCTACTTACAAAATTATAAAAATTTTGCTCGTGACCTAAATTTATCCATTAAATTATTAAGAAATGAAATAAATTATTATTGTCTCATTAATGCACGTTTTCTCTGCCTTGCTGATTTTGTTTTCTTGTGGCTTTTCATTAATATAAAAATAGATAAAATAAATATTGTGAGTATTTACTTTAATTTTTCTAAGAAATAAATGCAGAACAGATTGCTTTTAATTCTTTATGTTGCAAATATTCTTATGAGAGACTGCTTATATGCATGAAGATAGCATGGTGTAAATTGTAGTTTATTAATGTAGTCTGCAAATTTTGAAAACTAAAATCGGGAATAGAAGAAATACATTTTTTTTTTCATAGGAGTAGTTAGTAGTTACTAAATAATTCGAAGAGTAATGATTAAATTTACAAAATGTGTGATTTGTTTGAACTCGGAGATTATTTAGGTTGTGTTATTGTTCATGAAAGTTAATGCTCTATTTAAAAAAATTCTATTCAGCTTCTCCCAGTTAATTAAGTTCATATTTTTGAAAATAAATCTGACAGAGGAAATACTTTTTCTTGAAACCAGTGCTTTCAAATTATTTCTTCTGCTTCAATTTTATCTTCTCATCCTTCTTTTTCATTTCCTCTTTCATCTTCTCTTCCACCTCCTCATCCCTCTTCTACTTATCCTTTTTCATTTTCTCTTCCATCTCCACATCCCTCTTCTTTTACTTGTCCTCTTCTTCCCCTCTTTCTTCTTTTTTCCCTTTCTTCTTCTTCTTCTTCTCCTCCTCCTCCTTCACTTCTTTCTTCTTTTTCCCTTTCTAATTCTTCTTCTTCTTCTTCTTTTTCCCTTTCTCCTTCTTCTTCTTCTTTGCTTCTTTCTTTTTCCCGCTTTCTTCTTTTTCTGTCCTACTTCTTTTTCTTCTTCTTTCCCTCTTTCTTATTCCCCTCTTTCTCCTTCTTTTCCTTCCTCTCTCTCTTTTTCTTCTCCTTCTCCTTTTCCTCCTTATTTCTTCTTCTACTCTTCCTTCTCCATCCCTTTCTCGTTCTCTTCCTCACTGTTTTCTTCTTCTTTTTCATTTCTTTTCTTCTGTTCTTTACTAAATATAACTGAATAGTGATATAGCTCTTTTGTTTTAAAAAAAAGTAATGTTATTTTGTAGGAATAATTATAGTCTATGTATTGTATTTCATAATAATTCAAAATATAAAAGCTTGTTATGAAGTATCTGTTTTTAAATTTGCCATTAATATTTTTAATTTCAAACCTAGATAGGATAAGACTCCTGTTCAACTTATTAAAACCCTGTCTACATGTAAAGTTGATTAACATTTTTAATGATTTATCTTTTATTTATGTAAAAAGAAAATTTTGTTGCTGTTTGTGGTGGTTCGTTGAACATGTATGCTGCTTTGACTGAGTTGTGATGTGTGCCTGCTCCTCCCTTGCATGTGGCGATGCAGGTGATGGGGGCAAAGAATATAAGTGGGAACGGACAAGGCCTGAAAGGTGCAGGGAACTCAGGCCAGCAGGTGGGCTCCTCATCAGGGTTTGTGGTGTCGCAACCCCAGCAGCTGGTGACCACTCAGGCTCCCACCACTGCTGTGCTGGGCCATGGCCAGGCGCAGTTCCTTAGCCCAATCCAGGTGTGTGTGCTTATTTAATAAAGAGAAACGTAAAAGTGCACAGTGGGCTTGTGGCTTTGGAGTATAAATAATTCTAATTCAGAACATAAGCATCACAGTATGCTTACTTGTCTTCAAATACTTTGTGACACAGTGATATGGTCTTTGTACATTCATCTCTTGAGTGAAAACTTTTAAAACTACTGTTTGTTGTGAAATGAGAAAAATGATAGAGAATGAAAGAAAATGTTAAATTTGGATTCATCATATTTACTTAAACTGGTCAAGTACATTCTCTACGTCTTCAAAATTGATTTCATTAAAAAAAAGAACATAGATAAATTGTTTAAAGGCATTAAATTGATATTTTTTCTACTGAAGATTGTCTAATGTGATAATTAACATGGTTTCTTGTTCTAAAGAAATTTACTTGTTTCAAAAGATGTATTTTGATAGTATAATCAATTATTTTGATAAAATGAACCTAATGACAATAATAATAATAATAATAATAATAATAATAATAATAATAATAATACAACAATAATAACAACAACAACAACAGTTGTAATAACAACAACATTAAATATCACTTGTTGATTCATATTTTTATTTCTAATTTTGTAATGTATTTTGGATAAATATTTTTACCATTAGATATTCAAAGCAATAGTTACTAATGAGTAATTTATTTTTGAAAACTTATTTTTTATCAAGCTAAAATTAATCAAAATAAAATAATACTGAGAAATTATGGAATCTAAAAATGGTCTAAACCTTTTGTTTTCCATCCACTTATTTTTATTCATTGATTTATTCTTTCTCAAAGTATCATGGGTGAACTATGGGGTACAAATGAAGAAAACCTTGTTCTTGAGAAATACTGCAATACTAATTTTCTCAAAAATATTAATGATGCCAATCAGCTTCTTTTATAATTTATTATGTAGTTGTGTTATTTTTTCTCCTTTTACAAAATGAATAGATACTAAAATTTGCAGATAAACTTAATATAATTTCCTTCCCGTAATATTCCATAATATGAAATGAAACAAAATTGCTAAAGCATATAACTTACACTATACATAAATATTTACAATACAAAACTTAAATAGTTAATGATATTTGAATCTTGTGTGGTTTTTCAGGGAACTCAGCCTATGCAGTTCTCACCGTGGCAATTTGCAGGAGCGTCTTTGCCTCAGGGCATTGCATGGACAACTCCAGGCACTCTGCAGCCATCTGCTGCATTGCTTACAACTCAGAATCCTATTTTCATTCGAGGGCAGCAAGATGGCACTGGAATGTTTATTCAAAGTCCACCCCCTCAATTACAGTCTCATAATTGTAAGTTACTATGCTCAACTTTAAAAGAGAGGGTCTGTCTATTCAGACTGTTTGACCATAAACTTTTTAATTTCATGGGAATTTATTAAGATTTTCTATATTTTACCAAATTACACTAGCATGTATGCTGACACGCACAAAATACTTTATGGAATATTTGTTATTACAATTTTTATGACAATCTCTTCAATCACCAAATATTTAAAATGTTTCTCTGAACAGTAGAATGTTAATTTAAAATGGGTTAAAAACAAAATTGCTTGTGAGTGATTTACTCTTATTTCAGAAATTTTTCCTGCAATCTGAACGTTTGTATTTTAATTTGTTTCATAAGAGCAGATTGCAATTATTTGACAATTATATCTCACATTTTTAACATCTGAAGGTTGAGACTGAATTGACATGAGGCTTAAGTTAATAATCATATTTCTTTATTATCCAAGTTATATGTCTAACAAACTAAATGTAAAAATAGGAATGAAATGTGATGTATTTGATGATAAGAGCTTGTTAGTAATTAATTTTCAAACTTAATTGTGCTATAATATTTATTTTCAATTATCAATTTATAAATTGACTAAAATTATGCACTGGTTTTCAATAATTCTCATAATATAATTTCATTACAACTTCAGTTATGTGTTCAGTATTGATGGTTTGGTTAATACATTCCAGCAGCTACATTGGCCGCTCCAGCTGCGATGCCTGGTGTTCAGCAGATGGCAGGGAAGCCTCGGCAGACTGTGGAAATGGCTCCCAACATACAGCCAAAGACTGCGTCCCGAACCCTATCCAACATATTGCCTTCAGTGGTGGGTGCATCTAACATCCGGCCAGCTAGTTCAGTGTCTACACAGACTGGCGGATCTGCACCAATGAATGCTGTCCAGGTGCAGACCCAGAAAGCTCAGGTAGTCAGTGGGTTGTTGCAGTTGTGGCTCTTCTTTGCAAAAAAATGCTTCAAAGTCCTTGAAGAAGAGCTAGAGGTTTTGGAAAATATTTTGGAGAAAATATTTTGTGCTGAAATGCTGCATAACTTTCATTGCAGTATAAACAATAAATTAAACATACCTCGGGTTACTGAACATGACTTATAAAAAAATTGGCACATTTTTATTTGCGTTTTCCAAATTTTTCTTCAAAACATAAATGTCTGGCACTTAAAGTGATTATGTTTAATTTTAATTGAATGATCATTTCCAAAACTAAAAAGATGTGTTTTAATAATTGTGAATGTAATTTTCTGTGTGAATATTGCATTGTTTTTAATATTGTTATGAAAGGAGAATGCAGTTGCTAGAAGCTTGTTTCTCCCCATTTATAAGGCAGAAATGATTGGATTAACAATACTTTCATAAATAAGGGATGCACCACTCCTTGTTGCACCTGGTACATCTTGTACATAATTCAGATATTCAAAAGAAAGAACATGTACAAGAGATAAAAATAATTTTTGATGGTTCTTGGACTTCTTAATGCCACATTAAATGTAAATTATGTGCTGTTTACACCCACTGATCTACAAAGCAAATGCCAGGTGTTTCTGAGAAAAGCTGTGATTTTTGAGTGGATTTAGTTTTTACATGCTTGGATTCTTTTTAAGATTTTCCATTACAAATCTGCTTTACTTATGGCCAATTCTATAATTTAGTTATTCTGTAAATATTGAGTTTTTTTGTGACAACTGGCAAGAGAATGTCAAGGACTTTGTAGACTGAAGTACTTATGTCATGTGTCAGCAGACTAAGGTACGTGTGAAACCAGCTCCAAATCGTACTTCTCCAGCCCCTGGAGGAGGAACCCAGAAAGCAGATGCTGCCAATCAGACCAAGCCACAAACATTGAGCCCTGCTGGACAAACACAAATGTCAGGATCAAAGTGAGCATTATTACTATTTTTCATAATTAAATAATTAAATCAATTTATTTAGATGAATTTTTTTGATGTCTTGATAAATTCTGCACTAGATCACAATCCAAAAAAACCTTTTTTCAGAGCACCCTGATTTTAAATAAATATCAGAAGCAAAATTTTCATCTGCTATTAGTTGCTGTTTGTTGAAAATTCAAAACATTTATGTTTTGAGTATCTGTTTTTTATTATGCTTTTTATACAATTTATATTTGTGACTAGTCAAATTGTTGTTTGTGAACATGTATTTTATGTTTATAGTTATATGATGATTATCATATGAACATAATAAAAATATTTTTGTTTATCCATATTAAAACAACATATGTAATGGATGAAATTCAATTTCCAGAAAGGCTTGGATTGTTGGTTCTAAAATGAAAAATGTGTGCTTAAAATAGCACAAATGTTAGAAAGATTAAAGCAAAAACTACAAGACAAAAACTCATATCATTAACCAATTAACTTCTTCTGTGTACATAAATATGATAATTTGACCCCCAAATTCCTTAGGCAAAAAAAAAATACTGGGTTCTACAACAATTTATACATATGTATAGTGAACTCTAAAATAAAATTTTGCAGTCATTTTCAAAGTATAATTAAATCATAAGAGGTTTTAAATGCGAGGAAAGGGTGAAAGTAGTTTTTATTTTTTAACTACGGATGAGCAATCAAAAAACTCAGGAAAAAAATTCACAACACTTGGTGTTTTGATTACAAGTTTTGAGATTTTTTTTGTGGGCCTGTTTCCATGCTCTAAAACAGATTGAAAATTAACTTTTCTTAATTGTTTCAAGAAAAAAAAAAATTCATTTGAATTTGGCACCAAGAAAATATCAAAAATGTATTTTTGATAGCATAAATTATTTTCTTATATTTTGTATTTTTTTCAATTAGAAAAGTTGATATTAACTTGATAAAAACAAACAAAGCCAATCTGGATAGCTGAGGTTGTTAAGGCTGAAGGGCCATAGCTGCCTCAGCTCGAAGGGTTGCAGGTTCGAATCCCACCTCTAGCATGGATGTTTTCACCTTTTACCCACATTTAAAACCTCTTATGATTTAATTATACTTTGAAAATGAATGCAAAATTTTATTTTAGAGTTTGTGTTAGTGATTTTCTTATGTGTTCTGTGTTCTTCCTACAGCTCCCCCTAAATTAAAAAAATTAATCACAGTGGTCGCTATATGACCAAGATGTTGAAAAGCGACCTTCAGAAAAAACAACAAAAATATTATTTTTATGTTTAACATTCCATATGTCATTTGATTTTAGAAACTTTTTACCATCCTGTCTGGGGTTCCCATCATTTATGTGATCACATCTTCATTTGGTTTCTCTAAGTCATTGCAGGCCACATTTATGCATGATTTGGTCTACTAATAGGATTATGGCGATTTCATTACTCACGAAATCTGAAAGGAGGAGACTTGACTCCAGTGGTGAGGGGTAGGAATGAAAAGCATTGGCAGCTAACCAGATTTGAGTAGCTTCAGCAACATCATGAGGTCAACAGAAGGGTCTTTTAAGACATTTTCAGGCAAAGGCCACAGTGCTCATGTATCAAATCATTGCCATCTACATTTACTTACATACACAAGTGTAGGTAGCTTTGGTCAAGGCTTACGTATGCCTCGTGCTCCTTTTGGGCAAAAAAAGCTGAGATAAGTTCCTTCATTAACTGTGTGATGTTACTGAAGCTAAGTGAATCTGACTAGCTTCCTACAGTTTTCATACATGCCCCCACCATGTCTCCAACATCAAAGTAGAATTTCCTTCATTCAGACTTTATGGTGTAACTCTTTTTTTTACTACTTGACTAATTTATGACTATTTAATTTTTCAATCTTGTTTTTGTTTCTTATTTTTAGTAGGATTATTCAGACAAGTACAAGTTCAACTACTACTGGGACAACAATGACAGGATCAGCATCACCAGTGTCAGCAGAGAAGGGCCAGCAGACTCTTTTAGCTCCAGGACAGACTAACAATGCAGCTACAAAAGTAATGCAGCAGGCTCAGCAACAAACAACTCAACAACAAGTGAACCAGCAACATGCACTGGCTCAACAGCAGATCCAACAGATCAGCCTCCAGCAGCAGGTGCAAGCTCAACAGCAAGTACAGGCCCAAGTACAACATGCTGTTCAGCTGCAGCAAATGGCCCATTTCCAGCAGACACAACAGCAGCAGCAACAGCAGCAGCAGCAGCAGCAACAGGCCCAGCAACAACAGCAGCAGGCCCAGCAGCAGCAGCAACAACAGGCTCAACAACAGGCTCAACAACAGGCCCAACAACAGGCACAACAACAAGCCCAACAACAGGCCCAACAACAGGCCCAGCAGCAACAAGCGCAGCAGCAGCAGCAACAACAACAGGCTCAGCAGCAACAGCAGGTCCAGCAGCAACAGCAACAACAGGCCCAGCAGCAGCAGCAACAACAACCACAGGTTCAGCAGCAACAGCAGCAGCCACAGGCACAAGTGCAGCCTCAGCTTCAATCACAACCTCAGCCCCAGCTACAACACCAGCCTCAAGCCTCCCAGCAAACTTCTGCATCACAGCAGCCAGCACAACAGCAACAAGCAGCACCTACTCCAGCGCAGACCCAACAGCCTCAGTCGCTGCCCCAGGCAGTGCAGCAGTCACAACATCCACAGTCGCCCATGCAATCTCCTTCTCCTCAGCAACCGAAGCCTTCTGTTGGTATGTTATGCCAAGATTTTCTGTACTTTTTTGTTAAGGACTTCTATTTCTAATATGATAATTAGAGTATGAAGTTTGACAAAATGCTTTTAATCATAGGAAATGCATGCAGAGGCACAATATTTAGCAAGAAGTGTTGAATTTGGGCTCCAGGGCCAGAAAGTGTTAAAAATCACTTCAAGGAACTGATATGATACCACATAAGAATTTTGGATTTCTTTCATTGATACTGATGGTCTTTGTTTGCTTATGAGTAATCTCATTCTAACTTTGAGTATGACCTCCAATCCCTTTGAAGAATAGTGCTCTCTGAATATGATACAATACAGCTTTTCTCAGTGCTGACAATTACCCAAGTTTGAAGAATGAAAACAATAACAGCATTTATACTCATGTCATTCCAGGATTTGAAATAGAATAAATCAATCCATAATAGCAGTCCATAGAGTCCATGTCATGAGTGAAAGAAATTCATAATTATCATAACAAAATTCAACATGTGACTAATAAAAAGATTTCTGAAGTGTCATGGAAAAATTATTTTTCTGATATATGGTGTGAGCAAAAGGACTGGTGATCAGGTACAATCAAGATAACAAAGAAAATATCTTTTCCTTCATGAAAGTGCTGATATAAATTTGAGAGTTAGAATAAAAATTTGAATAATTTTAGGTCTTATGAATTTTTTACAAAAAATCCTCTTTAATGATAATTTTTCATTGTATTCACGTCTTTTGCACCCTTATTTTAGCCAGAATACATGCCTATTTTAATAAAACTAAATGCCTGAACTTTCAGGCTCTGAAGATGATGATGATAATGATGATGATAATAATAATAATAATAGTAATAATAATGATAATTATTGATAAACCTGGAGACAACCAGAAGAAATAGTTTCTACTAGAATAAAAATATTAAAACATTTCTAGGGCTTCAATTGGTAGGCTTTTCAGAATAAATAGGCATTTTTATGCTGTGTAAATGTGAATCCTAATATTGTATAGTCATTAAACATGTTTATAATTAATTTTGAGAATCTAAATAAAAAATAGTAAATTAGGCCTTTGCATAAAATTTGAAATCTGCTTTACGAAGAAAAAGCAATACTATTATGATTCCAATATTATTTATATTATTTCTGCAATATTTATATTATTCCTGCATTATTTATAATTTAATTGCAAAATTACAATTAACTTTGAGTGGAATACTGAACTTGTACTTTTTCTTGGAATGTCAAAACTGTAATGGTAATTTGCTACAATGTATTTTATTGTTAAATGATTTTTCCTATTGCCCAAAAAATCCAGTTTGTTGCTCATTGTCATCAAGAAAAACTTTTTATTGAGATTAATAACTGTTCAATGAAAACGGTGAAAAACAACACCATTAATTATATATTAACATGAAATTCTGTAGTTGAAACTATCTGTAATAACTAATTGGACCCTCTTTTTGTTACTGTGTGCAGGCATAGCAACTACTGTGCAACCTCAACAAACACAGAATGGACAGCCCTCTCAACCCACTCCACAAATTGCCCCTATTGCCCCAGCACCAGCAGCAGCCCCCAATCACCAGCTAATGCTTCAGTGACAGAAAGAACTGGCGTTCCAGTAGGTGCAGTTTCCCCTGCTGCAGTGCCAGCACTGCCAGCAGCTGCCATGAGCATGCAGTCTTGCATGCCTTCGTTGCCAGGACAAGCACCTGCCCTCATGGTGGCTCCTCCAGTGACAGGGTTAGTTTCTCCTCTTGTTGGAGCTGTTATGGGTGCTGTAACAATGGCTACAGCACAAGGCACTCAGACATCGAAAGACGATACAGTGAATAGTGGCAGTGCTGCAAGTACACCTGTGAAAAGTGAAGAAGCTACACAAGTGGTACCAACACAGACAACTACTACTCCTAGTGCAAATTCCAATTCACCCACAGAGCAAGAAACATCAGTGGCTGAGGAACCTGAAACGCCTATGGAAACTGAAGGTGAGTCTCTTTTCAAATCGTATGTTGGAAAGCTCACTACTGTGGGAAATAATGTATTATCTTTATTTATTTAAGTAATTTATTGGTACTGGATTGTTCAGTCAGTTGTTTTTTCTAAAAATGATGTTAGTTAAGTAGAAGGCCTAAGTTCACTTTAAAGAGAGAAAAACACTCACTATGTAATAGGAAAATAAGATTTTGTTGATTATTTAAAAAAATTTCCTTAATAAGATAATTCATTATTAGAAAGTTAACTGTAATCAGCAGAATATGATGTTTGATTGTGTTGTTTTTTTTCTTTCTTCATATTGTTTCTAGTTTCTAGCTACAGGAAAATATGTTAATGCAAAGGAGAATTAAAAGCTGGTTATTTATTAAGTGTTCAGTGGTGATGTTAAAAGTTGTTTTATATAGGAACTGATATTTGCAACAAAAAATTCCTACAGAATATTTTTAAATTCATTGCAAAGCTCTGCCAGATAAGTGCAAAGCAGTTTGATAAAATAATGAAGTTATAAATAATTATTATAAAAATAATTATTTACAATAATGATAAACAAAGAAGATAAAGTTAAAATAATATCTGTAAAAAGATAGTTTTGTATAGAACTAATTCTTTCTTTTTCACACCCTTGATAGACATCAGTAAAGTAAAATTCACGAAACCATTTCACTCCACCTCCACACTGCCACAACATTACCACCACAACCACTGCCACTGCTTGGAGACATGTCACAATGTTAGGTGTTAGTTAGGGGAACATTTCTACTTTGTAGAAAAGTTTGTTTGTTTGTTTATAGAAAAATATTTTAATAAATGTGATTTTTAAGCAGCTTCACCACCAACACCCCAGAAAGAAGACACAAAACCCTGTGAATGGAGAAGTTATGGTAAACGGCATTGATGAAACCAAAGAGAAGGACAAAGGCCCACCTAAAGCCATGGTGAAACCTCAAGTGTTGACACATGTTATTGAAGGCTTTGTTATTCAAGAAGGTAACCATTGCTTTGGTACGCTATTGAAAAACATTTTCTTGCATGATATTCATTATTAATACCGTAATATGAGAAAGAAAGAAAGAAAGAGATAAAGGTACAGTTTTGGAGGAAATGGTTTGATTACAGCTTGAGAGGTTTATGCCAAATGTCTTGTGTTATTTTATGACGCTTAATGACACCCTCTAGTAATACAATCGACTAAATCATTAAATAAAAATTACTTTTAAACACACACACATATCTATATCTATCTATATGTGTATATAAAAATAAAAATATATAAATATAAACAAATGATATATTTCTTAAATTTTTAAGTTTATTTTTATTTTTTTCTATTTAAAATTACCTATCTGTGTTATTGAAAAGAAAACTGAACTGCAAATGGTTAGTTACATGAACTAGATATTAGATATTTTTCTTTCTTCAAATATCTAGGATTATTGTTTAGTACTGTGCCCGTAAAATACTACAATACTTCACGTTGTTTCAGAGAATAAGTTTTTAAAGTGTAAATTTACCATTGTTTCACTCGAAATTTGCCAAGCATAGAACTTGCTATTTGTGAGCTTCATTTTCATGTTTTAATTTTTTTTTTGTTTTTAAATATCATTTCAAGTGTCAATTATGTTTCGAAAGCTTCATAGCAACAAATTCGTAGCAATAAATTCGTATGTTGTCAGATGGGAAGAGTCAGAACTTTAAAGATTTGAGAGCATGCTATTCTTCAAATCCTATATTTGTCATTAATTCCTTGCAGTACTTAAATTCATAAGAAATTTTTTTCAACAGCCTCGGAGCCATTTCCTGTTAATCGTTCTTCATTGTTAAATGATATTGTACCTTCTGCCAAATCTGGTCAAGATAAAGAAAACATCCATACTGATTGTGATGAACCTCCAAGTAAGATTTTGTTTTGCATTTTATTTATAGGTTTCTGTTAGTGGATATATGAAATCGGTTTTCTTAAAGGGAAATTGTTTATGTAAATTTGCTTTTTCAGAGAAAAAAGTGGCCATGTCTGATAGTCAAACTAATGTGATGATGGGGCCAAAAGGAGAATTAGCAAAATGTGAATTTTGTGGGAAGATTGATTTAAGAAGCAAATTCAAGAAAGCGAAGCGTTTCTGTTCTATGAGCTGTGCAAAAAGGTAAATTATGGAATGTACTTTAAATTAATGCACGAGTCACTGTAGCAAAGTTTACCATTACATGAAGTTTTTTAATCTGTTTTCATTGGCAACCACTTCAATTTTAAATTATTTTGTGGATTACTGTTACTGAACTAATAATTTGCATTAAAATAGTAGTTGTGCTTAAAATGTCAATTTATTTTCTCCTAATCTATAGTATAACAAAAGATTTTGAGTGAAGTGATAAGGTAATGATGGGTAACATTGCCATGGGTGAAACATTGTCACAAGTTCAAAAACTTTAAGTAGCACTGTCTGTATTGTAAATTTATTTGCTAGCTGAGTTTCCATAGTTAACTACCTCTCTTAGGAACGTACAATCGTTTGTTGCATTGGGTTACAGTTGTAACCTAAAATGTCCATAAATATGTATGGTGTATTGTGATGTAACCAAATCTCATAATCGAAACTTCACTAATTTTGGATTAATTGAGTTAAAATAAACGACACATAAGTAAATATGTCATGTCTTAAATATGCTATGTTGTTACTTAATAATTATTCATTATAAACAATACAAAATGTATTAACATATACTATTTTCAGGGTAACATTACCATACTGGCCATCTTACCCTTACATTTATATCCATTGTGAAGAAATTCTTACATTGAAACAATTGACATTTGCGAGTTTATATATCACTTCTAAAGCATATGACTTATAAATTGTAAACATTGATTAATTACATTTTTGTCATTAATTACATCATTAATTACAAAATACTTTTTTGTCATCACTATATTTGCACTGTAACTTTGCCAGATAGACAAATAAAAATACAGTATCTAAGGTTTACAAACATTTGATGAAGTTAAAATGCACTGAGCAATGGAAAAAATAAATAGTGGAAAATTAAATAGGAGAAAGCTACTGAACTGTATGGAATTAGCAGGTTCACTTTAAATGACATGGATGAGTGTGTTATGCCAAAATACAATATCTGAGCTTTCCACATTAAATATAAAAAGAAGAAAGCACTTTTTCCCTATGGCATTTTATCACACATAAAACAGTTAATAAAACTTATTTTAGACTAAGTTGTCAGAGCAGTATAAAAATCAAAGACTAATAATGTTCTGATACATGTTTATGTGTTTCTTTTTCCTATCCAACTCTCACACATGTAAACATTGCCAGAGACTTGGAAATACATAGAGGTGGCAATGTTTGACTCCTACAGGGTAACATTGCCACTTTGCTTACTTTAAAAAGAAGTAATAAAATCTTTCAAATTATGGAAGCTGTGACTTCAGTATTTTGAAGAAATGTACTTTTGTGAAGGATTAAATTGTCAAAATAATTATTATGAAGATTGAAACAAAGTAGAACTATAAAACAAACAAAGATGTGGCAATGTTACCCCCCGTTACCTTACTCATGTGCCTATAAGCTGCTCCTTTTCACTCAATTTTTTTCTTATGGTCTCTGAAACCACAGTTGGTGTATATTATGGAAATTTGTTTACTGAATAGCTTGACTTGCAGCAGGGAAACATATTATAACAAGGCACCAAGTCCTCAGGTTTCAATCTGTTTAACCCATAGAATTGTAATATGTCAAGATTGTAAATCCTTCTTTTACACTTCCAAAACTCCAAGAAAAAATGACATAAATTGTGGGTTATTACTTCTGCTTATTTAGTAAAATGCTGAACATTGTTACTCAACTTTTATTAATAGTATTAACCTTTCAGGAGTAATTGTTGGGATTCTTAGGCTTTTCGCTTCAAAATGCACCAATTCTACAATTTTCTCATTTTTTTATACAAAAATTATTTCTTATTGAAACTATTTTATAATCAAATAAACACAACTTTATACAACAATTCCTGCTATAGTAGTGAACAAACAATTCTGAAACTTTTGTGAAATGTTGCCAAGTGTTTTCTCAGAAGTACATTTCACTTGTACTAATTTTTCTGATATCTGATACTAGTCGACATCTGAACATTTTAATCTCATTGGTGGGAGTCATATATCAAATCTTTATTCAGGCAACTTATTTTGCAATTTTTTTTATGTTACCTGAGGATTTGGTAGCTATTATTCAGGACATCACTGATTCTTAGAAAATTAAATTTCTGTAACATTACATACCTTCTCTTCACTTTTTACTTTGTTTCATCTGTCTTCTTTAATTCTCTTCTTAATCATACATCTTTCAACTTATTACAACCTATCGCTTGGGCTAAAAACAGTGTTTATAAATGCTTTATTACATTTGACATTATTTGTTTTTTTGTGTTCAACAATGCTTGATAAGCTCTTACAATGTAGGTACAATTTCCTTTGCAGCAAACGTGTTGGATTTTTCAAGCCAGTTGCAGAAACCAATGATGTGAAAAACAAGAAAAACAGTATTCCTCAAGATGGCAAGGAGTCGTTTCAGAAATCACCTTCAAAGAATCAAGACTGGGTATGTTTGTTGCAGGAAAAATTATAAAACCAATTCTCTTAATATTACCTTTATAATTTAATCGAATGGAAAATATATTTCCTTTTCTTTTTAGAACCAAGCCCCTCCTGATGCAGTGACTGGTACAGATGAAAATACAGATACAAATGATTCTGCTGCTTCTGGTCCTGAAAGTTCTATGTCACCTTCAGAAGCTCCAGAGATGCCTGCTGTTGACATGGAAGATAGTTCAGCCTCAGACTCTGCTGCTCCTCAACCTGTTCAACGAATAAATCCCCTTAAATGGACGGTATGTATTGCAAGAATAATTTCTTACTGAAACATATTACTTGAATACTGGACTTGGTCATCTTTTCTGTACTCATCACTAAATTGGGATTTAAGTGTGGTCATTTCATACAATTTTATTAGGTGAGTACTTGTGTCACTCGGGTATTTATTTACAACTCTGCCTACCGAGCCTCACTTTAATTTCATTAAAATATTAGTGTGTTGTTACTGCTTAGTTATACTTTTCTTCTTCTTCCTCTCCAAGCATTAGACCAGTTGGTCCATTGCGACTCATTGATTGATCCATCTTCTCAATCCATCTTCTCCAGGGTCTACCGATCTTCCTATTTCCTCTTGGTGTGTTGTATAGGACTTGCTTTGGAATGCGTTCATCATTCTTTCTTAATATATTATACATTTCTTCTCTAGAATATTTAAAACATAATATGTTGATTATTTTGCTTAGTCATCCTTGCACCTAAATTTCTCTTAGAGATTCCCTTGCGATCCACTGAGGATCATTGTCTTTCAACTGTTTTCTTTGAGGTTTGCCCAAAATTCGCTCAGTTGCTTAATGTTGCCTTCCTTTTGTCAGTCTACTTTTTTGTATGATTTTTATTTTGAACTGAGAGCTCTGGTCTGTTGCGTTTTTTGTCTTAAAAGAAGTCATGCTCTCAGAAATCTTTTTGCGTGATCCCTATTTGCATTTGGTTATGTCCCTTATCTGTTCTAGGCTAGTATGTTACCACATACTGGGCAATTATTAGAGTTCAACTAATACAATTATTGGCTTGCAATATTATCGTCAAATATATTGCATGCCAATAATTAAATATATCGTATCATATATAAAAATTGTCAAATTTAATGTTGATGCTCCTTGAATACTTATTATAATATTATCTTCAAATTATTATTTTATTCTAGTTTTCTTCATTTCCATTTTCTTTTTAATTAATCTTTGAAAATAATATAAAAAGTGATATAGGTTAAAGATAAAGAAGGCAAGTCTAATTCCTTTATTTATTTGTATTTTGTGTGATTATTCATTCCATGTCCTAATAGTGGTTTTCATATATGATCTGGATATTGGTGTTGTCAAGGATCTCAAAACATGAATAGTTTATAGTACTAGCAGATACTGTCCTACTCTCCATCTCCCTCCCCCTCCCTCTTTCTCCTTCCCTCTCCCTCTCTCTGACTGTCTTCGTTTCTCTGACTGTCTCTTTCTGTCCCTGACTCTGTCTGCCTCTGCCTTAAAAATGTGTACATTTTTTTAATGAACCTCCTGATAATACACTGAAAAAATGAATTCTTCAGAACAACTCTTCTTGGAGCATTCAGATTAGATTCTCCAACTCTGCATTTTGGGGTGGAAAGTAACCATAGCCCCAAAAGAACATCCAACAAGAAGAGTTGTGATCAAACTTATTTGTATATTTTAAAATATTTAATTTCAATTCTTAATAGATTGTTTTACATATTACACATGTGGATGAAAGAACCAGACACATATGATTACTTTCTTTTTATTTGGAACTTGCTTAGTAGAAATTTTCAGTATTATATGAAAATATTATTAAAACAGTTTAAAGCGGGATTGTCCAACTGGTGGCCTGCATCAGGCGGGAAGTACACGTCAGTGACTGAGATCGTTTTCACCTTTGAGTGTGAAAAGAATCACTCGCCCCATGTTTAGGGGCCTTTAACTTTAATTTACAAGAAACTTTGGAAATCGCCATGTTTGTTTGCTGGTCTTAGATATCGCCAGTTTGTATGATAGCTTCTATTGCATCTAGTTTGACTGCAAAACTAGTCTGGACAGCAATAGATGAAGTTTTTTCTGCTGATGGGAAATTATATGGTGCAAAGTGTGCATCAACTTGTTACTCTCCAAATGATTTTTAAAACATTTGTATTATTTTTAAAATTTGTTCAGGAAAATTTTTATAAATGTAATTTTGTATTATGTAAATGTGTTTTATAATTAGTGCATTCTAATATTACATATTTTATCAAATTTTACATATTTATTACATGTTCTTACAGTATTTACACTCCTACGGAAACCTTTTCTGCTGCACTCTGCAACATTCCAACCCCTCATTCTGACCCAGAGAACCCCAATATGCTAATACTAGCGCCGCTCCTGGCCTCTTGTCTCATGGTGAAAGCCACACCTCGCAAGCCGTGGCTTGCAATTACCCCCTCACAGGTGGCAAAGTGCATCTGCAGCGAGATTAATCTCAAACCCAAATGCCCCTGATAGTTTATTCCATCCCAATCACGGGAATCGCATGACAGTGTCTTCCACACTGCAGACATAACTGCTCATAAACTGCCTCATTATGAAGGTTTTGGGCTGGGTGCTAAACAGGGCCCACTGGCCAACTGCATTCTGAGGCTGCCATCTCACATCTTCCCCCCAGCACTAGCTGACACCCACATTCCAAGATCACATCCCCAGCCCACACCCTCCAAGAGGCCCCAGAGCTCTGGTTGCCACCAGCCTGGTGCCAGTGGTCCAACCCCTCCCCCTCACTGGCTGCACACCTTGTGCGTGTCCAATGAGCAGAATGCTATGACTTTACAGTAGGTTAAATTTCAGTCAACAGTTCATCACTTATGGAAGAATCTGCAACATGGTGTGCTCACTTGCTGGACTCCATACAACACAGGCATTGAACAGTTTTCTTTCATAATATACATTGTTTACTTATTTTTTATCTAAGTTATACTAAATTTGAAAGTAAAACAATGTAAAGAGAAACATAAATATTCGTAAATAATATTTGAAGTATTTTTGTGACTACTGGTTAGTGAAAAACACATTTCCACAAAAGGTAATATTTTAAAAATTTAATTAGAATATTCTAAATCAAAGCAATAACATTTATTACAAATGATATTTAATTCACCTTTGTGTTAACTTTCTCCACTTACAGCACATAACTGTGATATTACTAATTTTCGTCTATCACATTGATCATATAAACCCTTCTTTATTTTTGGCTCTCCATTTTTGTCATTTTCAGTTTTGTCATCTTCATTTTAATACATGTTCATTTTAATACATATAAATAAAAGAATGCAATATCTGTTAAAAAATTTCTTCTGGAAGTCTGTGTCAGAAACTGCTCATGCATGAAACCAAGTGTAAGATTTTGAAAAAAGATTCTTCGTAAAAATTTAAATTATTTTAGTTTCAGCATTTAAACAGATCTTTGTTTTGGGGGAATAATAGTTTTCTATTGAGCAGAAACACAAAAAAATAGTCTACGACATAAATCCATCTCAGATTATAGCAAAAAGTTAAAAAACAAATGTCAGAATGCTGCTGCATACACCAGTGCTTGCATGTTGGATACTGTCAAACCAACATGATCTTGCTTGGAGGTCATTGCAACACTGTGAATATCTGCTCAATCGAGATACGAAGCTTATTGATACACTTCTCAGATATGATTAAAGAAACAGATACTTAGTTGTTTCTTTCTGGAAAGTGAAAATTAACTTCTTAACCAGAAAAGAAATGACTCTTTGTCTCTGTCCAACAATGTGTCTGAGAAAAGATTTTACAGAAGAAACTGAAAGCTTTTATTTGTCACCACAGCTATTGAAATCACATTTGTTATTGAAATAATTTTTTTTCTAGACTGTAATTTTAAGAAAAAATGTTCTTCAAAATGTGCCCTTTGTTTATGTTATTAGATTATAGATACATAATATCAGGATTTTTCATGTTAATAATTAGTGTTTTTTATTTCTTTAGGTTGCAGAAGTTTGTGAATTCATTCGCACATTACCTGGTTGTTCTGATTATGTGGAAGATTTTGCAATACAAGAAATAGATGGTCAAGCATTGATGCTCTTGAAAGAGGATCATTTGATGACAGCAATGTCCATGAAGCTTGGTCCTGCTTTAAAAATTTGTGCAAAAATTGATACAATGAGGTGTGATGTGAAAGAAAAGTGAGACCTTTTATAAAAACTGATCTTTTTGTGCTTGATGTCATCAAAGTGTTGAGGAACATAGCTGTTATTATGTTCCAAACTTACAAGAATTTTAAATGATCATGTGAAAGTGTTCTTGTATCATATTTTTATGTGAGAATTAATCTTATGTGTTTTGTGATGTTTACTGTCCAGCCCACTGAAGTTGTGATCATTTAAGTGTAATTGATGTACAGCAAAAGGGATCATGTTTTGCACAAGAGACTCCTTTGTTCATATTGAACAACATCCCGCCACAATCAGAATCTGTAAAACATAATTGGCTAGTGGGTAACTTTGTTATACAAATTTGTACATTCCCCCGTTTATTTAATATTTTCCCATTTCATTTGATCTGTGTTAAATATCCATTGTATAGAACATACTCAAATGTGAAGTTGATACTGTTTTATTTTGTAGCTCTATTTCATGAAAAGTAATGACTTTTTTTTATCATTCCTGTGACTCTCATTTGTTGTGGATGAGCGTAAAGTTATAGCAATGAGCTTCAAAATTATTTTTTGTGGTCTTGAGAGCAGACCACAGAAAAATTAAGGACTCTTGATTCCTAATATAGACTATGTGAATATCATGACTTTGTTTTTGTAGTTTTTGGCTGCAATATGTACACATATGTGAAGACTATGTAATATATTGTGAAATAGTGTAATTTATCTTACATGAGGAAAACCACTATTGTTATATTGTACATATGTATATTTGAATAGATGTCATAGGAATTTACCTGGCTAATTTGTCCAGGTAATGAGTGCAATGTAGTTTGTAAATGCTAGAATGTCAATTATATTTATAAAACTTATGTTTTTTCTGAGCTTTATTCTGAATATCATTGTGAAAATGCTTTCTTTATTGAAAAAATGATCATGTACCATGGCATATGGTATTGATCAGTATTTGTTAGAAGTATAATTTGTTTAATTGTGTTACATGAAGATAATATCTTCTTAACGATAACCACATAACAGGAGCTCACGTCACTGCCTATTATAAAATTTATTGTACTGAAGATACCTGTTGAGTAAATGTATAGATTTTGTATTGAATGGATTTTTCAACAGAAAGTTCAATACAAATTGTCTCTTATACATAAATCATTAAATACTCTATGCTAGACACAGAATTTTTCATTTTTCTAATGCCTGACATAAACCTAGAAAAAATTATTGAAGGAGAAGGTAATGTATTATTTATTCAATAATACTTGCAAAATTTGGAAAAAATGGAATTCACCAATTAGCAACAAAAAAAAGTTGATCTTTTCAGAAGTGAAATACATGCAAGACTCTCTTGCAATCTAACATAAGGTTTTTTTCTTTTCTTTCTTTTTCCTTCATTTCTCTCTTTAATTTAACCTAATAACAGGCTTTCTTATTTTTTCAAAACTATGTGATATGTGCATTATTTTCTCCAAGTTTTAAGTCTTGGATGTGAAGAAAGAAACACTGATTTTATTTTGAAAGCATTTGTTTGTTGTCCTAAGGTGTATGTCCGTTTGTACCATAATAACATTGCAGAAAATATACCGCAATTTAAGAATATTTGAATGAAGAGAGAGTTCGCTAACTACCCATGGTTAAATTCAGAAGTGCTGGAACATTGCTGCTAGACAGTGAAACCTGTTTTAAGCAGTCGCTAATAATTCCCGCAAACATTGCACTTTAATACAGATGGCTGCTCAATAGAGTTATAAGAATTTGGAAAGACGCTTACGCCAAAGCGACAAAGTTACGTAATGCTGCGGAAAAACGTCTAATTTTCGGCAGAAAAACTCTTATTACAGGGCCCTGGCAACGAGATAATCAAATCGATACGCTAAATGTAGCAAAAGATCTATCATGTGGTGTAGCCTCAATCCGTTTTGTGTGTCCTTGATAGCGAAAATTCGATTGACGGCAAAACGTCTGTCCATCTGTATGTGAACAACGCTAGCGGCCAAACCGTTCAGCCGATTTTCTCTAAAAATGATATTCCTTGATCGATCTGGCTAATGTCGCGGCTCCTTGAATTTGAAATCGATATTTTAATTTTGGGGGAAACTTTACATGAAGCCCCTGGTACATTTTCAAAAATATGGCTCCATCGTTTTTATTTTAATTTGATTGCTGGATAGTGTAAAGAACGTTTAAGATAATGGTGCAGGTCTCATGTTCGTTGAAAACTCTGACTTGTCGAAAATTGAAAAAATTCAATTTTTTTTCAGCGTCTTCCTACAACTAAAATCCAGCAAAATCCAGAGAGTATATAATCTGTGAGTGTAAAATCCAGAGAGTGTAAAATCTATCTAAACCGGAACCTGTACAAGCCGGAAACCTGCCTTAACCGGAACATTTCTCCGGCCCGTTAAGTTAAATAGCATTTGTACACGACATAAAACGGAATCCTGCCCAACGCGGAAACGGAACGGCTTTTCATGTCCTGCAAGGCGAAAAAACCCTTCATAAAACTGGAATTTCTGTTAATTTAATGCAGTTTCGCAGAGAGACGGGAGTACTCTTATTGGAATGAATGCATCTGCAAGTCTGTTTTAATATCTCTGTTCATGTTATGTGTTTCACACGTGGCCACCCAGCGAAGGAAATGGACTCCCGCTGTTATCGTAGAATTCGACCTTGAGGTCATCTGTCCCTCACGGCGGCGTAAGCCGTCGGGGAATTCCCTCTCTCCCGACTTTCTAAGCGTGGGTAGGTGTAAGGGCATGGCTTCAATTTACGCGTCTCCCTGCCTAGCGTTGGCATTCGTAACCCCTAGACCACAGACGAATTGCTCAAGGCCATGCGAGGGTGTCTGATAGACCTATACCACGATTTTTCCTTGTCTCTCAAGGCCCGTCTTCACGATGCAATATGTCACGGTATTTCGCGTCTTTCTCAGTCGTGCCGCTAGATATCGAATGATCGCGACCGTATCAAACAGCGCTTGCGATCATGCGACTTCCAGCGGCAGACCGGGAAAGACGCGAAATGCCGTGTGATACTCCATCGTGGCCATGGGTGCTTGAGAGGCATAGTTAGAAAAATTGCAGTGTAGTACTCTGGGCTGTGACGCATTGTGCGCTGAAAGAGTCTGCGAGAAGTTCGGGTGCAGCCACTAGCCAGTGAGGTGATGTGCTTTTATGAGTTTCACAACCAGTTTGACAATTATTGAAAAAACATAAAACTCTACATAATTACATATATTAAAATTGTTCAACTTAGAAAAACAACTGAAAAGGTGTTAGTAAGAGAGAAACCTAAAACGCAAAAACTCTTAGATTGATGTTGAAAAAAGTAACATTATTTAAATAAACAAGTCATGAAATATTTCTTTTTACCTAATAGTCAAAAATAATTATTTTTAATATTCATTTATTGGTGATTTTTTCCATAAATGAGTTTTATGTTAGTATACGTTTTATAATTATAATAAAGTCATGTTACTAGTTTCAGGACGGAAATATCAACATAAAAAGTGTCATAAACGCACAAAACGGAAACCTCCCTAAACCGGATATTTTTGTCCCAATCGTTTCCGGTTTAGACAGATTTTACTGTATTAAAGATCGAGATTTTTCCCTTAATAAAATCGGTCCCTTAAAGATATTTTGATAAACATTTTGAAATAAGATCATGTACAATTTTTCGAAAATTTGGACATTTTTCGCGTAATTTTGCATGAAATATAGACAATTTTTAATTTTTGTTTAAACAGTTCGTTTAAACGGCTCCATCGTTTTTGAGGAAATTTTGTTTGTGGATAGTCTGAAGGAAGTTTGAGAGAATAGTGTATGTCTCATGTTGGTTGAAAGCCGTGATTTTTTGAAAATTGAAAAAAATTCAAAATTGGTTCGGCGTTTTCCTCCAACTACAATTTGAAGAAACATTTTTTTTTGTTATTGAAATGTATTTATCAAAAAATCTTCAAATAAGGTAATGTTCAATTTTTCAAAACCATGAGTATTTTTTGTGAAATTTCGTGTCAAGCAATTTTTATTTTCTTTAAACAATTTTTTCTTAAAAATCGCACATTTTTTTCTTAAGTTGGGACCTTAGATAGCACAAAGGACGCTTAAGAGAACGGTACATGTCTCGTGTTCGTTGAACTGTCTGATTTCGCGAAAATTAAAAAAATTGTTCACAACTACAGTTGTGAAGATACAAAAAATTAAATGTGTTCATAAAAATCAGATCTTCAAATAAGGTCATGTTGCTTTTTTTCAAAATATGAATATTTTTGTGTGATTTCGCGACAAACATAATAGCCCGCTCTGACATGACTCCGCTTCGTAAACGTAATAGAGATCATTCCAGCAGGATGCTTCGTAAGTTAGAATTTGTATATTATTTCCTATTTCTTTGTTCGTTTCTTATATTCGAGCATTTGTTATATGTTTTTAAATTAATCTTTTAGAAATTATTTTAAACCTATTTGAAATATATGAAATAAAAATTGCTAGCTTTCAGGGACTATCAGATTGGAATGCAAGAATGTCACTCCGCATCGCGCTCGCAAATTTCTGTGAATTACGTCTCAATGATGTGACATAATTTAGCTGTTTGAAAAGGAGTTATAATTGTCAAATTTGTGTTGATATTTACTTGAAAATATTTAGTTTTCGCACCAAATGTTCTACCATTTGTAATGAGTTTTACAAAAAATGACTGAAATGTGTTACTTCCGAGAGAAACTGGTATAAATACGCATATATATACGTAATATAATAAGCATTACTAAGGGCGAGAAAGAAAGTACTGTTTTAGGACCACTAGTTACCTTTGTCAGTCATTTTTCGCTGATTTCATCGATTGTTACAAATAATAATTACGAGATGCAACAATAATGTTATCCACAGAATTCCTGAGTAGCCTATTCGATTTTACAAATCGGTGGATATATATATATATATATATATATATATATATATATATATATATATATATATATATGTGTGTGTGTGTGTGTGTGTGAGTGTGTGTGTGTGTGTGTGTGTACTTTTTTAAAAAAACAAAAGAATGTAGCAAAATTAATTTTCTGTCATCTTAAACAGTACAATTAGCACTAGCCGAACGAAAAGTTTGAAGAAAAAAATTGGAGCAATTTTTGAGAAAATGGCGTTTGAGCGTTTCTGAAACGCCGAATTTTCAGCTCATTTTCACAGAAAATGTTTGAGTTTTCCAGAAATTTTATCAGACATTATTTAAAGCACATGTACTAATAAATATAAAAATACGAACATAAATCGTGGCTAATGTAAATATCAACGATCTGAGTGACGAGTCAAAATATTACATTTTTGTAATTTTTGAAGAAACAAAATAATTGAGGAATATGGCGTTTATGTCATCTTATAGAGTGCATTTAGCATTATCCCTAACAAAATTAAAAGCGAAAATTGGAGTTGTTTTTGAGAAAATTTTGAAGATGTCCCAGGGGCTTCAAGTAAAGTACTTTCAAAATCTCAAATCTTCTACTGGAACCTTATCGACAGGGATTTCTTCAATTTGGAAAAATCCTACACATGGTTTAGGTGCTAGGTGTTCACCGATAGACTGAAACGGATAGACAGACGGCCGTTTTGAAAAGAACCACTTACTTGGTATCAGGGTGAACCCAAAACGTATATTTCCGTTGATATCTCGAAATGGCATTTCCACAGCATTACATAACATTCTCTTTTCTACATACTTCTATATTACTTCGTATATACGTATGTATACGGGAAAGTAAAAATGAAAGTGTGTTCACACACGTGAGAGAGAGACGAAGGAGAGAGAAAGGGAGGGAGAGAGAGATAGAGAAAGAGGGGGAGATAGAGAGAGAGCATTTGTAAAACAACAACAAAATCGTTAATGATTGCTCCCAAATTTGGCACGAATACGTTTAAGTGGTTGAAATTCAAAATAAGTGCGTTTGAGATTGAACTAGTGGTTCTACAGAATGGCACAGACTTTCCCGTATTCGTTTTCTGTTTCCTTGGGTCTGCCCTAGCAATTCGCATTTGCCACATACTTGTGCCAGCAGCCATTTATCGCCAACTAAGTACATTTTTTTGACATTTTAATAATTTTTCGGTATCCTAATGGTAGAACGGAATTATTGTTTTAAGAATATTAAAGAACAGTAACCTCCTTCTAAATTACAATTTTCTTTGAAAAAATTGGAGCCGTTTTTAAGAGAATGGCGACTGAGCGCTACTAAAAATGCGAAATTTGAAGCTCTTTTTCACAGCAAATTTTTGAGTTTTAGAAACACTTCATTTGTAGTCATTTGAAGCACTTACACTCATAAATACAATAGTGTTTACAAATTGCTGGTAATGAGCATATTAAAGGCGTGAGAGATCTATAAAAAAATTACATTTGTCTAATTTTTGAAAAAACAAAAAATACCTCAAATTAAACTTTACGTCATATTAAAGAGTGCAATTAGCACCATCCGTTCGAAAATTTTGAAGAAAAAATTTATGAGAAAATGGCGTTTGAGCGTTTCTGAAAATTCGGAATTTGAAGGTAGTTTTCGCAAAAAACGGTTGAGTTTTCGAGAAACTTTACTTGCAATTATTTAAAGTACATGTACTGAGTAATATAATAATATGAACAAATCGCCGATAATGTAAATATTAACGACTTGAGATAAAAGGCACAAAAATTTCATTTTTCTGATTTTTGAAAGAAAAAAACACAAGAATAGAGAAATATGGCATTTATTGCAACTCATAGAGTATATTTAGTACTATCCCTGTCAAAAGTTTAAAGAAAGAATTTGGAGCCGTTTTTGAGAAAATCTTGTTTTTGTATTTTTCTAAACTGCACATATTGCGCGAAAACTTCTAAAATTTTCAAAAAGATGTACATGAAATCAATGAATGAACTCCCTTTGGAGAACAAAATCTATTAGGAGGAAAAATATCTATCTTCAATTTTGTAGTTGTAGAAAGACGCCAAAAAAAAATTAAACTGCAGTTTTCGAAAATTCAGAGTTAACCGTGAAAATCAGACCTATGCCATGTTAACAAGTCTTACTCTATCCTGACAAGAAATGTTTAAAAAATGTTCGAGCCGTTTTTGAAAAAAATGTTGAAAATGTCGGGGGGCTTCATGTAAAGTACCCCCAAAATTTGAAGAAAGCTTTTCAAAATCGCGGCGCCTCGAGTGGAACCAGGTCGACTGGGGAATATCCATCTTGGAAGAAATCGTACGTATGGTTTAGGTGCTAGTGTTGTTCAGAGACTGACGGATAGCCGGACGGACGGACGTTTTGAAAAGAATCACTTTCCGGTATCAGGGGACCCCAAAACGTGTATTTCCGTTAAAATCTCGCAATCAATTTTCCGCAGCATTTCATAACTTTCCCTATACTACGTGTATTACTCCGTATATACGTACGTATACGGGAAAGTAAAAAGTTAACATAAAATGTTTTGTAAAAAAAACGCCACCCGTACTGCAATTATGTATGAAGGTATTGCGTTGCAGAGGAGGCGACAGGGGCCGGCCGGTGAGAGCGCCTCCGAAGCAGGGCTTGGCGGGAACTTGGGGGAAGGACGGGGAGGACGAGTCGGTGGCAAGAACGGGTCGAGAGAGGGAGGTGAGGTGAACAGGTGGAATAAAACGGGAAGAGAGAAGTGGAGCGGGAGGGGGCGGGGCAGAGCGGAGCGGACCCGAACGGAAAGGGACGGGACGAGACTTGGCGAAATGGAGGGGCCGGAGCGGAGATAAATATAAAATTACTTCCATTTTACGTAGTAGATAAAACTCATTCCTTTTCCAGAATAATAAATGAATGCGATAAATAAATGCCCCACCGGGCAATAGTGGGTTACTTACCATTCGTTTGCTGCAAACGCTAAATCTCGCTAAAATTTATTAAATATAAAATGGAAACGCTAAAACATGTTTTAATTGTTTGGGCGTTTTTCAGAAAAATTTTCTCTTTACGATTGATGCATCAATCTAGCACCCTGATAATAGTAGGAAAGCGTATTTCGTGAATTGCAATTCTGTTGAATTGAAATTTTAAAAAAATGTTTTTCCGCCCCTTCCCCCCCGAATCAAGCTTGAACCACGCACGAAACAAACAAAACAACAACACATTTTTCACAAAGACACACACACACACACACACACACACACACTCAAGCTCGGAGACTAACTAGCACGCACTGAAATGTCCTCGAGCGAGAATGGATATGTCTAACTCAGCGGTTGAAGCGAAGTGCTTCACGCCTATAAGGAGGTCTCACACTTGGGTTTCTCGTTTGAGTACTACAAATTGCCCACAGCTCTTCCTTAGGAAAAATTGAGCCTGCGAAGACACATAGTGAACTGTGTAGCCTGAATTGAGATACCAGGATTTCCTGTATAGTATTTCCTGTATCGCAGCTGACAGGGTGCTACTAAACGCGTGGGCTTCTGTCTTCCTCTTTCATGACAAACTAAGAACTGAATACAGTAGCATAAAGTAAAGATGTCTAGTCTATGACAGTAGAATCGCGATAATCCGAGGTAGTTGCGGCTGATGTCACTTCAGATTACAAAAACTCGGTTTACACGGAAACTAGGAAAATACACAGTGGAATTTTCAACTACAATGTGTACCGAAGTCTAATGTAATGTGCGGGGGGGGGGGGATCTCCTTCATAAAACAGATTTTTTAACTGGACAAATCGAAGTGATTGTAGGTGTTCAGAAATATAATATTTTGTCGTAATGTGTTCAATGTTAGCTTGAAATGTGTTTAAAATTAATTTCTAATTTCTTGTTGCTGCGCATCCAGGATTTTCCGCGGGAGAGGGGGCTATGGGTTCAGACTCTTGCGCACGTAATGTCGTAATGAAATTAGCATGTAGTATATTTAATTTAAAAGTAATTTTTATTTGTTAATTTATAGTCATTTATAACGTTTGCAAGTGAGACAGTAAATGATTTTCGTTAGTGAAAATATAAACGTAAACGTAACGTAGCAGCAAAAACTAGAAATGTGTTATTAAGCGAGACCATTCACAATGCCTTGACGTAACCGTTGACGTAAGACCGTAAACTTAAGAGTTCGCAAGCTCCAAGCTTTTACGTTAAGTTTACGTCGTAATTCTACCGAAGACCAATCAGAGAGCAGCATGGAAGTTCGATTTCAGATTGTGTTCAGGTAGTTTGTGGTTATGTCATTGTTATTGTAATGTAGAGAACTAGTTTACGAACACTTTTGATGCGTGTAGTGAATTCAATGTAAGAATTTGGACAATTTTTATTGTGACTTTAACCTGAGATGGCGAATAAACTAATTATGCCCGACGAATTACTCATGAATTTGGTTCATGAGAATCCTTGTTTATAAGATGAAGGAAATGTCAGCACTACTACAACATCTACTCGCATGTATATAAAGACAAATCGATAGGAATCTCGAAGAAAAAGCTAGAAACCATGGTGGAAAGATCTTTTCACCATGTGACGAATCGATCAAGTTTCAGTACATTGAATTCTGATTGGTTTAGGCGAAACTTACGTTCGTCATTGTGAACGCTTGTTTGTACGTGTAAATTTCGCGGCTAAGTTTACAGCATTACGTTACATTTAAGTTTGCATTGTGAATTAGGCCTTACAGCTCGACCATGCGTCTGAAGCACGAAGGCCATTGCGCTCAGTGACGGCAAAGGCGCAAAGGGGTGGCGAGCGAGCAGACCGACGCCGGAGTGGGGGATGTTCATTGTGCTAAGCGCATGCGGCTCGCGTCGGCCCCCAGGGCCATGGGCAGCCCCGGGGGCGAGTGGGGGAGGTGCAGGCGGCGTCGGAAGAGGGGCCGGGGCCGGGGGCGCCGCCGCCGGGCCAGCCTCTCGGCCGGCAGCAGCAGTAGCGCGGCGGCAGCGGCGGCGGCCGCCAGCAGCGCCAGCGCCGGCGCCACTTGCCGCAGCGTGGCGCCGCCGGCGGCGGCGGCGGGCGGCGGCGGCGCGGGCGGCTGCGGGAGCCCCAGCGCGGCGCGGCGCGCGCGCGCCAGGTGCCCCGCCTCGCGCAGCACCAGCACCCTGCGGCAGACGCCCGCGCCCACGCCCCGCTGCCACCGGTGCCTTTCAACTCCCATCTAACGCAGTGGAGACTATTACAGTGGCGCGCTCCCCTGCATCACCTTCTTAAGGCGCGTCCACACGATGCGTCTTTTCGTTCAGTTTTGCGCACGCGTCCAACGCATGCGTCTCGGTGCTTCTCCAGGGCCTTTCATCTCCCATGTAACGCAGTGGAGACTATTACAGTGGCGCGCTCCCCTGCATCACCTTCTTAAGGCGCGTCCACACGATGCGTCTTTTCGTTCAATTTTGCGCACGCGTCCAACGCATGCCTCTCGGTGCTTCTCCAGGGCCTTTTATCTCCCATGTAACGCAGTGGAGACTATTACAGTGGCGCGCTCCCCTGCATCACCTTCTTAAGGCGCGTCCACACGATGCGTCTTTTCGTTCAATTTTGCGCACGCGTCCAACGCATGCGTCTAGCGCACGTAGCGCATGCGTTTGGGGCATGCGTCCTTTTGTCAAAACGATAGACGCATGCAATAACGCAAGCTTCCCAGAACTGACGGGAATCTCGTTCGTCTTTCTCGTGCGCTTCCTCCAAAGAAGGTGTATTTCATAGCGAAGTCATCCGGAATATCGAACTGCAGAGAGTTATTTGGTAGTCTTCTGAATTATTGTGTGTTGTCCGTCTGTGTTTTATTGCGAATTTGTTGCAGATTATTCATTTATTATATATTTACGGTAATATCAATTTTCAATACATACATTTATTAAGATAAATTGTGGAAACTAGTGAAAATAAACATATGATGATTTCAATTTCTTTTCGGTATGTTGTAGTGACAAGAGAAGAATATTTAGTTCTCTCTAATTCTTATTTTAATTTTACGGAAATGCCAATTTTCGAAATTTATGTACTAAATTATATATCTGAAACTATTAAATGCAATACCTTTCATTTAAGGTTATGTATTTTCAGAATGTCGCTTGAAAACAAAGAACTCACTCCTCAGTTCATTCAAGATCATAGGGAAATGGAAGTTTTTCTCTTCTTTCGACTGATTATAAAATAATCTGCCGAAATTGTCGTGCAAATAGCTGCTGGATCAATTGTACAGAATAGAACAAGTCCCGCACAGAGTTGCACCGTGTGGACAGGGTAGCGCACGAGCGCTGTGTTGAACGTTCGTCTTTCAACTTTGCGCATGCCATTTTATTCCCTTGACGCACAAAAAAGACGCATCGTGTGGACGCGCCTTTACGGGAACTAAAATACGAACGGCTGCCAACGATACTTCAAACGTACGTGGCTGCTGCGTAGGTTCGCAAGACGCAAGCAGGCGCGTACTGTTACAAAAGATAGCATCGATGTTCGAGCTTTCTTCATCGGTTTCTTACACGTATATATTAAGAATAATTGAACATTTAGAAGAAACTTTTCGCATTTCTCTCACATTAGCCAATTTTAATGTGCAGATGTTGGCGAGCCTAATCTGCAGCTGTACCCGGCGCCACTAGCCTCCTGTAGTAACACCTTTTGTCTCCGGTTTTGATGGAGAGTTGCAAGGCCCTGGCTTCTCCCTGCGCGGCGGTTCAGTGCGTAACCCACAGAGTTGTTAAAACAAATAATTTCCTGTGTGTAGAGCATGACCCCGAAAGATCATTTTCATTAGTGCCAAACTTCTTTATCCTCCGGAATGAATAAGTGATGATAACGTCTGTTTAAGATTCGTAATAAACCATTTATTCATGTTTGTCTTCACAATTCTGTGGGTTAGGGAACTCTGACGCTGAACAACATAATTGGAGAGCGTATTTCCAAAGTGATGTTTCTGATGATCTCTATTTGAGTGCGATGATCTCTGTTTCAGTTTGTTTTCTATTTACGTATTACCCAGAGTGGTCGCCTAAGAAGATCCTTTCGAATATCTCCATTGCAGATATTGAAAAGCGATTTTCAGTAAAAGAAAAAGTGGCTGATCACGACTGTACGGTACCCCTCGCTGTCACGGCGTCCTTAATACGTTATAGTATCGTTCACTGCTCAGTTTGAATACTAGAGGCTTTCTTATAATGTACTCACTGAAGTGATTTCTGATAAAAGTGAATTATGCGATGGATAGACTCAAGGTTGTTTATAGTGAACGCGAGGGCCGAAGGCCCGAGCCTCGCCGTGACTTGGATCCGGGCGAGCAAAGCGAGAAAACGTACCTTAGAAAGTAATTTGGTATTATAATGCGGCGGGGACAAAGCGTATGAGGGCGTTTCAAAACTTTGCGAGCCATGAAAGTCGCCTATCGGTACGATACTTACGAACATATTTAGGAGGCCGTGACAGCGAGGGTACCGTACCGTCGGGATCAACCGAAAAAGTATGCGACAGGCATTAAGATGATGTATGATATTAATTTATAGCTCGTTGTTTTTTTAATTTAAGAGATACTAATGCAACTTTGATTTTTTAAATGGAACTCTAGAGATTTCTTTGCTCCGTTATAACAACTCCATACATATTACTCTATTTTTGAGAAATTTAGTGTTTTACGACTGTGCCGGGGCACGTGGTTTGTGCAGATCTGTCGAATCTGACAATGTCCTCAAAGGGAACAAGCACTTCTACGAGAACGAGCTCCAATTCAGGGCAGCAAAACACAAGCTAGTGACGTTGCTCACGCCCTTGACAAGCCTGCAATGTCGCGCGCGGCACAGCGCCTATTCTTCGGGGCAAAAGTTCTTCGACACCGAGAAACAGAAACCCGATATAAACCGAAGTGTGTCCGCGGCTTGTAAGTGTAGTTATCATTGTTTGCTGACTTTGGATTATTTTGACACAGACACATCAATGTATGATGGTTCTGTTGAATGCGTTTGTTAAACGCCCTGGAAAACAGTCATACCACATAATCCAAACTGGTGTCGCCTGGTGAGTTACACATAAAAATAAAAAAAAAACAGTGACTATCGTTATTTCGTTCGATAAGACCTCAAAGTGACTCAAAAGCTAGAATGGTTAATTTAAATTATAATCAATGAGCCCATTATCACCTTTGTGGCCGCTGAAAGCCGACTTCACGAATACTCCTGTTATTATAATTGCCAGCGAGTTCTTATGACGAGGCTCGATTAATGCCAAAATGGCGGCATATTTTCAATTAAATCTAAATATAATTTTAGAAATTATAAATAATAAAATTTATTTGAAATAATCAAACACTATAATCGTAAATTTTAATTGATATATGCATTAATCGGCTTAAATATAATCGATTTAATTGTGTCGATTAATCGTATAAAGTAATCGATTGTACGAATTGCGCTTAATGCCTGATGACTGGGCAATAAACAAAATAAATTCACAGAAATCGTATACCGGGGCACAATGTTTCCCGATAGTAAATGAACTAGTGTTTTCCACGCAGCGAATTGTCAGACATAACCGGTAAGTAGAGATCCTAGCGAGCAATGATAACACTACGTGAGTCATTCGTGGTCACACTCAAAAGAGTACGTAGAGTCATAAATAATAATAAATAATAATTTTTTTTAATGGAGGTTTCTCCCATATACAGAGCCTTCATTAGGGCGGGAAAGTTCATTGTTATGTAACAAACATTCTTTACAGCAAATACCAGAGAATGGACATGCATTTCACATATTTTCAAACTATCTTACTTTATTAATAAATGTCTTGTCTGCAATTAAATATTCACAGTGTCTTTTCACACTGCGCGCGTCTGTAAGAGGATCAGATCGTATAAAACTAGAATAAAGTTCATACCTAGTACAAACCTTAAGAAACCGATCGGCATGTTGTTTGGTAGAGTACTCATCATAATGTATCGATATTGATTTTTATTAATCAATGTTGATTCTTCACTACCTACAATACATGAATCACAATCGCTATCATCAGTTAGCTATGAAGCTAACATTGAGTTGCTAATCAAGACGGGGAAAGTGTCACTAGCCTGTCAACAACACTTTACAGCTAATAATTAGGACGCCATTACGAATCCAAAATCAACATTAGCGCCTGGCTGCTACTAAGTGCGGTTGCAGCTACGACCAAGAGCCTTCTCCCCCCCCCCCCTTGCGCCTACGCAACTTGCCGCGAGACTCCCAGCACAGTCAGCGACAAACACTTCAGTAGTTCCCTTGGGAACACTGGCGCGAGACGAAGAGCTTTTCCGCCGGGTTGACGTCTGCTCTTTGGCATGGGAGCGGATTAGAGCTCGATAATTTATTTTATGATTTTCCATTTAATACTGTGACATGCTTATATTTTAGTGGACATTGTAAACAAAACCCTCTGATGCAATAAATATAAACTTTTTCAGCCTATTGAAAGCTCAATAAAGGGCCAAAACATGTTTTTTTCAAGTGTTTTACTTATTGGATAAAACTAATTTCAAGACCTAATTCATCAATTATGTAAAAACACAATGCATATTAATATTTGTCAAAATAAATCCTGAAATTACAAATTTCAGGAACACTCTATTTTAAATTTAATTATTTTGTAACCCTTTTTGAGAAAATTTTGAAAATTTCCGAGGGGTGTCATGTAAAGGTCCCCCAAATTAAAAAAAAAAAACATTTCTCAAAATCTCAGAGCTTCGACTCAGGCCAGATTGACAGGGCTTTCTTGACTTTGGACAAAATTCTATACTGCGATTTTCTTAACTGTGCCCCTGACAGGAATCAGCTGTTGACGGTTCATCCAATCGGGAACTTTAATTTAATCATAGTGACGTTAGAAGCTCCCGATTGGATGGCAGCGAAACAGCTGATTCTTTTTTTTATTAAATCTTTTTCTGGTACAGAACAGATTAGAATTATACAAAATATATGCACACTATAATACATAGTATAAATAAGAAGGAGGATGATCCCACTGGTCTCCTCAATGGGAAATCGAGGTGGGAATTTTAGAAACCATTGCTGGGTGATGGTTAGATGGATGAGATATAGCTGATTCTGAATATCAATTAGTGAGAAATTACTCAGAGAAGTAAATGCTCCACGTCACGGACTTTTATCGCTAATTGTAGGGAGAGATAAGCATCTTTCAGTGGACTCACATGTGTTCTGCTCAAGCCTAAACGCAAGTGTGGTCTTTCACGTCCTCGACCACAGACTTACACATACACTTACACATTCCCACATACGCATAGGTATGAGCGCAAAAACCGAAAGTGCTAACGGACAGACGGACGTTTTGCATTCAATTGGTTTTTCGGTGTCAAGTACCCACAAAACAGGGTTTCTGGCTACATCACGTGTTAGGGATTTTTTTTTTGTAATTTAGGTTTTATCCACTTTTTCGTTATCAGGGTCCGGCAATGAATTTCTTTCTGCCGAAAATTCGCCATTTTTTCGCGCAGCATTACATAACTTTCCCTACACTCCGTATATTACTCCGTATATACGTATGTATACGGGAAAGTAAAAATCTGATTTTTGATTAATTGCTCCTCAAACATACGGGACATTTCAAGCAGACAAACGCCGCACCGTGATCCGGTTGGCAATAAAAGCAGATAAAAACTGTCTTTTGAGCCATGGTTCTTGAGTTGAGGCCAGGTGAGAAATAAATCATTAAAACCGTTGGCTCTTTATGAAGCCTTATCAGGACTTCTTAATTATTATCATTATCCTCTTAAGTGATGAATCATCAATTACCATACGTTCTATATAATTCACACAGGCCCATTTACTACATATTGCATTCTAGTAATATAATAAATTATTATTATTATTTCTATTATTTATTCCTGAGACCACCCTCCCCTCTCTCTTCCCCTCCCTTTCTTTCTTTTCGACCGGCTGCGGAACGTGACCAGCAGTCAATAGTTTAGTCTTGGTCGGAGGAAAGGAGCCCGTAATCGGTGGAACACCAGCGCATAGCCAGAAGGAATTTTCGTAAGTACTGTATATTTCCAATAAATGTTGCCTTTGAAAATGAGCGGAGGGGTATAAATTACAAACTAGCAAGGAATTTATAAAAAATATTTTAAATGAATCCATGCATTTTTTTGAATGTTTGCTTGTTAACTCATTCAGATTGCATGCTTATTGATAGCATATTGATATCTCCTTCGAGAAACCAGCGACTGTTTGTTTTGTTGTTGTTGTTGTTTATAATTTTACATAGAAATTAAGAATGAATCAAGAAAATCTAAAAATGATGTACCTAGAATGCGGATAAAAGATATCTGAGATTCTGCACTGTTTGTTAAATGTCATTGTTTTAAATGCTAGGGTTTTGTGAATTTGTATTTGTCCTTTTCTGAAATAATTTGATAAACATGATGTCAGGTCAATGTTTAACTGGCTTTCTTTAGATATTGAGGAAATGTAGCGTTCTGTTTGCTATTAATGTAGATAATTTACTACTTTGTATTTAGTATTTTCTAATCAAGCCTAATAAAGGTGCTTCTGAACGCTTCCTGTACTTCTCGGAGGATTTAAGTGGTAATTCACTTACGGCATTCGTGACTTGCAGTTTAGCTTCACGTCTAAAACTTTTAGCCTCTTCGCAAAGTTAACTTTAATTGAAAGAGCGTGGTGGATGCAACTAGAGTAACGAACAGGAAAAGGCGCTATAACTGTGACGGAGGATTTTCCTGAACTCGTTTTGGAGGTCGCTTGAAAGTGACTGCGAAGGATTAAGAGGGAAAACGTGCACGTTTAGTGCTTGGTAATATTTCCTGCAATTCGTTCATGGAAAACGTGTGACGAGTTGAGCTTGCTAGGAGGAAGTTGAGGCACCAGAAAGGAAAATAACAAACTGTAGTCGTGGTCGGTGCTTGCACGTTCTCCCGCTTCGCGCCATAACCTTCTTTGCTTCATAGAAATCGCTGTGAGCAGGAGAGGCGGGGTGGAAAGAGAATAACGCTCGTAACTCTTGTACCTCGGAGACAAAAGACTATATTCTTATCTGTGCTTACATTAAAATTAGTCGTAATATTTGTATGTGCGTACAGTCATTTGGGATGACTAGACCACGGAAGGTGACTTTGCACCACGCACCACTTTAAGGAATGCCTGTTAAATTAAATGTTGGCGTGTGTATTTTCAGTTTCTGGTTGCTTTAGCCATTACTCAATTCTAGGAAGTTGAACACGCCAAACGGCAAAACCGTGCTTTTGATTATAACGGCTTTAACTGACAAGAAAAAAATAGTTCAATTTTGGACGTATTTTTATAGGAGAGTAACTCTCACAATTATTTTATGAACTCAATACGTTTTATTGAAGTGTTGATTACATAATAATTATTTACAGTTTACTCATACTACTTAACATAAAACTTAAATTTATTCGTACCATTTATTGTTCCAGATCATAATTTTAAAATGGGCATGACTTTGTACCAGGGAGAACAAAATTTCCGATTTGGTACAAAGTCACTCTTGATGTACTTTTACAAACAAACCGTGTGATTTATTGCTTGTTAAATTAATTCAGACTTATCATTTACCCACGATGCCGAGAACTTATCGTCCGGCTGATGTCAGGTCCTATCGGAGGTATTCTGATAAAAAGTTACTGGAATGTATTGAAGATATATGAACAGGTAAATTTTTCGAGAGAAAAGCAGTAGCTCTTTACAAAATGTTACGATCTACCATAAGAAATAACTTGCAAGGTAACACTGTGGTACCACATTGGTAGTCAGAAAGTGTTTAGTGATAAGAAAGAAGTGGCATTCATTAACTATCTTTTCTGCACTTGGCGAGTTAGGATTTCTCGTTGGAAAGAGATTTCCGTTTTATTGTCAAAACCTGTGTAAAGATTATGCGTGAGAGAAAGGTTATTTATATTAATAATACAAATCTCAATCGCCCCTGGGTAGATAATAAATGGTATTGAGTGTTTAAGATAAAGTTAATTTGTACTTGTGATAAACAATTAAAATTGATAAACACTCGTGGTTATGTTTTTACATGGTATAAAGACACTCTACCTATTAATCATTTCAAAACATTTGCCTATATTCTCGTAAGAAAGACGGATGTGGACAGTGTCACCCTACCCTGGAGGGTGGCATTATACCACAAAAATCCTCTTTCGCCATATAAAAAAACTTAAATAAACGGATTACATGTAAAAACATACCACTGGAGTTACCTTACATTTGTAAATGATTATAAAAATTATATTATTAATTATTTATATTAATAATACAAATCTCAATCGCCCCTGGGTAGATAATAAATGGTATTGAGTGTTTAAGATAAAGTTAATTTGTACTTGTGATAAACAATTAAAATTGATAAACACTCGTGGTTATGTTTTTACATGGTATAAAGACACTCTACCTATTAATCATTTCAAAACATTTGCCTATATTCTCGTAAGAAAGACGGATGTGGACAGTGTCACCCTACCCTGGAGGGTGGCATTATACCACAAAAATCCTCTTTCGCCATATAAAAAAACTTAAATAAACGGATTACATGTAAAAACATACCACTGGAGTTACCTTACATTTGTAAATGATTATAAAAAATGTAAAAAAAATGGTTTCACAAACACAAAAACACGTTTCCTGATACAAAGTCACCCCATAAGACTGTGATTTATTATCTGCACGTGTCCTTTGATGAATGATTTAGATATTCTACTTTCAACCCCCAAGACGCGGATTCGGTCTCGATCTCGTCTATTTTCTTAGGGCGGCCAGCGAAAATCAGTAGTGGCCATGTTGTACTTACAGTCTGAAATATAAAATAACCTGCTACATGGAAGAAAAACAACTTATCTCGGTTCAAACAGGTGCTGAGTTCACTCATCCGGGGAGGAATCTGGTAAGTATTCGATATTGCGACGATCTCTAGAGGAAACAGGGAAGTCTTAATTAATTGGTAAGGCTGGGAGCACATGAAGTGCCAACAAAAACATTCCAGCGTGGAATTCTAGGGTCTTATCTCCAGCTGTAAGGAGTCGACCTCGAGCGATTGGTGTATGAAAGTGAAGAACGTGTAGCGAGAAGGTGGGCATTCTTTTTACGCAGTTCATATGACGATGGCATTCTTTTTACGAAGTACGAATAACAAATGGACATTATGAATTGCACAGGCTCAATAATGTTTTATATCAGTGGCGTAAGCTGAAGGCCGGAGTCTCGTCACGCGACTTCGACATGAGTAGCGAAGCGTCAAAACGTCAAGTTAAGTGTTCGGCCAAAATATTTTAACATAAAATAATTTTAAAATTCTGAGTTGGACAGACTCAAGGATGTTTTACTATGTTAATCGCGAAGACTGAAGGCAGGAGCCTCGCCGTGTCGTTGGGACACGCGTGGCAAAGTGTAACCTTAAAGTTTCAGGTTATTTTAGCAAATATCTTGAAAACGGTTTGAGGTATCGAGATACTATTTGCGCCATGTTATTGCTGATGGCAAATAACATATTTCGTTCTCTTGTTAATATCGTATGTACTTTTTGAGACTTTGACACATCTTTGTTTTTTTAAATGGAAGTGTGTGTGTGTATGTATGTGTGTGTGTATATATATATATATATATATATATATATATATATATATATATATATATATATATATATACAGGATGTCCAGAAGCTCCCATTACAAAAAAATACCACAAATTCTGTGATGCCAAACATGAAGAATGGCAGGTCCAGTTTTTCCGAAAAAAATTTTGTCTTTGAGAAAATTGAGTTTAAAAATCACTTCCGGGGCGCGAAATTCAAACCGGCCGCAACAACACTGCAGACAGTACGGAGCATCCTTCCGCACCTTCTGCGCGGAGCATTTCCTCGTTTCTCCGCGTAAACGGTGAAAGAGTCGAGTAATATTCTGGAAAGCATCGCGTTGCTTACACTAGAATACTTAATAGTATCAAGTATTTGCAGGTTCTATTCAATAAATATTTTAAATGTACGTACAGAATATCGAGTTTTGTTCAAAATGATAGCCACGGTACACGGCGGCGTAAACATAAATTATGAACACGATCCAACATTTATGAATAAGATTGAATCTCCTGGAATGCTCGAATTGTTATTTTTAGCACATATTAATATGAACTAGTGCTTTGGACCTAAGATTGCCACGTAAATGATAGTCTCCTGAAGATTATTCTAAATATAGTGATATAGAAAAAGCGTTTCGGAAATGAAATATTCATTTCCTGAATTCCCGTTCCATGAAAATACTGAATTTATCTCGGGGCGCGGAATTTGAATTGATATGTTTTCCAGTCATTTTGTGGTGATGCAGACCGAACAGTGCATTGAAGAATCTTTGAATGGGCACGTAGGCCATTAACCTAACCCACAGGTCAATATCAACAGAGATAAAATAGCATCGCCACATTTGAATGCAAAAATGAATAAAAAATACAAAACTAATATATTACTAGTGTGAAAGGGTAAAAGACTGAGAAAAACTGTGATGTTGCATTGCGTGATGTACAAATACTTTTAGCAGGCAAAAGTTTGACCGTGGTCCACTGAGGTTACCGGCCCACTGCCATTCGCAACTCGTATTATGGTCGGTGTTCTTGCATTTGTCACTTGCTAGGCCGCGTCACATCGTGGTTTATATCGTATGGCGAACCTCCCACCGCCGCCTAGTGATTCGCCCATCAGCCGCATGTCAGTTTTGCCTCAAAACAACAGATTGCGCAGTTCGAAACCCGGCCCGCACAATGGTCATGGCTGAAAAAGCACCTGTACGGAGTCATCTTTCCCCTTCCCTCCCCTCCGCACCACCCCCAGCGTCCCGCCACCGGCAGTGTAAACTAAAAGCTAAGCGCAGTCAAGGCAAATTAGTAGAAATATCGAGTTTGAGTGCGAGAGGCCAGAATAAGCATATTTTCAATTAATGAGTACTGCGACATGTACTTAGTCTTCGGCGAGTGCCGGAGCAACGCTCGTGCGGCAGCTCGAGTGTACGCCGAGAAATACCCTAACAGAAGACACCCTTCCCACAGCGTTTTTCTGCGCCTCGACGCAAGAATACGTGCGTCGGGGTCAGTTTTACCGGGCGGAAGTGTCGATGCAGGTGTGTCTCGCTCATCTGTCGCTACAGAGGAAGCAGTATTGGAACATTTCGAACAGGAGCCTTCGAGCAGTGTGCGAAATTTTGCGCGAATGGGTTGTTTATATTAATTTTTTTCCTTACAACTAAAAGAATTCAATTTTCAATGTGCAAATAATTTTATGTGCAAATAATCAGATAGGTTTTGGAAAAAAATATACAGAGCAATAGAGTTGCAGTTATGATTTAATTTGCATATTGTTTATGTTTATTCCTGTTTTCCATAAAATATTCTTTTGAGATATAAATCCCTCATAAGTAAAAAAAATAACCAACATAAAACTATGTAATTATTAGGATGTTTTTTTGTAAAATCTCAAAAATTATCCAATTAATATTTTTCAGTTCAAAAAAGTATGCAATTATTACATGGAAAAGTTATAAATTGATTAATTTTTTAAACAAATTAAAATATTGAACATGTAGGGATATAACTGAAAGATTTAGGACATGCATGTAAAGTATTTCTAATTAATTTAAAGTAGCAAAATATGCATGTTCTAAAATATTTAAGTAGTAAGGATACTGATTCTGCATTAAAATAAATTAAAATAAATTTAAAAAATTAAATAATTCAAAAGAAGGTTTGGGGTGAAAAATTGATTATATTGCATTTTTCCCCTTTTTGTCGATTTTTGTTGTACATTATGAAAATATCAAAGAAAAATATTGAAAATTAAAACACTGAAGTAGTGTAGTAGTGAACTGTTTCTACTCCCTTACATTCTGTGCTACGTAGTAACCTCGAAGAATTAAATTGAAGAAATGGTCGTTACTCATTTGTGTACGTATCTGCTAACTACAAGGCAAGCTCAAAGAAACAAAACAACTAAAAGAATACTTCTCCCGAGTAGCTGTTAACTGCCTTATGAAATGGTTTCACGAAGTAATTCCAAGATTTGGGAGAAAGACATTCTCTCATCTTATATCTGGAAAAAGCAAAGCGGCGGGTAGAATGGTCATTCAACTTCGAGAAATGGATAGTCGAGGCCGCTTGCCTTAACTTCGATGTTCCACGTAGAACAGTTGGCATATTTTGCAATAGCAGTTATTTCGGAACGCTTTCGCTGCGGCAGCAGGAAGTACTCTTCCTTTACCACATATTACTTAAGCTAAAATAATAGATAACTAATTTAGGAACAGATACTTTTATTTAGGAATTATTTGCAATATTTTTGAGGGGGGAAATATTGATATCCATCAATTAGGGCTACATCTTCGATAAACAGTCCAGCTGTTATTAAGAAGTTTAAAGTTGGCTATCTTTAGTTTGATAATTCAGACAATGACAGCCGGGAGAATCAATTCAAATTCCAAAGATAATCAATAAACTCAGTATTTTCATTAACGAATATTTTATCTCCGAATTGCTCCTTAGTGTATCACGATATTTAGAATAATCTACAGGAGACGATCATTTACGTGGCAGTCTTGAGCCTTTATGAGCCAGTATTTAGCACTAGTTCATATTAATATGTGCTAAAAATAACAATTCGAGCATTCTAGGAGATTCAATATTTTTCTTAAAAGTTGGATCGTGTTCATAATTTATGTTTACGCCGCCGTGTACTGTGGCTATCATTTTGAACAAAACTCGATATTTTGTACGTACATTTAAAATATTTATTGAATAGAACCTGCAAATACTTGATACTATTAAGTATTCTAGTGTAAGCAACGTGATGCTTTCCAGAATATTACTTGACTGTTTCACCGTTTACGCGGAGAAATGAGGAAATTCTCCGCGCAGAAGGTGCGGAAGGATGCTCCGCGCAGTCTGGTGTCGTTGCGGCCGGTTTGAATTTCGCGCCCCGGAAGTGGTTTTTAAACTCAATTTTCTCAAAGACAAATTTTTTTTCGGAAAAACTGGACCTGCCATTCTTCATGTTTGGCATCACAGAATTTGTGGTATTTTTTTGTAACGGGAGCTTCTGGACATCCTGTATATATATATATATATATATATATATATATATATATATATATATATATATATATATATATATTTACATTTTAAGTTCTTTGCATATATATACATTTTAAGTTTTTAGTTATAAGCATTTTAAGTTCTTTAAAAATGCAATGCAATGATATAAATAATGTTGACATTTGAAAAGTATTTTTTTTGCAAAAACACTGCAATTATAACTTGGTAAACGCCATGCTGCAGCGCGCAAGGACAGCTGACCTTGCTGGTATCCTATACGTGAAAAAACGCACCTGTTCGGAAAGCGAGAAATTTCGCGGATTACGGGACTTTCTATGCTCTTATTGGCAATCCAAACTTGGGGAACCTATCGGATTCCAAAGAAAAAGAAAAAACACATGTACACTGAGGAGAAATCACAGTACATTGTCGCAGTACCCTAGTGCGAATTCTCCGTCGCCCAATAGTATGCATTTCTTAAGTTCAGTCGTCCACAATTTGTAAATGTTGCCTCGTCAGTGAACAGAATTTTCTTGCGGAATGTTCTGCAGTGTCGAAAAAAAATCAAAGCAAATCTACCGTATCGTTACAAAATGATTAAATAAAAAGAAATAAATGTACTGTGATTTCTCCTCAGTGTACACGTGTTTTTTTCTTTTTCCTTGGAATCAGATAGGCTCCCAAGTTTCAATTAAAAAAGGTATTTAGTTACACATCGTTAAAATCAATGTGATTTCAAACACCTCTCGTTCCTTGCACATGTAAAATATTGCATTGCCAGTAAGACCATAGGAAGTCCCGTAATGCGTGAAATTTCTCGTTTTCCGACAAGATGGGTCGATTCACGTAAATGATACCAGCAAGGTCAGTCTACTTGATCTATTGTGCCTTCCAGAATGACATCGCCCAGGGAATGCCACGAAAACATTCCGCACACCATTACGCTCCCACCTCCGGACTGGACCCGTCCGGGGATTGTTACAGAGTGTTGGTGTTCAGACGTTTCATGCCAATGACCATCTTTCCGGTGGAGCAGGAAACGTTTTTCATCTGAAAATGCCACCTGTTGCCACTCAGTGGACATTCGGTTGCGTATTGGCGCGCAAATTCCAGCCTTTACGTCGCAGATGAACGGCAGTCAGCTTGGGTACATGAACCGGGCGCCTGCTGCGGAGGTCCTTATTGCAGCAACATTCTCTGAACGGTTGTTTCGGAGACCCTGTTGGTAGCCTCTTGGTTTATGTGGGCTGTCAGTTGCTCTACTGCTGCGTGTCTATCCGCCCGTACAAATCTCCGCAGTCGTCGTTCTCCCCTGTCATTTATGGCCCCTAGTGTGTCACAGTTGCCTCGGCGCCGGTTTCGTATATCGCCATTTGACTGTGCTCTGTGTATTTTAACCACGGCGGCACGCGAACACTTTAAAAACTTAGCCATTTCGTAAATGCTTCCACCCTTGGCCCGAAAGCCAATGGTCATGCCCTTTAGGACGTTCGATAAATCGTTCCGTTTCTTCATTGTGACAACTACTGCACCATTTTCCGCTTTCACCCGACACGCTTTATATATCCTCCACTGTTAATTCTTCTACCTGCTGTCTGTGAGGGTTTATTGCACGCTTACGAACATGAGCGGGGTCACATTAATGTGACTGGACTGTATATAAATCACGTAAAAAGTATGAGTACAAATAATGTAAATCGAATAATCTCGTTTCGAATATGCATAGTATAGAGGAGCAAATAAAACTGAGAGTGTCAATGACAAAGGACATTCTCAGTGATTGACAAACGATCCAATGATATTGGGGAAAGACCCATTATTCTTAATTTTATGGATGTTTTGTACATGAAAATAGTAGCAGCAAAACATTATTCCGAAATTATTGATTTTCAGCCAATAGCAGTATCAAATGAACATTCCAGAACATGCTGAATGAAGCCAGAAACAAGATCCCAAACGGGTCATCCCACGGGTCAACTAGTGAAGAAACATGGTTGTACAGATATGACATCGAAACGAAGGCTCAATCGTCTAAATGGAAGCTTCCTGAAGAGCCAAGATCATAAAAAGCATACATGCATTTAACATGTCGAATTTGATAGAAGTTGAAGGTTCTGTTTACGGTTTTCATTAATTGCAACGAGTAAAGCATCTTGAGATCTTGCTACCAGGTCGTGGAGTCAATAAGGAGTACTACTTCACACCGTTTGCATGAAGCACTCGGAATAAAACACCCAGATTTGTGGCGAAACAATTCATGGTAGTTGCTTCACGATAAAGGACCTGCTCTCACTTCACTGCTTTTTCGTCAATTTTTAGCCAAAAACAACACCATTGTGATGCTTCAGCATCATATTCACCGGACATGGCGCCCAGTGTCCTCGAATTATTCTCAAAGCTTAAGAAATCCTTGAAAGGAAGAGATTTGTCAACATTAAAGAAAGAAGAGCGAAATCGCTGAATGCGCTAAACGCCATATCGACAACTGCGTTTCAGAAGTACTTCGATGATTGGAAAAACCCTGCCACAAATGTATTATAACTCATGGGAACTATTTTGAAGATGACAAAATCAATATTGACGAATAAATAAAATTTTTGGGGAAAAACTAAATTTCCGCGTAGTTACTGACTTAAGAATTGATACTAGAGAAGGCTTGAGATTATCCCAGTCCCGATTTACCGAGGCATTAATTAAGAAAAGCACCAGAATAATTCATTGCAAAACTATAGATGACTTAAGCTATTTTAGGTATATTGGGGCTTTCCTCAATTCCGCAATCATTGGATCCCCTCGCCACTCTATGAGCATGTCTTTCGTTATTGATACTGCTTAAATTGTCCCTCTACGTAAATGTGACTACTTCATTTACGATATTTATACTCGTACATTGTTTTATGTAATTCATATGTTGACAGTGTACACAAACCTTTACCAAATATCTGTACTTAATCATGAAATGAATTACAGATTATCAGTTTTCGAACACGAGGTAATCTCGCCCCAAATACCCTCGGATACTCGCAAAATAAGCTTTGATGAGAGGTAAAATGTTCATATTCTTTGCGTAAATGTACAAATACATAATGTTGATTCAAAAATAAAATTACTTAAGTGCACTGAACATTTGATATTTTTATAAGTGAGATATCTAAAAGAAACTCGTAATAAGTAAAAACAAGAACTTTAGAGCTTGTAACTTTAAAAGGAGTAATTTAACAACAAAACCTTTTTTGTGGGAAATTTTAGTCTACTTTAAGTTTGTATAAGACATAAGTTTTGGTAGAATTGATAGTTGCGGAGTCACGGTTGATAGTCACGGATTGTGATTACGGATTATGATCACGGATAATGATCACGGATTATGATTACGGATTATGATTACGGATTATGATTACGGATTATGATTACGGATTATGATTACGGATTATGATTACGGATTATGATCACGGATTTTGATCACGAATTATGATCACGGATTATGATCACGGATTATGATCACGGATTATGATCACGGATTATGATCACGGATTATGATCACGGATTATGATCACGGATTATGATCACGGATTATGATCACGGATTATGATCACGGATTATGATCACGGATTATGATCACGGATTATGATCACGGATTATGATCACGGATTATGATCGCGGATTATGATCGCGGATTATGATCGCGGATTATGATCGCGGATTACGGTCGCGGATTACGGTCGCGGATTACGGTCGCGGATTACGATCACGGATTATGATCACGGATTATGATCACGGATTATGATCACGGATTATGATCACGGATTATGATCACGGATTATGATCACGGATTATGATCACGGATTATGATCACGGATTATGATCACGGATTATGATCACGGATTATGATCACGGATTATGATTATGAATTATTATACGGATTAATCTTATGAAAAACCACCTTTAGACAGTCCCCTCAACCCCGGCACACCCGGAATTTTAATACAATGTGCGGTGGGGTACCAACAGACAATCACGCCAAGTTTCAAAATAGAGTGCATAAAAGCCCGACACTCCCACTGTTCCGCCTCTCCTACTGTTCTTAGGGTCCGATGAGTAACTCAGTTCGCGGAGGAGGTTCAGGAAGCGCGAAGAGGCATGACTACACAACATGAGCGGCGAGAAGTGAAAGTCAAACGTTGGAATTGCATTGGCACAATTAGTCTGGAACGTAGACTACATATATGCCCTCGAAGTTTCCGAGTTTTTTCCAGGCTATTCCGTGCATTTTTCATGCATTGTCAATGAGCAATATCCTCACGTTCATAGTAGAGTTGTCATTAACCTGAAGAATAAATGTGCTATTTCATCCTTGCTACTCGGCTAAAAAATTGCCGTTTCTAAACATTTTTGCACGTTCAAGTAATAGTAGTATGTTGCGTAACCCGTAAAAACAATGTGAGAAAGTATACGCTTTTGTAGCAACACTAGTTTAAGTTTTTTAATATATTTCTTTCTTTCATTTCTGAACATATTTTAAGATAATACAGTTCGAAAATTCTAAGTATTGGTGCTACAGAATGGCTCAGACGTTCCCGTATCAGTTTTCTGTTTCCTTTGGTCTCGGCTAGCTATTCGATATTGCCACACACTCGTGCCAGCTGCCATCTATCGCTGCCCAAATTACATTTTTTTTACCTTTTCTTAGTTTTTCCGTTTCCTAATATTAGAACGGAAATATTCTTTCAATAATATTAAAGAACAGTAAAACTTTGTCCTAAATGGAAGTTTTCTTTGAAAAATTTGGAGCGTTTTTAAGAATTCGAAATTTGAAGTTCTTTTTTACAGACAATTTTTGAGTTTTCTAAAAACATAATTTAATGTCATTTGAAGAACACCAACTCACATACTCAGTTGTGTTTACAAATTGTCGGAAAGGTGCAATTAACCGTGTGAGAGATCTTACAAAAAAAATACATTTACTATGTAATTCTTGAAAAACCAAAATAATATTCCAATATGAACTTTGTCATATTAAAGAATGAAATTTGCACTATCCGTGAGAAAAGTTTGAAGAAAACATCTGGAGCCATTTATGTGAAAATGGCTTTTGAACGTTTCTAAAAGTGCGGAATTTTGAGCTCGTTTTCACAGAAAACAGTTGCGTTTTCCAAAAACGTTATACGGCATTATTTAAAGTACATGTACTCGTAACTATAACAATGTTAACAAATCGCCGCTAGTGTATATATTACCGAAAGGCAAGTCAAAAAATTACATTTTTGTAATTTTTGAAATAACGAAAGAATAGAGCATTTTCACGTTTATGTCATCTCATAGAGTACATTTAGCACTATCTCTACCAAAAGTTTAAAGAAAACATCTGGAGCCGTTTTTGAGAAAATCAAGGTTTTGTATTTTTTTTAAATGGCTAATATTGCGCGCAATATTGCACGAAAATTATTAAAATTTTCAAAAAAATGTATATGACCATAATGAATGAGCTCCCTTTGGAAAAAACAATATTTGAAGGAAAAATCTCTATCTTCTATTTTGTAGTTGTAGGAAGTCGTCGAAAAAATTCAAAGGTGTGCAAGTTTCGAAAATTCAGAGTTAACCGTGAAAATCCGGCCTATGTCATCTTTATAAGTGTATTTTACTCTATTCTTACAAGAAATTTAAAGAAAAAATTTGGAACAGTTTCTGAGAAAATTTTGAAAATGTCCGAGGGGCTTCAAGAATAGTCAATTTGGGACTTCGGCCCAAATTTTGTAGAATCTTTTTCAAAATCTCAAAGCTTCGACTCGAGCCAGATCGACAGGGGTTTCTTCAATTTGAATAAAATCCTACGTATGGTTTCCACGCTAGTAGTTTTCACAGACGGACGGACGGACGTTTTGCTTTCAATTGGTTTTTCGGTATCAAGGACACACAAAATAGGAATTCTGGCTGCACCACGTGTGAGATGATTTTTTTCTTAATTTAGCAACTGGTTTTATCCACTTTTGCATTATCACGGCCCGGCAATGAATTTTTTTCTGCCGAAAATTCGCAGTTTTTCACGCAGCATATATTACTCTGTTTATTCGTATGTATGCGGGAAAGTAATAATATGTGCTGCTATTGTTAATATTATTCAAATGTTTCGCTAGCAATGAGGGGCCCTTAGTACCTTATTTTAATATAATGTATTTAAATATTTTAAATGAAATAATTAGCCAAACGAAAACCTGATGATTAGAAAAAAATAAGTTTTTAAATGTATCTAATGGAACTACTTCGATAATATATTTGAAACAGCTGTTTCTTTGTGTATAAAGAATTGTCAAAAATAATGTGATCATACATTGAGAATTGTCATGCTTAACCTCCACATCATTTTTAATTGCGCACCACTAAAGGACCTGAGCCTGTATTTTGCTCTATTTGAGAAAAACTAGTGGTAATGTGCGGGACACCAACATCACTCCTCTTAATGTTATTACTGAACAGTTACTCAAGCTTTTAAAACAAGTGCGAGGGTAAACCGGATGGGTGAGTGGTCCTGGCTGTAGGGAGGAAGGTCAAAAACCTACTGGAAACGCCGCCACAAATCACACTTAGTGTCCCCTCAGTAAGGTCGGGCATAGTCGTGCAGCAACAGTGCGCCTAAGCAGAGAAACGCTTATCTGCGAATGGTATTGTGCGAGCGTGACAGTACGTGACCGTAACGGGGAGCATTCATTATCTCTCCCTGGTAAAGAATTCAAACAGGAGTACGCTCGTACCTTCCCAAAAGTCCATGTTCATTAGTTTGTTCCCAGGTGGAACAGTTCTAAATTTCTTGGGCGATGTATAATTTTTCTTCGACCAGTATATTCCCCATTAAGTGCAACGCAGTTGCCCCATTGTTTCGTGCCGTCATACATATTTAAAGCCATGTTATGACGGTCGAAAATGGCCTCTAAAGCTAAAAAAACAGCATTTTCAGAGTCAAATCGCTGTTCATTGTTGCCATTAGGGATATTTTGTAATCGGCGGTAATGTTGTTCATTTCATCGTGGATGATTGTTTCTTTTCATCCTGGATGTACATGTCAACACGTTTCTGTTGTTAAGCGGGAGTCAAGTGAGTAGAGTTCAGAGGGCACACTCACGTGACATGAGTACGTGATGAGCACGTAAAACGGCGTGCGTACTTCCTTCAGAAATCTCCGGATTTTTGTCTCACATTGGCGTCTTTTGGGGACCGCTGATCGTGGTGCCGATGTTGCAACTCGCCGCTTTATCGTCCATTTTGACGGCTATATGTCAACGAAAACATGCCGCATGGGACTTGTGAATGGTTGTTTGATTGATTGATTAGAGCTTCCGAGGACGCCAACTGCTAAAGTCAATTCGTCGCGTAAGTGTTCTGCGTGTCCCGTAAGTGTAGTCGCTGGATGTGGCGATGATTTCTCCCGGCTGTTTGGTGAGATCCGACAGTTAACTTGCGGGGTTTTCCCAAACAAGGTATAAAACGGTCCACCACCCCAGCAGGGACAAGCTCTAAGCTCCCGACTGGTCTGCCAGCATGTGTGGTAGTGTAGTGGAAAGGTCTCCCAGCCTGTGGCATCTGTGGTAGTGTAGTGCCTGTCTGTAAGTCCAAGTAAGGGGTGAGGATAGGACAAGGAAGAGGAAGAAAAGATCGCGCACAGTCCGCTGCCATGTGTGTTCTGTTTTGTCCGAATGCTCTGGCATTTGTCCGGTGTTGATGGAAGAAACCACGGAAAACTATCGATCAGAATTATTTAGCAGTTGCTGCGCACGGTATCACCTATCAATCAATCTTAATCGGAAAAAAAAAAGGAAGTGGCGAGGCACTCACGCGTGGACGCGGGGGAGCTTTCGGTGCGTGGGAGGCGGTCGCCGCTCGCGGGCGGCGCGAAGCGCGCCACGCCGGGCCTGGGCCTCCCGAGGACGAAGACGTCGCGGCGCCACGGACGCTTGAGACAAGTCGGCGCCGAGGCGACAGAGTGTAAATACGAGTGTAAATAGTGCAGTGCAGTGTTTATGAATGTGCGAATGAATGAGTGAGCGAATGAGTTGTATATATAGAGTAAAAAAAGAACGATTTAGAGAATGAATGATGAAAAGAAAAATTATGGAATCAAGAATGAACACTAAAAAAGAACTAGAAAGAAACGGTTAAACATTTTGTAAATAAACTAGGCAATGCCCAAAGCGTCGCGCTGTATAGTTTTAAGTTCGATATAAGTTGGTTTTAATTGGTCTTTTTAAAATACCGGCCCTCCACCATCTCCACAAGCCAAATCGGCAGGAGAAAGCATTGTATTGAATAAATCCCCTCCCCTCGAGGGCAACCGAAAACTCACGCGTGTGCGAGGGGCTCCCGCCAGCGGCGCCGCGCGCGGGGCAGCTGCAGCGCCCAGGGCAGGCGCGGGCCCCAGCCGGGCGCGGGCGCCAGCGCGCAGGGCGGGCGCTCGCCCGCCGCCGCCGCCGCCGCCGCCGCGCTCGCCACCAGCAGCGCCGCGTCGCGCCCCGAGCACACGCGCAGCAGCGCCTCGCGCAGCGGCCGCCCCCTGCCGTCCGCCGCCGCCCGCACGCGCGCCGCGCGCAGCACCGCGTCCCACGCGGGCCCCTGCGCCACAAGCACAGCATTTCTCTTATTATGGTCTGATTAAAATAAGTTGGTGATTGACAGTTCCACTTCTGAAGCTGTAGCTTCGTACAATATGAATGTATGATTTGTTCACTTTAATAAGTATTAATTTCAATTGTTTATCTTCGTGTCCCGTGAACACGTGCTCAGGGGTACGCAAACTGTCAACGTCGCTCCCTTCCATTCCCAAATGTCAATCACCAACTTATTTTAATCGGACCGGGAGTTTTAGCGCCACGCGTAGCGATAAGCGGCTAAAGGTGGCGGCTTTACGAACTAATAGTCTCGTGACGGATCTTGAAGTCATGTTGAAGTACATCAGAACAACGACGTGTTCTTGTACTTCAGGAATAAACTTTGGTCAGGAAATTAAGAAAGATACGGCGATACATACCGTGTAATTTGTAAGAGACAGGACGAAAATATTATTAAATTATCATCTAAATAATACACTTTTTTTAAAAATATGAATACTCATACGCCATCGTTAATTACGACTCGTTGGTTTCAATGTTCCTAACAGTCGCATACCAATGACGGGGCCAACGACAGACCTCAGCGCAGTGTTTTCCTAAAGATCTGTGTTCTGGCGTTTTACTCTATAATTTGGGGATACTTTGCATGAAGCCCCCCCGGACATTCTCAAAATTTTCTCAAACAGCGCTCCAAATTAGTTCTGTAAATTTCTTGTAAGAATAGAATAGAATACACACATAAAGGTGGCATAAGTCCGATTTTCACAGTTAACTCTGAATTTTCGAAAGTTTGAATGTTTTTCGGCCTCTTCCTACAACTATAAAATTGGAGATAGAGATGTTTCTTCCAAATAAAATTTGTTCTTCACAGTAAGTTCTTTCATTAAGGTCAGGTACATTTTTTTGAAAATTTTAGTTGTTTCTGGCAATAGTACTCAAAATATTTGCAATTTTAAAAAATTACAAAAACAAGATTTTCTCAGAAACGGCTCCTTTGTTCTTTAAACTTTTGACAGGGATAGTGCTAAATGTACTCTATGAGATGACATAAACGCCATATTTCTCTATTCTTTTGTTTTTCAAAAATTACAAAACTTTAATTTTTTTGACTTGTCTCTCACGTCGGTAATATTTACATTAGCGGCAATTTGTTTACATTACTATATTTGCGAGTACATGTGCTTTAAATAATGTCAAGTAAAGAGAACTCAACCATTTTCTGTGAAAAGCAGCTAAAAATATCACATTTTCAGAAACGCTCAAACGCCATTTTCTTATAAATGACTCTAATTTTTTGCTTCAAACTTACGGAAGGGATATTGCTAATTGCACTCTTAAATATGACGTAAAGTTATTTTTTGTTTTTTCCAAAAATTATACAAATGTAATTTTTTTAAAGATCTCTCACATCCTTAATATGCACATTTCCAGCAATTTGTAAACACTATTGTATTTGTGAGTTGATGTACTTCAAATGACTTCTTATGATGTTTTTCGAAAATTACAAAAAAAATTGTGAAAAAGAGCTTCAAATTTCGCTTTCTTAGTAGCGCTTAAACGCCATTTTCTAAAAAAATCAGCTCCAAATTTTTGTAAGAAAATTGCCATTTAGGACGAGATTATACTGTTCTTTAATATTCAAACATTGATATTTCCGTTCTACGATTAGGAAACCGAAAAATTAAGAAAATGTAAAAAAAATGTACTTTGGGCGGCGATAGATGGCAGCTGGCACGAGTATGTGGCAATATCGAATAGCTAGCCCAGACCCAACGAAATAGAAAACTAATACGGGAAAGTCTGTGCCATTCCGAAGCATCACTAGTTACTAAGTTGTTCCATCAGTCCCATCATTGATTTGCGGGACCTCCGGGCTATCGCCCGGTCTGCCCACGCCTAGCGCCGGCACCGAGCGCACCTGCTGGAACAGTACGCGGTCGGCGTCAGCCGCGAGCGCGCCCAGCGGCGGGGCGCGGCCGGCGAGCAGGCGGTGCGCGGGGGGCGGCTCCGGTGCGCGCACGTCCAGGGTGAGGTGCGTGGTGAGCTCGGCCGAGTAGGAGGCCACCGCCACCACCGCCGATACCAGGCTGGCCAGCAGCGCCACCCGGCACGCGCAGCTGCGCGGGTCGCACTCCGACCCTGAGGCAGGAGAGATCAGTGGTGTCAAGGTCTCCTACTGGTGGCTCTGTGCTATGCCACGAGCTTCTCTGAGACACTAGCGTCGGGAGAAGAAACTATTAGTAACCCCGCCGTTTTACAATGGTGATGGCGTTGTCTCTTGCGGCGGGGTTATGAACTGCGTGGAGAGGCGATTTCGCCGTGGCACTCGGGTCACGGACTCCCGCTCGTGGCATCGACCTTGGCAACACTGTCTTAGATTGCGGCTACTCATGAATTAGGAGGGAGCATCTTAGATTGCGTTCGCTGCAGCCTTGAATCAGGAGAGATCATCGTAGATTACGACTGGTGTAGCCCTGAATCAGGAAAGATCATCTTAGATTGCGACTACTCCAGTCCTGAATCAGGAGATATCATAGATTGCGGCTGCTCTTGTCCGGCATTAGGAAAGACAGCGTTAGGTTGCGGTCGCTCCAGCCCTGAATCAGGAGAGATAATCTGAGATCGTTTATATCCGCATTTTTAGACTTATAGATCAACATATGTGAACAAATAATTCGGGTATGCATAGAAGCAATTTCATTCTTCACATTCGAAAGCGAAGAAAATGTAGTTACAAATCTACTTACATATTTATCGAATCAAATCGAAAGTCAATAATGCAGTAATAATGCTTCTTTGCATATCCATACTTAAAATCATTGATATGATGTAATACCCACTATTTGAAATTATTGTGTAAAATCTTTTCTGGCAAAGTTCTGAGGGTATTCTGTTACTAAAATCGCCTTTGCATTCATCCATCCAAACAGATCATTCGCTATAATCAATTCTGTAGAACTACTTTAAAAGAATTCCTAGATATCGATTTATGAAAACCACTATGTCTCGGAACATTCTAGGAATACCATCACCATTTGGCTCAATCGACCACAAACAAAGGGCCCCCGATAGAAAACCCTTGAAATACTCTTCCTTGCCTCCGACTTATACTGCGATTTTCGTAACAGCGTCCCTAACAGAAATCAGCTGTTTCGCTGCCATCCAATCGGCAGCTTACATTTCGCGGCAGTGACGTCACTATGGTGACGTTCAAGCTCCCTATTGGATGAAACCGTGAACAGCTGATTTCTGTCAGGGACGCTGTTATGAAAATCTCAGTATAAAACATTTCCCGACACTCACTTCTAGGCCCCAAAACGCGGGGGAGGGGAGGGGATAAGTGAGAGAAACATCGATTTACTGCAACATTTTGCTCTTGAATAGAGGCTTAGCTGTATAAAGTCTTCGCCAGCGGGCGACTAATGGACGCGTCTCGGCACGCACCCTGCTGCAGGTAGACGGCGGCGACGGCGAGCACCGCGTCGCGCGGCGCCGCCAGCGCCGGCTGCTCGAAGGCGCGGCGCGCCGCCACGCCGGCCAGCGCCGCCAGCAGCGCCGCCCCCGCCGCCGCCAGCGCCGCCAGCGCGCCCCACAGCGCCGCCGAGAAGGGCTCCAGGAAGGCGCCCCACGCCACCTCGCGCCCCGCCGCCACCTCGCGCGCCACCAGCGCCGCGCTGCGGGGACACATGGCGCTCACGATGAAATGGAGCAGGTAATGGTGGGGGGGGGGACTAGATTTCGCTGCTTTATGTCTTACCATGTTCTAAACGTATCGACTTTAATACATTGTTGTTTTGAAAACATGGGCATCGTATCTCTATAACGTGGCGAACGTTATGAGGGTCACGGGAGACCTTTGAAAGATGCGACGCAACGTAGGCGGACGGTATCGTCTGCTCGGTGTGTTATTATCAACTTCCTTCCTAAGCAGTCATCGTTCTGTGCGATACTCGCGCTCAAACCTAACACACAGGAACTTGGATTTCATAGGTGCCTTTCCCTTTTGTTTTTCGACCGTATTTATCGACAAGCTCATATTAAGGCGATGCAATAGCGCCGTTTTAGAGACGAGACTGCAGGAAAAATGTGTTTGAGAATGCTGAATTGTTTGTCTCTGCGATTATACTCTTTCATCTTTTTCATCTCTCATACTCCTCCCCGTTTCTCCTTGCTCTCCTTTCCCTTCTCCCTACGCTCTCGCCAATAGTTACTAGTCTCTGCCCTTTTCTCTCTCCCAATCGTTCTCTGCTCTCTCCCCATTGCTCTCAGCTCTCTACCCTTTACTATACATTCTCTCCCTTCTTGCTCTCTGCTCTCTCCTCGTTGGTCTCTGCTCTCTCCCCTTTGCTCTCTACTTTCCCACATCACTCTTTACACCCCTTTCTTTCTCTCTGTTCCTCTCTCCATTACTGTCTACTCATTCCTCTTTTACTCTTCTCGCTCTCGCTCCTCTCTTTCCGTACCCCTTTGCTCAACTTTTCATCTTTTCTTCCCACTCTTCCAATGGCGACTCGTGGTCGGAGATGGGATGAAGTGCAGAACCCCACCACAAATTTGGCAGGATTTTAAATTTCATGCAATCTCATATTCTATGATCACGATGTGCGATACACTGTAGGATAGTAGGGAGTTTATACACTCCACAGCGGACAGCACTATGGATCTTCTACGCATGCGCAGATGCACAAAAGTGATGCGAAACTTGAACTGCGCAAGCGTAGATGATCGAGAGTGCTTTCGAGGGTGCACAAACTCCCTAGTGACGCGACATCGACAACAAAACATCGATATTGTCAAACACCGATGTACAAAATTACAACATCGATTTTAATAATGCATCTACCAAAATCCATCGATGTTTTTAAGTATCAATGTTTTAAAGTTGGTTTAATAACCTCCAACATTAAATTCGCGCGCAACAAAATTTAATTCGACAGCGGACGTATATATTAATTTAGAATTAAAAATTAGCTGAAAACAAAGTTTAAAAACCCTCTCCAAGTGAGAAATACGAGAAACGACGAAGGAAATACAAGAGAATCAGGATCATCTCGGGCGAGGGATAGACTGCTCGATGAAGGTAATACAAACCAGTGGCGTAGCGTCAGGGGACGCTGAGATGCTAAGCATCCCCGTATATAAGAACCTTAAATACTGTATTGATAATCTTACAAGTGGTCTGTTGAGCGAAACACGTTTTGTATTAATTTTAAATTGATTTCCTATGATTGAATTCGGCGGGCTGTTGAAGCTGGCCTGCGATTGCTTGGAAGCAAAAATGCTTCTAGCGTCTGCCGAGAGATTGCGACGAGCAATGACGCATGCGCAGATGGCGAGGTTCCTCTCTCCCCTCTCCCCTCTTCACCCCTGGCCCAGAGAAACCCGACTGCTTTACGCTAGCTTCTACTGCGGAAAGAAGCTCGTTTGTGCACGAGAGCGCAGCGCACTTCAGGCGGTCAGTAAATTCTCTCTCTCTCACTCACTCACTCACTCACTTGGGAGTCCCCGCTTGGTCATGGGCACAAAGTGTAGAAATAGCCTGTCTACTATTTCTTAATTAATATCCAAGAAATTGTATTATCTCTTAAATAGATTACATATTATTGAAGTCTGCAATGTATGAATTAAAAAGTGGTCTCATTGCCATTCTCGTATAAGAATTAAAGCTGAGCCATTGTATAATTTGCTTTCAAGACATCGACAGCCCTGACTGCTATGAGGATTTTGTGGGAAGCGCCTACACCGTCGTAAGCAATCGAGATCGTGGAAGTAGTTCCAATGTATCTGCCTTGTGTTGCGTTCGCCTTTTAGATGAAGTAGTTGATAGTGACATTTTGTGTGTTATTGTTGAGCATCCCCAAACGTGCGAGACGCGCTACGCCACTGGTACAAACCACGTCGTGTGGTTCGAACGCATGAAGAGTCAATGGTACCATCAATTGTTATTTCATATTTTAGCTTTTACAAAATTATAATTAAGGAAATTTTTCATACACGAAGAAAACATCGGAAGCGTAAAAACATTGAGCACAAAACATTGATCTTCAAAACGTATCGACTTTAATACATAGATGTTTTGAAAACATCGGCATCTCATCTCCATTATCGGCACTTACATTCATCAGCGTACTTACTCTGGGTCCCATTTCGATCACACATTTCGGAATTTCGCGGTTTTGAAAGGACCATCTGAGAGCGCTAGAAGGCCTAATAAGCGCAAACAATAATTAGCTTTGCCTTAAAAAAGATTTCTTGAAGATAGATCAAGCCGCATAAGTAAAATCACTAAATCCATGTTCATTTCGTCAAACAAGCGTTCATTTCGTCAAACAAGCAAATTTCGTTCCCCTTGGAACGAAAAGAGCTGTTGGAACTCACAATATCAATTTTTCGAACTTGTAAATTAAATTGTTTCTTCATGCTCAGAATTATTACTGCCGCACTCACAATAAGAGCATATATGCGAATGCAAGAATAGGGCCATCTCACGTGTTATAATCCGCGAAGAGGAGGCAGGATGCGATAAATACAGAAGTGATTAGTATACGAAAAATTAGTCCTGAATTTTACATCTACTGTCGATTTCTACATTACTTTTAATGTAATTACGGGTACAAATTAAATATGCTGTTCAAATTTAAAAAGAAGCTAAAATATAATATTCTGTGACAATCACAATCTTAATTTAATTTGTTGACGCCGTGCTGGAAATCATACAAATGTTATAAAAGACACCTTGCAACTGAAATAAAAATAACTGTCAGCATGGCGCTGCAGGTTGTATGGTAATCTATAAAATAATTTGCAAAGATCTGAACTGAGGAATTTTGCCCGTTAACATGGCGAATCGTATCCGTTAATTATTAGCCAAGAGAAATCGTAATGGTTCCCAAAGAAATCGTCACCTGATCTCGCTTTGAGTGCCAAGCAATAACGCTACTAACGAATAGACATTGAATTCGAGAAAGCCATTGAATATATTCGCTTCGCACGGCACAACCAAGTGTTGAGGTGTGCTCTTACCCGAACCGCCAAAATGTAATCGCAAGACAATCGTAGGAAAAATAAACAAAAAACAAACATGATATTTAGTTATGTTTTAAAAGCAGTTTTTATTGGAACTTTTCTTTATTTTAATCTGCCACATTTATGAGACCAAATCATTTATTGGTGAAGTGATACCTCACTTTCTTCATCAGAATAGCCGCCCTAGACTTTGTTTATAGTATAGGTAATTCGAAATTACCATCTGACGTCTGAGAATTACCTGTGTAACGATATAGTGTAATGAGTTGAGTGATAATGAGTTGTAATAATGAGTTGAGTGTAATATTCTTTACTGGCGAAATAGTAAGCATATTCCTGACAGAGATAAAATAATTATGCACTGCTTTTCAATATCAGAAGCTGCCAGTTTTGTGCAAACGAAGAGAAAATCTTTCCCTGCCTGTGTCAAAGCGAAGGCTTTGGGGAACCAGGAAAATTGACGTTCTTATCGTTGACAGTGCAACACTCACTGCTTAATAATTCTGTTCGCATTACAGTACACTTGTCTTCTCAAGTGTCACACGATGTAGTGCTTTATGTGTATATCGTGCGGCAACAAAATATCCGCATGTTAATGTGAACAATGCTTCCTATCATAAGACATTATCTCATAGAGGCTATGGCGTTTAGTATTACCATTATAATCATTTGAAAATTTTAAAACAATGGTTTTCAAATTTCTGTTAGCAGAAATGGCATCGTTGCGGAGAAAGGAAGCTCTATCTCCTAGAGTCCAAATGCAATGTTTCATTATATCTGTAAAGAAAAAGCATAGCGAGAAATAAAAAAAACAGTCTCTCATAGAAATATAATATAAATTTTAATGTTGTATTGATTTCACACTTTTGTGAGTCTAATGTGTAGTCTTTTTAATATGCTAACCACATGATCTATCTTATAATTCTGAGGCTTTGTATTGAGTTTTGTATCGCGACACCCCTTGGGGATATATATTTGAGGAAGAATTTGAAACAAAACTTATTTTGTACTTGGAATGTTTATCTCCAATACGTATCATTGCGTCAGTATATTATTTAAACGTATTTTATAATTTAATATTGCCTTAATTATCCAATGCTTTCCCAAATTTATATTCATTTTTAATTATATTTAAGTACATATGTGAGTAATAACCTCAAGTTCCATTTACCTTTAATACTTGGCGTCTATAGAACTTCGAGACTTTCTCCGAGACTTGAATTCTGTCTTCGGAGATGTGGGCACTTTTTGAAGGAAAAGAGTGTTTTAGGTTTCGAGTAAGCGAAAGTATTCTTACCTGGTAACCAATACAGGCCCCGTATACAGAAACTTTGAGGGGTCCATTCCCATAGGAGTTACCAGTGACACGTCTAATATTTCAATTGTTTCATTTGTTTTCTGGATTCTGAAAAGAAAATTCATTTTTGCATTAAGAAGTTTGGACATCTTATGAATATGACAATCCGACATATACCTATTACTTTATTGAAGTGAACCGGATTTATTGGGTTGATGACTCACGTGCGTAGTCACGTAAAGTAGGTTTATTTAATAAATGAGACTACTCTTGTGAAGTGGACCTCACGTTTTTTCTTCATAACCCGATAATTCTTTTCCTTATTTATGTATTGTTCTTCTTTTACAATTGCAAATTTTTGCACTTTTTACAGGACTCAAGGAACATTTTGTCAAATCTAAACTTAGAAGTTCATTTCTGCTAACTTTTGTGATCCGAGATTTTAAACTCATTTACGAATAATTTCTTTTCCCAAGATTTTCCCATTCTGAAACACGAGTCTCCAAAAATTCAAAAAATTAAAAATGTGAAATTATAGTAGAGCTTCTCAGATATAGCTGAGAAGAAAGTATATAGTATTGGGTTTCTAGAAAAGGAAGAGCAGAATTTTACCCAGACCGAGTATTGGAAATTCGATAACTAGTATAATATTACAAGCAGAGGAAAGTGATTCTCTCCAGGGGCATATTTGCGGCTAAAGACCTAAATATAACTTCAGACTGATATGTTATTTGTAGTCAGTGAATTGCCACATTATCCAGACGGTGTGAATAAAGCTCTGTTAATGACAATGAACGAATCATTTCAAACTTAGAGTAGAGGCTGAATTAGCCGCAAGGCGCTGGTTAAAGTGAGGTGACTGTCCGAGTGTGAGGCGTGTTGTGTGGTATTTTGGCATAAAAATGCCTTTGAAATTGGACGGAGTTATGCATCAACCGGTTAAGCGCCATTTTTGAAAAAAAATGAGATATGGACGCCATCAGTTGCATTGGACCATGCACTAAGTGCGCGCAATATTTTGGCGCCAAATCGGTAAAAATTGCCTGATAATTAATGAAAAATGTAAACGCCATCAGTCACATCTCGGATTTTATGTTTCGCAACAACCTGCTATAAACCTAGATCTTCGAATCTGCAGTTCTTAATTTCACATTATGCAGGTAAGCGCCAGATATTCCACTCATGTTCGAGTAGTTTGGCGCTTCAATGAACAGAGAAGGTCTCTGCGCCCCACGCAGCTTGAACGAAGATGACCTCCTGTAACGTGGCGAACGTTATGAGGGTCACGGGAGACCTTTGAACGATGCGACGCGACGTAGGCACACGGTATCGTGTGCTCGGTGTGTCATTATCAACTTCCTTCCTAGCAGTCATCGTTCTGTGCGATACTCGCGCTCAAAACTAACACACAGGACTTATGGATTGCATAGGTGCCTTTCCCTTTTGTTTTTCGACCGTATTTATCGACAAGCTCATATGAACGCGATGCAATAGCGCCGTTTTAGAGACGAGACTGCAGGAAAAATGTGTTTGAGAATGCTGAACTGTTTGTCTCTGCGATTACTTATCAAAAAATAAGATAAAGGAATTATGCAAAAAACGCAGAAAATGGAAATATTCATAAATATGTAAAAATGTATACTTATGAGTAAAATATGTAAATATGTGTTCTAAAAAGTCAACGATTTTAGGCACTAACCGATATGAAAAGTGTATCGTTGATTTGCCTTGACTGAGTTAACATGGAAAAATCTGTAGTTACATAATTATCCGTATCCTCACTACTAATGAGAAAGTCAGAATTCAAGATAGCAAAAATGAATTTAAAATATTCTGGAATTTAGTCATATGAAGCAAAAGCTTGGTTCATTGCCAGTGAAATAAGTCAGCGAAGTAAAAAGGAAGAGAAAAGTGAGAAAGTAGACGACAGTCAACTAGGCTAGTTCAGGTGTCGTGCGTTTACTGATGTTAGAATTTAGTGTACAAGATCATGAAAACTTGACGTCCCAGTTGCCACTCTTCAAACAACCTTCATTAAACTACTTTGTAACATTATTTCTGCTAAGTAGCTATTGAGCGCATTGGTAGTTGGCAATTGTGAAATAGAGAAGATATTCCCAAGTAATAGTTAAAAATTGCAACTGTGACCAGGAGGTGAAATGGAAAATGTAACTGTCAAAGCGGCTCTTTAACTCCTAACGACTCTTCAAAGTGGTAGCACAAGTAGTTAGAGCAACTGGGAGTATACTGGGAGATCCGGGTTCACACCTGGCTGGAACTGTCAATTGTTTGAGCAGCCTAAATGAACATTCGATTGAAATTGATAAATTGGAAAAAATGTTTTGAAGTAGCGCGCCAAATCGAATGTACTCTTTTCTCCACCATGAAGCCTAGTAATAAACATCCAACGATTGCTGAATCTACGTCAATACATTTAAAGAGAATTTGCATTGAAATAAAATTTCTTAATTAAAAATTAATTTATATTAATTTAAAAATTTAAAAAATTAAATTTAAAAATAAAATTAAATAAATTTAAATTTAAATTTAATTAAATAAATTTAATTAAATAAATTTAAATTTTAACTTAAAAATTTAATTTATATAATAAATAATTTATTTCACGTTGTGTATATGTTTTTTTGGTTTAAAAGTGGAATTAACGTCAGATTCAGTGGAGGTGGGGCGGCAATACGTGTCTGCGGAAAGGCAGTTGAATCCGCTTCTGCCTGTAAGGGATTTTAGTTTTTACAACCATTCCCAAGTAAACTATTTAGTTGTTTGCATCAGCTACCAACCTAGAGATTTGCTTATAACAATTTCCCTGCTCAATGATTTATCTTTCATAATTTGTAACGCATCATATTTCGTATTTTCCACGGAATTTAAGCATACTAATAATGCTCACCCACATTTTCCAACCTCCATGACGCTGTACTAAAAGGTTGTTATATCAATTTCTGCATCAACTAATAATGTCGCCGATGTCTTTCGAAGATCTTAAGTCTAGAATTGGCTAATCAAAAAAATGTGGACAAAACGTTATAGTAAAATTGGACCAAATAAGAATTTGCATAAAAATCCAAAGTATACTATGTCATAATTGTTTTTACGTACCCTTTATTCAAAATTGTATTTATCAGCTCCATTACAATTTGCAAATAGATGCCATCCACGTCCAAAAGATATCCCTGCGGAAGTAAAAGAATATAGGAAGACATCAGAAGGATATATTATCTAGATTAGAGGAAGTTGGAGCAGAGGATGTGTGAGAATGAAATATTTTGTGTGAAGTTGTAATCGCGATAATGAGTACATTGGGAGGTTGAGTCATTGTGCAAACATCAGATAGTGTTTGTACATTTCCTTCAATTTCTTTTAATTTCAATTCGTTTTCTTTTTTTCAGTTTTTATTTGTGGTCATTTTGCTATAATTATATGGATGATATGCAATGTCATTAAATACGTTCATTTTAAAAATTTAAACATAACGATATTTTTAAGATCATGTCGCGATATGCGCGCATAGTTACGAGTATAAGTCCGTAATATTGTCCGGATATGTGCTTAGAACAAAAAAGGGGATAAGAAATAATTTTATTGTAAATGAATATCTCAGAGCACAAATTATTGTACTGTCCACAGCTACTGACAATTCTACTGTCAATAATTTGGAGAGATGTCTTGATCGAAGCGGCACATCTTGTGCAATTATACCAGAACAAAGAAAAACGTTCATCACAAATTGACCTTAAGATTATTTTGTTGAAACATATTGCTGGGTAAATATAGGGTGCCAGGAAAGTCTCCTCATCGAGCCGAATCAGGTCGTATTAAAAATTCCATTTACGTTGGTAGCAAACAAATCATTGGGAAACAAGTGAAGGGGACAACACTTCCAGCATATGTTATGATTGTGGTGAGTTCACACTTTAGATTTTCTTTTATTACAAGCTGCAGCTCGTGGTACAAGCATGATTTTTATTGCTCTTATTCTCACCAGCGAGGTGTCACTGCGGAGAGATTTTCTTGGCGCACTGTACCTAATTAATTATTACCTACACTGTCAGAAATTACATTGAATTTAATGTAGTTTAATGCACTATTTTACATTAAATGCGTTGTACCGTGTACATTAAAACGATATTAATGTATATGTACATTAAATTTAATGTGTAAATTAAAATCAATGTAGATATAATGTCCTGCAGTAAATTAAATTTAATCTACCGTGTACGTTAAAACGAGATTAATGTGTTTGTGCATTAAAATTAATGTTAAAATTAAAACCAATGTAGATTTAGTGTAGAACCAAATTAAACGTAATGTACCTTGAAAAATTAAACCTAGATTAATGTGATATACATTAAATTTAATGTTTAAATTAAAATCAATGTAGATTTAATATACATAAAACTTAATATACCTTTCCCTACCTTAAAGAGATTTTAATATAATTCGACATTAAATTTGTTTAAATTCACGGAGATTTGATAAATAATCAGGGAATGTATGTAATATACTGTTTAAAAGCTTAGAAATAATTCCTCCCGCTATTCAAACTTACGCATAATAAATTTAAAATATATTTTCAACATGTATAACAACATCGCACGGTAATTCTATAGTTATATTTTTGACAGCCCGAATCCGCCCAAGTCGTAAAAAAGTATTGCGGGTGAAACAGAGCGATTTACTCACACCCCCGACGGCGGTGACGGGACGCTGCCAGCGCAGGCGCAGTGCGGGAGGCGGGGGCAGGGACAAGGCCAAGGTCGAAGGTGAGGGCGAGGGCGGGGGCGGAGCGAGGCGACCGCCCCCGCGAGGGCTCCACACGCCCGCCAGGCTCCGCTCCCCGGCGCCGCCGCCGCCCGCCTCCCACAGCCGCACGCTGCCGTCGCCGCTGCTGTCCTGCTCCTGCCACCACAGCACGCGCGCAGTGGGCGGGGCCTGTGCCAAAGGCTCCGGGCAGCTGTCCCCCGGCGGCGGCAGAGGCAGCAGCAGCAGTGGGCTGCCCGCGGGCGAGCGTTCCGCCCACGCCTGCAACGCCCACGCGTCGCCAAGGGGCTTAAGGAGGCCAATTCACGCTTGAGTTACGTGCATCTTTGACCGATCAAAGGCCATCCACAATGTGAAGAACGTACACGTGTGGACATAAACATCTTCTCCTCCTTGTTCATCATCTTCATCATTTACCATTGAGAATGATCGTGAACATAAATTTAAACACCGCCACTCATCGACATCGATGTTATACACTCTGAGCGCACAATTAGAACTACTACATTAAGTAAAAGCCCTCACGGGTAGCTCATTGGTCAGCCTGCTCGCCTTCCATGACGCGATCCTGGATTCGATTCCCAGTCGGGCAAGATTATAGTGTGCGCTTTTCTTGCAATGTGCCACTGTATGTTGCTGTGCGACGATGAGAAAGTTCACTTCTTATGTTGAGAAGACCAGAAGACGGCGTAGCGATGTCTATGTGCTTAACCACACTTACCTCTTAAACCCATGGCCTCAAGGCCGGGACACTGCTGGTACGCTCAGGCTTCGTCAGAAGCTACTGCGCCACAGTACATACTTATATTAAGTAAAAATGGATGCGATCATACTCAGATGATAATTATTTATTTTTTTACGGACACGGTATTGCTTCGATAAGGAGCTCGATATATATTACTTAACTTTCTTGGATGGAGGAGGTCTTGGTTACGAGGGAAATACAAAAAAGGTTGAATGATACTACATATTTTCCTTTGGGGGGCTGAATTACTAGGGGGAGTAATGGAAGGGAAATATGAAAAGATAAACCGAGTTTTTTAATTAGTAAATCTGAATCATTAAAATAAGGTAAAAATAATAGTAGTTGATGAAATTAGTTTGCTTTATTGCAAGACGTACATGTTTTGATAACGAGCGACGTTAGGAGCGAGTTTTCAAATTTATAGAATACAATAAAGCAATATTACAAACGAGTTGCATACGCTATTTTTTTGTATAAAGCCATTATACATTTTTGAGGGAATCAAGCTTAATTTTGCGAAACTACTTTCTTGTGACATCTCGGATATTTGACTTCTGTGCGCGAAATCGGGGGTGTTTTCCGTTTACCTTTACCTCCCCACGATTCTCTGCTGCGATTGGCTGAACGTGTGATGTCGCAACCATTCGTGCGTCAAATGTATCATTTGTGCAATAAAATGTCCTTTTATAAACTACGAGTATTTCTTGCGACAGAAAAGATTTTTTATCATGCTGGAATACAAAAAATATTGTTTGTATCACGGGCGTTAACTAGTTCTATTGATCTCGATTTTTTACGACGACCTATCATTAGAACTCTTATAACAAGGAGGCGGATTTTAATTAAGGTGACCAATGTTTTTACAATGTAAAGGAGAACGATAAATTAAAACTAGTGGTGCTACAGAATGGCACAGACTTTCCCGTATTAGTTTTCTGTTTCGTTTGGTCTCGGCTAACTTTTCGGGCTTGCCAATACTCTTGACAGCTGCCATTTATCGCCGCCCAAACTACATTTTTTGACATTTTATTAATTTTTCGCTTTCCCAATAGTATAACAAAACTATTATTTTAAGAATATAAAAAAAGTTAAACCTTGCTCTAAATGGCAATTTTTGTTGAAAAATTTGGGGCCGTTTCAAGAAAATGGCGTTTAAGCGCCACTGTAAATGCGAAACTTGAAGCTCTTTTTTACAGAAATGTTTGAGTTTTCGAAAATCTTCATTTGAAGTCATTAGAAGCACTTACACCCAGAAATTGAATAGTGTTTACTAATTGCTGTGCATTGTGCATTTTAACCGTATGAGAGCTTCCAAAAAAGTTACATTTTTGTCATTTTGGAAAAAAACAAAAATTCCCCCTAATTAACTTTAAGCCATATTAAAGAGTGCAATTAGCACTATCCGTTCGAAAAGTTTGAACAAAAAATTTGAAACCATTTTTGAGAAAATGGCGTTTGAGCGTTTCTGAAAATGCTCAATTTTGAGCTAGTTTTCACAGAAAACTATTCTATTTTCGAGAAACATTATTTCACATTATTTAAAGCACATGTACTCATTAATGTAATAATGTGAACAAATTGCCGCTGATGTAAATATTAACGACGTGAGAGACAAGTAAAAAAAAACACATTTTTGCAATTTAAAAAAAACAAAAGAATAGAGGAATATGGCGTTAATGCCATCTCAGAGCACATTTAGCACTATCCGTAAAAAAAATTGGAGCCGTTTTTGAGAAAATCTGGTTTTTGCAATTTTTTAAAATTTCAAATATTGCGTGCAATATTACGCAAAAACTACTAAAATTTTCAAAAAAATGTACATGACCGTAATGAAAGAACTCACTTTGGACATTAAATGTTATTTGAAGGAAAAATCTCTATCTTTAATTTTGTAGTGCTAGAAAGACGCCGAAAAAATTCAAACCTTGGCAATTTTCGAAAATTCAGAGTTCACCGTGAAAATGGAACCTACGCCACCTTTATAAGTGTATTTTACTCTATTCTTACAAGAAATTTAAAGAAAAAATTTGAAGCCGTTTTTGAGAAACTTTTGAAAATGTCCGGTGGGATTCATGTAAAGTACCCTCAAATTTTGAAGAAAGTTTTTAAAAATCGAGGTGCCTCGAGTGGACGCAGATCGACCGGGGAATATCCATTTTGGAAGAAATCGCACGTATGGTTTACGCGCTAGTGTTGTTCAGACTGACGGACGGATGGACGGACGATTTGAAAATACCCATTTTTCGTCATCAGAGGACCCCAAAACGTGTATTTCCGTTGAAATCTCGAAATCCATTTTCCGCAGCATTACATAATGTTCCCTATACTACGTATAATACTCCGTATATACGTACGTTTACGGGAAAGTAAAAAGTACAACGTAAATTTATGAAACTATATTTGTTCAAACACAATCATACTAATTATGCTTTTATCTGTTTCAATTATTTAATTAAACGAGTACTTTCCCATTGTATTAATATGTTTGTCAATATATCATTTTCTAACAATATATTGGAAATTCGGAGCAACTCCTTTTACTGGATTTTACGGTAAGTGCTGCAACTAGCGTATTCAACCTTAATTTCTCACTTGGTTAACTAGATTAGCACATTAACACTAGATTAACACATTCGTTTTAAAAATGGAAAAGGAGGACAGGTAGGAGGACACTTTTAGAGGAAGGACAGAACCGACGAAAGGAGGACTATCCTCCCTAAAGGACGACGATTGGTCACCTCATTTCAATGAAATGTCTTTTTTTCTTTTCACTTTACAACAATGCCGTTTAGTATAGAAATTAATTTTATGCTACGACAAAAGGAAATTATCCATTTTTATAAGTCATTTCTTTGGCATTTTTCATCGATTTCGATTAATAAGTCATTTTTACTTTTTTCAGTCATGTTTAGTGCATTTCCGCTGATTTCATTGGTTTTCATATCATTTTGAAGGTAATTGCTTGAGTTATTATTTATGATATACAACAAATGTTCTCCATAAAATTTCTGGGTAACCTATTCGATTTCTTCGCTCAGAAATTGTAATGTCAGCAGTTGTGAGTATGTAATCTAAGGTTCCTGTGATGCTTTTCAGCGCCATTGTCAGTTCGGGCGATTTCGGGATAACTAAAGACAGATTTCTTGTTAAAGATCAGTCCATATCAAAAGTTTGCAAGCCGAGTTCACTTGAACGAATGCAAGAAACCTCAATTACATCAGAAACATATCCAGTAGTTTGAATTGTTCATCCGAACTGGTTTTGATAACATTTTTACGTCATTTTTCTTTGCTTTAAGAGCATTTTAAAAACATTCTGAGAACATTTTATTGATCATTTTTGTCGATGTTTTAGTTCATCAAAATCCGCCCTCTACTTATAACGCTCGTGGTGCATAAGTAACTCTTTTATTCTCTGACAAAGGCGAATGAGCCTTTGGAAGCGTTTCATGAGCAATGAGAATGATAAATGCAGAATGGTGATTGATTCAACTATATTTGTTTCTGTTTAAAGAAAATGCTAGAAGCTCTTTGAATGATGTTGCGGTACACGATAGTGTGTGGTTTAACATGAACGAACAAACTTGCAACTTACAAACTTTCACGGTGACTACTTAATGTTCTTGTTCACGCTTACTTTTGCTTTCCCCATTCACAATTGTTATATCGAATGACAAACCACCATATTTACATAGCGGATTGTGTGCCCCCACAGTGACGGGGATCCCAAATTCTACAAAAACACAAAGGTACCCAAAAATGAACCGAGGGTGAAAAACAGATACAAAGGAAGGTAAAAGCAGTATAAATGTTGATCAAGTGCAGAATATCCTTTCTCCTTCTCGTCTGTGAGAAAGGCTACACGAGCTGCGTCCCACGAAAATCCCGTGCATCGATAAAGTGCTCGAGGAAGAGACGACTCGATACTCTCGAAGTCAATAACCATCGCTGCAAGCAGAAATTACAAGGGAGTGCTTGCGTAGCGTAGAGTAAAGCAACTTCGAGATCAATAGTGTGTGACGTCGAGAAAGAGTTTTTGCGCAAGGTTTAGCTCGACATGGAAGAAGTTTCGAACTGTGGTGTGTAAGTGTGCGCTAAATTACCATAATGAACCACATCCTCTTGGTTCATGTTCGTTCGACTGAAGCTGCCCATCAACCACTGATCTGTGTTTTTAATTTTATTATTATAAATTCTTGAATTATTAAATAAATCTAATATCATAAGTACATATTATTAAATTTACAGATTAATGCCACCTAAAGGATGTTGCATCATGAGAATATAGAATTAGCAGCACAATTTGCCGCAACGGTTGTGAACGAATGTGATACAGCATGACCGAGTTATCGATTAGCGTTTGATATAAGTCGCCCACTACATAGAAGATACGTTTTGCGCAGCGTGAAACACCTTCGCTTGTACCACTTCGAGTCTCTGCGCATGCGCGGTTCGAGTTGCGCATGAACAGAAGAGAGGCTCAAAAGTGGTACCGATAAGGTGCTAACGCTGAGCAAAAAGTCTCTAATTCGGAAGATTAGCGGGCTCCGATATCTCTTGGAGTTCGAGATAGAGTTGTGCGTGCACAAAGGTTCAAAAGTATGTACACGCCCAGATGCATCACGCTGTGCAAAAATTCCCTATTGCAATTGTACTGTAAAAGTCCCTAAGTAAATTTTCCTACGTGCGCTATCGTTCAGGGTCTGGGTTCAGTTATTGTTCAGGGTTCCCAGATATCAGTATTGGGCATATGTTATACTGTTTGTCGGTCTTCTCTGAACTTATTAGGGATTTTTGCTGCCCTTTCAACAATCGACATCAATCTCGAACCGCTGCGCATGCCCATCTCGAGTTGCTCATGTAATGATGCTGAAAAGGGGTCGAGATATTGCAGTCGATTCCAGTACACTTTGCTGTGCAAAAAATCCCTATTACTAACCTGATCCCGCAAGTCACATTTGGTCTACATCCGCAAGTCCGGGTGTAAAGCTTGGTGTCAGGCTGTATTGAGTTACAAATTCATCGAATGTATCGGAACAGATGTCCTTGCTGTCTTGTGTGAAGACGCGCGTGACTAAAATGACATGGAAGAGACTGTGTAATTGAATTTAAGACGAGAAATGTAAACCACGATTTAAATATAACCGATTATAATAACAATAAGTAGAAAGTCGCTTCATCTACCATTGAAGTAACTAATTTCGCGCTCGATCTACCCTCGGAAATGGATAACTTCTGAACTCGTATTTTGAAAACAAATATTCCTATTCATTCATGTTATTTAGAAACTTCAAGTGTGTAATACAGAAAATGACACACTCATACTCGTGTGTATCATCAAAACAAACACGTGAATGTTAAAAAAATCGAAGATTTCTATATTATTTTCATGGAAATGTAAATGTAAACGTAGCTATTTCATACCACCGATATAGGTTTCACTCTCTTTGACAGGCAGAGAAAAACCTGTTTTGTGGCAGCCACCGAGCGGCACAGGAGCGCAACTCCTCCACTCGTGTGAATTCCTCCTTTTAAACCAGTGTTGTCAAGGCCACGAGCGGGAGCACGATTGCCACGACGAAATCGCCCTTCCATGCAGTTCATTACCCCGCCACCAGAGACAACGTCATCCCTATTGTAAAACGGCGGGGTTACTACTACTCGTAATAGGTCCTTTTCCGATACTAGTTGCGCAGAGAAGGTCGTGGCATGCCACGATGCCACGACGCGTGCCACTGCTACCAGTAGAAAACCTTGACACCACTGATTTAAAACCGCTGCTCTGTGGTGCCGTGCGAAGGGGCCGTGTGGTGCCCTGCGAAGGTACTTTGCTCGCTTTTGTCTCGGTGAGGGTGAACCTTTTTTAGGGGAGAGGGCGCTTCACTACCTGCCCTCTAGAGGATTGAATCCAAAACAAGTTTACATTCACACACTTTCAGCATGCAGGCAACCACCAAAAACCCATATCCCGAAGAAAAATCGAGGTGGGGACTTGGTTTTTGACTATTTTATAGGTCGGGATATCGTCACAGACGCTCGTGTTTATCATCGGCTGGGTTTAGATGGGACCCAGCATTGCCGCTGTCTCTGCATGACTTTTCTGGGAGGTGCTGGGGTTCGAATCCTAACAGTGGTGGATTTTCGATACTAGCTACATAGGTCGAATTCAGCAGCTATCTGGAGAATTCTTGCGGTGAGCTGCTTTGACCGGATTTTCTATGCCCTCTCCATTTATGCACACACAAACACTTACATGCCTATTCTATATACTATTACTATTACGATACTATTACTAATATCGGGACACCAGTCAGAAGATTAGAGCTTGTCCTAGGTGAGGCGGTGCCATTGGGGGAGATACCTTGAATAATGACCATTGCAATGATTCTCATATCTTTCAGCTTTCCTTTGTACTCAACCCATGAGTAAAACTCATTTGTCGTAGCAAAGTGATTTATCATTTCAAATTATATGAACACAGTCGCACAACTATTACTCCCAGACATTGTCAAGGAAAGGAAAATCAACGCTTTGATACATTCCCATAAAATGCTTTTTTAAGACAATGGTTGGCAAACCTCTTGTTTCGATTAACTATGATCAGATGCTCATTTGTTTCCGTTATCAAATTCAATAGAATATGTCACATTTCGTTATTTTGAAGTAGTATTAAATCAAACTGACTCTCTTTCTTACATTCTCTAGTCATCTGGAAATAAATATTTACATATCAGGACTTCTACTGTCAGATAACATAATCACAGACAAAGGTCTTTAGTTGGGACAGGTCTCATGATTAGAGACCGGAAAAATATATAGTATGAAAGGTGGAAATATGTACATAAATATGAGATGAAAAAAGTAAGAATATGTAATAAAAATGTAAAATCGAATATAATATGTAATATTAAAAATACATTAATTATAAAACGAACATGTGAAATAAAGTACTAAATATGTAAAAAATATGTAACGAAACGTTTTGATAATGTTAGAAAAGCGACGATTTGCCAAGATTAGAATTTTTGGAGTGGTAAGTAGAAAGACTAAAAAGAAGTAATTATATAAAAATCCGGTCTCTATTCATGATTGAAAACAAACTTAAGTTTGACATTTTGAACTGAATGCTAAGATTGTTTGAAATTACGAGTATAATTGTGATCTTTTAATAATTATTATTAATTATTTCATGTGTGGCATGGGAATACTCACGAATTCTGACAATTAATGCAGCCACTCTCGAAACACTTCACATATTTTGAGATATTTTACTCCATATTTCTGATATGTTGGTAGCATCTGCTCTTCTCAATCAGGGTTTTGTTGTTATTGGTATTAGTTGCCTTTGGACATAGTTTAACTCAATAAAAATGCACTTAAAAGTAAATTTTAATTTTAGATGTCGGATCTTTTCTATGAACTTGTATTGACATTCGAGTTTTGATAGTTTAGAGGAAAGTCTTCAGGTTCAGACCTTCCCGGGCATCAGGCAATTTAGGTTAATGGCGTCATCATCGAATGTACGAGTAGTTGAATACGTACTCGGCACAGTCATCGTTTTATCTAGAAGCACAAAGGCTCTTTGCCGGATAAAAGAATCTTACATGAAATGTATTGCAAATTGATTGATTGATTGATTGATTGATGTTTTCAGATGTGTCAACTGTTAAGGTTATCAGTCTCGTAAGTGTAATGAATGTTTGAATCGCGGGAAGTGGCCATGATCTTCCCCAGCTGAATCGCAAGATCTGGCGCCCACCTACTCGTCGGCTTGCGGTTTTCCCAAAGCAGGTATCTCCCTCCAGCGGAATGTGTGTAAGTAAGGGGTGAGGATAGGACAACGAAGAGGAAGGAAAGATCACGTACGCTCCATTGCACATTTCTTAGAGTAATGCTCTAGCATTCGCGAGGTGTTGATCGGAGAAACCACGGAAAACTACCCATTAGATCAGCCGGTTAGAATCGAACAGCGGCTGCTAACATTATTCCATTTCGGATAACATTTTTGGATACTTCAGTCGTGTTTGAGAGTTTCGACGCCTCACACTTTCCTTCCAATTCTACATGTCAATCCAATGAATGGCATTCGCGGGATGAATTCTATATTTCTGCATTTCACACCCGACATTGAAACGACCTCCCTGCGCCGTTGCCACTTCCAGATGGACACGCTGGGCACTAATTGGGTAATTTTTACGTTTTGGCAGTCTTTAAAACAAAACCGAGGTTTCAAAATATTTATTTCCTTGTAATTTTTACGTTTTCGCAGTCTTCAAAACAAAACCGAGGTTTCAAAATGTTTATTTCCTTGTAATTTTTACGTTTTCGCAGTCTTTAAAACAAAACCGGGGTTTCAAAATGTTTATTTCCTTGTAATTTAATAGATTAAATCTTGTTTATTTTTTTATAATGTTGGATAATTAAGGTAGGAGGAAATCTCATTTGTGATTTCGTGGTCGCTAAGAGGAGTTTCTTCTTTTGCTCTATTCTTAAGAAGCAGAAACTACTTGAATAACTTTTATAGATTTAATTTACATTATTGACCATTTTCAATACAGCGAATGTAATATTAATGACCTAAGTCTATTCGAGATAGCTTTTATTAGCGCTTAGAAAATCTATTAGTATATTTGCTGTTGTATTTTTTCGTTAAGAGTGCTGCATAAGAGAACGAAATTACATTGACTTTTAATTTGATATTTCTTTTGATTAATTTGAAATATTATTAATTTGTTCTATTGTTTGGTAATACCATGAGCACTTTGGAAATTGTCAATAAATCCCCCTCGCGGAACCAAAAGGGGATTTATCTGAGAATTTCCAAGTGCGAGAGGTATTTAATACGACAATTCTACGAATGAAATTACATCCAACAGACTTTTGAAATGCACCAAATATTGAAAATAAATGAAAGCTTATTAAAATCAATGAGGTTATGTTAGAGTACATACGCGGTTTATTGCACGTCAACACAGCGACCGATACATACCGCCTCTTACGATAGATGAGTCTCATCTTATTATTGGCCTGTAGGAAGGAGCGGTAAGAAAAATCAAATTGAAAAAGCGATAAATTCTTTGAGGTACACCAACTTGGTCGAGGCAATTTTAAGTATAGTTAAACACTATTGGTTTTAAGTTCACTGGTGGAATAGTTATTATAATTTTCGTATTTTATCTGAAGATCTGGATCTTACTAGAGTCATCGCTTTGAAATTGAGAGTGATGTGTTGTTTTGTCGTGGTGGTGGTGATGATAGTGATGGTGGTGGGGTGTATGATGTGTGTATGGAGTGTGGTGTGGTGTGGTGTGATGTGTGTGTGTGTGTGTGCGCGCGCGTTCCAGCTAAAAATAAAGTTTTCGCGTTTTTGTTGAGCCAGGATTAATATTTGATATTTTTGTGTTTTATTTGATGATCTGGATCTTACTAGAATAATTGCTCTGAATTTGATTGTGGTTTGTTGTTGTGATGCTGGTGAAGATGGTGTGTGTTCCAGCAAAAATGTTTTCGAGTTTTGTTGAGCCAGGATTGATATTTGTTTTTCACACGCTCCTTTTAAACAAATTTATATTAGTTTATATTGAAAACCGAGAGACAAAAGTCTCTTACGTAAGCCAAAGGTCACCACACCCTTTGAAAGCATCGATTTAAACAGGAGAAGCGGACTCTTCACTGGAAACACGGACAAATCAAACAATCGATTCAATGTTATCGTCGACCCCAAAGCTAATATTTTCTTCTAAGAACGTTTCCTTTCCATTTTCTGTTGGAGGAAAAGTTATTTCTCAGGACGAAATACCGTCTGGCATAAATTTGCTACACGAGATCTTGCCCCTCACGAGATTCTACTTTGTTGGAACCGTACGTTATGACTATGATCGTAACTTAACGGAACAACAAAGTACGAAATAAGCAATAATCATGTATAATATATATACACACACACACACTCATCGTCAAAAACAAATCACCCAGAAGGACGAGGCGGATTGCGATAATTGTTGGCAGGCAGATAGAGGGTACCACGCATACGAAATGATTACACTTTCACATATGTAGGACGAACATTTATTGCGCTACAACGGCCACAGACGGTACATGTTAGTATAGCGTGGGACACCATGTTGGCGAATACCCGCGTCCAGACGTCGCGGCTTGGAGTTGTACAGGTCTCAATGGAGTTCTGTGCTAGTTCATTCCATGCAGCTGGCACCTGAACGCGCAGTTCTTGCAGATTGGTGGGTAGGGGTGGGATCCTGATCGCACGCTCCATAGCACCCCAAACATTCTCGATTGGGGAGAGGTCTGGCGATGCGACTGGGCCATGGCAGAATATCCTCGACTGCGAGGTATGTTCGGGAGATCGCTGCGGTATCCGGACGCGCGTTGTCCTGTTGAAATAGGGCATGGGCGTGGGCGTTCACGAACGGCAGAGCCACCGGTTGCAGGATCTCCTGAACGTGGATCTGCTGTTGGATCTGTGCGAGCGAGGCGAAAAATCCATCGGTCCTCCCTCCTTGTCGTGCGTGGCGGACGTCCAGATCCTGCATGTAGTGTGTGCGTGCCTTCCTCAATCCATTGCCGCCAACAGCGGGCAATGGTGGTGTCCGTACGACCGGTGTGGCGCGCAATACGGCGACAGGACAAACCAGCCTCCCGCAGACCCACGATGCGGCCCCTCTCGAACGCGTCTAACTGGATAGCCGGCTGTTGAACGAGTGTCCTAGGCGTAGTGTACGTGCAGGTGACACTCAAGCGACGCTACCCGATGTCGCAATGGCCGGGACGGCCGTTTGAGGCCCTCTTTCTCGGACGGTGGGTGCGACGCCAAGCCCCTACCCCCGACCCCCCAGCGCGCGGTCGACCGTGAAAACTAAATCATTGGCTTAGCGAATGGTGTGCAAAATACCCACCGAGTTTGCAGCAGATCAGTGGGGTCCTTCAGGATGCCGCTTTTTTAATGACGATGAGTGGTGCTACAGAAAGGCACAGACTTTCCCGTATAAGTTTTCTATTTACTTTGATCTCGGTTAGCTATTAGGACTTGCCATATACTCTTGCCAACTGCCATCTATCGCCGCCAAATTACTTTTTAAACATTTTCTTAAGTTTTCGCTTTCTTATAGTAAAACGGAAATATTATTTTAAGAATATTAAAGAACAGTAAAACCTCGTTCTAAATGGAAATTTCTTTGAAAAATTTGGAGCAGTTTTTAAGAGAATGGCGTTTCTAAATGAGAAATTTGCTTTTTTCACAGGAATCATTTGTGTTTCCGAAAAACTTAATTTGAAGTCATTTAAAGCACGTTAACTCAGAAATCCAATAATGTTTACTAATTGTGAGAAAAGTGCATATTATCGGTGTGGGAGATCTTTCAAAAATATTACATTTGATTAATTTTTGAAAAAACAAACAAATACCCCGAAGTGAACTTTACGTCTTATTAAAAAGTGCAATTAGCACTATCCGTTCCAAAAGTTTGAAGAAAAAGTTGAAGCCATTTGTGGAAAAATGGCGTTTGAGCGTTTCTGATAATGCGAAATTTGGAGTTGGTTTTCACAGGAAACGGTTAAGTTTTCCAGAAACTTTACTTGACATTATTCGAACTTTCGTAATTTCGAACATATTTTTTTGAACAATAAACAATGGCTTTTGTAAAACAAAAGTGATCGCGAGGAGGAATTTGAGATTGAATTTTCGGATTGTTATTTGGATGGCTTCTGCATTTATTGGAAGAGAGCGTGCTCACGCGGCTGCGAAACATCGCCTGAAAACGATTCCTAGTTTTGACGGTTCCACTATTATCATTCAAGTTGTGTCTAGTTGGAAATGGAAAGTGATCGTCGAGGTAATAAATATAAGTCTATAACTGTAAGTCGTATTAGGTGTCACTGGCTGAGAGTCACGGAGAATGGGTTGGATTGAGAGTGTGAGGGGAATGTTTTTTTCCCATTTGGTATGTTGAAATTCGTTCGAGAAATTGTTTCCTTCAGGTAGAAGGTTGAAGCGTCACACAGTGGTCAGCTACATTCGGTATGCACTTTTACCAGACTTTTGTTTGAATGCTTAAGAGGAATAGTAATGTTTATAGTATTAATATCAGGTTGGAATAACGAATAGATCGTGCATTCGGTGTTTGGGACAAATCATGAGAAACGTGTTGCATGCGGGTCGGAGGTGGAGGACGAGAATTTTTTAAGAAATGGCTGCGGATAAGTGGATCACGCGTGTAGACCGCTGTATATAGTGGACGGTAATACAAAAAGTGCGTATTCAGATAGTTGGGTGACGTTGAATTAGAAACAAAAAAAATCGCCAAAGCTTGCTTATTTCCAAACCGATGTGGAGACTCTAGCCTTCAATGTGATTAACATAAAACATCCAGCCAACCCAAAATTTCCAACGTATTTTACACCAAAGCAGATAAGACTCATCTTGACTTCCTTCCTTCTAGTCACTACTATTTAAGCATACACGCCAAAGTAACTTACTCAAATTGCTAAAGTGATTCGCCTGCTTATTTACAAGTCGACAGCGATGCTCCAGCCTTCAGACTGTGGAATTAATATGAAAAAGCCTTGTGTCAAGTCTACCCAAAATTTCCAACGCAGTTTATACAAAGCAGATAAGACTTATGTTGACTTGCTTCCTTCTTATAACTACTATTAAAGCTTTTCTACTAAAATATGCTCATTCCTCAGGTGCCCCATTTATCCGTACAGCTGTTTGTAAGAAAAGAAGGGGATGGGCTAATTTCCAAGTCGACGGTGACGTTCGAGCCTTCGGTGTCTGTAATTAACATAAAACAGATATGAGTCCGTCCTATCCAAAATGTCCAAGGCAATTTACACAAAATAGATAAGACCAACGTTGACTTGCTTTCCTCTCTATTAAAGCATTTCTACTAAAATACGCGCATTCCTCGCATGCCTCCACTTGTCCGTGTGCTTGTAAAAAGCACGCGCCAGCGGGTGGGAGGGGGGTGGGGCCGGGGCGGCCGGTGGCAGGCGGCGACGGCGGCGGCACGGCGGCGGTTCGATCGGGCGCGCGCCGCCGCACGGAAGCTTCCAGAAGGCCGTGGCGCGTGGCCGCTTAACGATCGCGCGCTTCGCCGCCTCCGCCCTTCCGCTGCCCGAAGCGCCCAGCGGAGTCCGAAAACGCGCGCCCTCGAGGGCTCCCCTTAGACTAAGGTCCGATTAAATTAAGAAGGTGATTGACATTTGTGAGTGGAGGGGAGCGACGTTGCCAGGTCGCACACCACTGAGCACGTGTTACCGGGACACTTCAAAAAAATACGTGTAAAAGTGTAAAAAATACGACAAAAGCCTAACCTCAACGCAACTCATCACAACACAGTACACATTGCGCGCGCAGCACAGGCAGAAAACGCGGACGGCGTGGCGGCAGGGAAGTCGCTTGCGATGCTCAAATGTTCCCCGTGTTCGGCAGAGGCAACTGAGCGACCTGACACGTCACGTTTTGTCTCTCTGGTTGGCAGCTGCCATGGAAACGGGAAAGGCGTCCTGACGTCACACAGAACTTCTTAATTTAACAATCACCTTCTTAATTTAATCGGACCTTAGTCGCAAAATGAGACGCAGGACCGTGACGTGACGCAGAATGACTCAAGGCGAAGTTTCAGATAACCACTGCTTATTGGTGCGCAGGTCCAATAAGCAGTGGTTAACAAAAACTCACCATGAGTCGCCCTGCGTCATATCACGGACCCGAGTCTCATTTTGCGACTAGCCTTACAGGCGTGCCAATCACTCCCAAGGTCACGTTTTCGTGCGTGTTCCCTGACCCCACGGCGCCAATTGGGGGCAGTGGGTTATCGATTCCATTTCTGCTCGAGATTGCAGAGTTCCCATCCTAATGAGGAGGGGAGTGGAGCATTGTATTTTAGCTTAGGTATTCTGAAAAATGTAGTAGAGAGCTGGAAAAGTAAGAGGTTGGTAGGTTGGCGACGAATAATACGGAACGTATTTTTAAGTGAAAGTTTTAGTAAAAACACTCAATCACTTGGAAATAGTTCTTAATTCTACGAGTACTTTTAAAGAAACTCTCCACGTGCATTCAAACGTACGTAACTTTTTCAGTGAGAACACTTAGAAAACAGTTAAACATTTAACAATGTTGGAATACATTCGACAATAATTCAATTTTAGTATTACAAAAACAACTATTATATGTGTATAAAACATACGCAGAATTTTAGTTGTAAATTAATGGAAAAAGTGCGTTTTACACCGATAATTATGGGTTTCTCATCCTCTCTCCAAAACTTTTTAATTGGCCTTCGTAATTAGACAATATTCTGCTTCAGCTTCTTCTCCTGTTAGAATCACCCAATCAGCCCGATTTATTATTTCCTCTGGAGCTCTTCAGGAAAACGAGCATCGTGGTTCAGTTTTTTCGACCCGACACAGGATTTTTCTCACGTACATCCGTCAGCATTGTGCTTGGTTATTTCCTATGAACTCCTCCATGGGAAATGATGTTCAGTAAAAATTAATTCAGGTTTAAGTAGTGAATTTTAATACATCTTAACTACTAGCAAATGCTAATAGATGCCACAAGAGTGTTTCTATGATATAACAAGTTCTTTTCAAGCATTAATTTTCCGATGTTGACCCTCATCATTTCTTGGCTTTATTATGAAGTCGTACACATGAAGTAATTAACTACATAGAATACGAGGTAATTCATCTCACTGAACATAAGCATAAATTATTTTATGATTTTTTAAAGAACTTTCTCATCACACTCTATTACTCTCTAGATATCTTATCGGGACCCCAATCTTGCTGGCTGAAGATAAGTCAGTCAAGTCAGATGCAGATGGGTCGGGTATTTCTTCAGTATCTCCAGAGTGAGAGAGAAAGAGAGAGAAAAGGAGAGAGCGAAAAGAGGGAGAGAGCGAAAAGAGGGAGAGAGCGAAAAGAGGGAGAGAGCGAAAAGAGGGAGAGAGCGAAAAGAGGAGAGAGCGAAAAGAGGGAGAGAGCGAAAAGAGGGAGAGAGCGAAAAGAGGGAGAGAGCGAAAAGAGGGAGAGAGCGAAAAGAGGGAGAGAGAGAAAAGAGGGAGAGAGAGAGAAAGGAGGGAGAGAGAGAGAAAGGAGGGAGAGAGAGAGAAAGGAGGAGAGAGAGAGAAAGGAGGGAGAGAGAGAGAAAGGAGGGAGAGAGAGAGAAAGGAGGGAGAGAGAGAGAAAGGAGGGGGAGAGAGAGAAAGGAGGGGGAGAGAGAGAAAGGAGGGGGAGAGAGAGAAAGGAGGGGAGAGAGAGAAAGGAGGGGGAGAGAGAGAAAGGAGGGGGAGAGAGAGAAAGGAGGGGGAGAGAGAGAAAGGAGGGGGAGAGAGAGAAAGGAGGGGGAGAGAGAGAAAGGAGGGAGAGAGAGAAAGGAGGGAGAGAGAAGAGGGAGAGAGAGAGAAAGGAGGGAGAGAGAGAGAAAGGAGGGAGAGAGATAGAAAGGAGGGAGGGAGAGAGATAGAAAGGAGGGAGGGAGAGAGATAGAAAGGAGGGAGGAGAGAGATAGAAAGGAGGGAGGGAGAGAGATAGAAAGGAGGGAGGGAGAGAGATAGAAAGGAGGGAGGGAGAGAGAGAAAGGAGGGGGAGAGAGAGAGAAAGGAGGGAGAGAGAGAGAAAGGAGGGACGAGAGAGAGAAAGGAGGGAGAGAGAGAGAAAGGAGGGAGAGAGAGAGAAAGGAGGGAGAGAGAGAAGGAGGGAGAGAGAGAGAAAGAGGGAGAGAGAGAGAAAGGAGGGGGAGAGAGAGAGAAAGGAGGGGGATGAGAGAGAGAAAGGAGGGGGAGAGAGAGAGAAAGGAGGGGGAGAGAGAGAGAAAGGAGGGGGAGAGAGAGAGAAAGGAGGGGGAGAGAGGAGAAAGGAGGGGAGAGAGAGAGAAAGGAGGGGGAGAGAGAGAGAAAGGAGGGGGAGAGAGAGAGAAAGGAGGGGGAGAGAGAGAGAAAGGAGGGGGGAGAGAGAGAGAAAGGAGGGGGAGAGAGAGAGAAAGGAGGGGGAGAGAGAGAGAAAGGAGGGGGAGAGAGAGAGAAAGGAGGGGGAGAGAGAGGAAGGAGGGGGAGAGAGAGAAAGGAGGGGGAGAGAGAGAGAAAGGAGGGGGAGAGAGAGAGAAAGGAGGGGGAGAGAGAGAGAAAGGAGGGGAGAGAGAGGGAGAAAAGAGGGAGAGAGAGGGAGAGAGAAAGAGATAGAGCACTTTATTTAAAGCTTGTGTCTTAAGCATTTTCTTAACACTGTACCATTAAGACATGAATGACTGGGTTCAGTTTGGGAATGACTGGATTCATGTAATATCGTTTCAATTGTAAATGTTCTGAATGTTAATATTGATAATGTCATTGACCTTGATTTATTATTTGTTTATTAGTGTTTGGGGTGAGGATCGTATGGATTAACTTGATAGGATCTTATGGATTAACTCGACCACTTTTACCAACCCTCCGTGTATGAAAGAAGCACCCCATCGATAGTTTTGCGGTAGTTCTTGTAATTGGAGTACCAACTTTATTTTTCGACATGGACACTACTGATGAAAATGCTGGTGAATATTTTAATAGTAAGGTGTCTATACAAAAATGGCAGTATAGTCATCGGTAACCAAAATTTGGTACATTAATAGCATGTAATAAAATGAAAATTTTATTCCTTAAAGACGTGATTTTCAGGAACTTCCTAACGTCTTCTTTGTAGTACTGTCATCAAGGAAAGTAGTAATAATTCGTATGTAATTGAGAAAATGATGTTTATGCTAAATAAATACGGATTGAAAATATAAATTGTAGGTAAAATACATATTATTTTGGATATTTTATGTCATTAAGGTATACCAATCGGTATTAGAAAGTATTGATAATCCATGTTTCATATTAGTATAAACATAATGTATCGTTATCGATAACGGCACCGAAAATCAAGTTTTCTACACGTACCAAAAATAATTTTAATCAATTCAGTGGAAGGTACATTAGATGAGGAAGACAGAGCATTCAGTTATTGTGAAATTTGAGGAAGAACTTAGGAAAAGTTTCATATCTCTTTTCCCTTACTAAGCATTACATGCACAGTGACAGGAAATTTTTATCTTACTACATGTAACTGCCAAAGTAGTCGAGACTAATAATTTAGTATATATACGTGCGTGTATGTTTTTATTACGTATGTGTGTAAGTATTCATGTATGTATTTGAAAATTTAGGGTCGGATTAATCCGCTTTTGCCAGTTAGCGGCATACCAGGCTTAGGCTCAGTCTTTATTTTACTATCCACGCCTGGGGGTAACGGAGACATGTGACGAGCATAACGCATTTCCTTCACCGTATCTAGTTTGCTTGGTCTGCCTGAGGTTTTTATTTTGCCACAAACAAAACTGAGGTGATTTGTATCAGAAAGCTATAGTTTTCGTGCAGACAAAACCGTCACTGAAAGGTAGCACGCTGTCCATGAGCCACCCGAAGAGCTAAAGTTTAGAATGTAATTAATGTATTTTTATCTCTATCCTCTTTTCCGCATGAGCTGTGCCAGCTGCGGCGAGCGCGATGTGTCAGATCCCATCATGAAGTGAACGGCAGTTCCTCATTACAAACTGGCAAGCGAAAAAAAACGCTACACATTGTTAGATCTCGCGCTGTTTGACTGCTACACTACGTTGTCGCAACATTTGTAAGCATTACTCGTCGTGCATTGGCATACCACAGACCACGGTTTCTTAGGTATGCTATTGTTTTTTTAGGTACCCTATTGTTTTCGTAGTCGAAAAAACATTAATATTGGTTTTAGCTTTATGCACCAAAAATAAAACACTTAGTACGCAAATTGTGCAGGGTCTTTATAAAACCTAATTTGTATTTGAAGCTTTATCTAAAAAAACTCTCATTTTAAAGGACTTTTTTGTACCTAAATGATCTGCATTGGAAAATTAAATCTGTGTATGAGCCGAATTGTTTATGATCAGAAAGTAGAACTTATAATACCCAAGAAATCGTCGATTTGTAACGTTGGTAACTTTACATCGAGTGACATTGAGCGCAAATCTTAATGTCATGTCCGTAACTTGATTGGTTAGTGATAGGGGCAAATAAGCTGCTAAGAACATTATTATCGAAATGCATGTTTTTTATCGCGCGAGTAGGCGATCTTCACCGCTGGATGGCGATATCTGGCGCAGACCTACACGTCGACTTGAAGGACTTCCCCTCAACCAAGTACCTCCTAACAGAGTGGCACCGCGCCGCTCCAGCCGGGACAACTCTAATCTCCCGACCGGTCTCCCGGCATGTGTGGTAGAGTAGTGCATGTAAGTGTGTGTGTGTGTGTGTGTGTGTGTAAGTAAGGGGTGAGGATAGGACGAGGAAGAGGAAGAAACTATCGCGCGCAGTCCGTAGCCCGTTTGTTAGGGTTGCTTGGACATATGTCTGGTGTTGATGTGAGAAACCACGGAAAACTATCGATCAGAGCAGCCGGCCGAAAATTCTCCTCCAGAGAGTGGCCAGAATTCTCCTCCGGAGAGTGGCTGATTTCGGACTAGCTGACAAGTTAGTACCCAAACTCCTGCACCCTCAGGACTCGAACCTTAGGACCTCCCGATCGGAGACATCGCAGTGACATCAGTGATGCCCTGAAACACCTAATTCGGTCTGTAAGTTAGTGTAATAGTTATGAATGTCATGCCTGAATCTTAGTGTTAACGTAGCAGTGTTTGTGAAGTGTCCGTATCTTAGTATTCTTAATGATTAGTTTTCATTTAGACAATATTGATACAGAGGAAAACAAGTAGTAACCGTGTTGCACGTTTATACGTTTTATAAGAGAACCTATAATTCACGAAATGGACAGTGTTGAAAATTTTTGAAATAAAAACATTAATTGAAAGAACCTTTGTTTTGTTTTGGACATACTGATGGTTATATTTTATAGTAAATGCTTATTTTCAACTTTTATCCTAATCATTCGAAAGTGATTATGAATTCACTCTTTATGACACCAAACATCCACATTTATAGAGCAGAAAAATATGTTTATTTCCATTTTTGAAATTATACTAGTTTTAAAAACAATTCTCGCCATGCGGGCATAGCGAGAGAGGTAATTAGAGTAATTTAATCAATTAATAAACTGTCCATATTGTCACGCACCGTACGCGGTCCCCGGCGGCGTGGGAGCGCCGGAAATCCGTGAGGGCGGCCCGGGCCTAGCTCAGTCGGTCAATTTTGTTACCTTTCTGAAAATAGGCGGTGATGGAAGGAACTGCAAGGTGCAATATAATGACAATAACGATTTGGGTGACTGGTAACACAATAGAAAGTTTATTTCCGCCTAATGATAGGCCGGAGAAGTTACACCAGGAGTTTTAGAAGAAATGCCCTACCTAGTGAGCTCTGGTTAGGAACAAAAAGAAACTTAAAAGAGAAAAGCAAAAAAAAAAAAATTCACAATGCAATTATTCTACTGATTACACAAAGGAAACGATCATTCGCCCTCTGAACTGGCGATTACGTGCCTCAGGGTGGCACCGCAATTCACAGAAAAAAGTCTTTGTACGGTCGTTGACCAAATACAATGCCTGATAATGATGGTGCTGAACAGGCGTCAAATGGCACCGGCGGCGGCTGCGGCGATGGCGGCGCCCGTTGTCGGATCAGCGGCAGGTCGACCTTCCAGGGCCGAAGGGGCGCTCGTCAGCGGATACCACAGCAGCTGGTGCGGTGATGGCACGGCGGGCGGCGGCTTCGTTGGTCCAAATCACGGGCGATCGCGTATCCCACGCACAATGTCTCACAGCGCGATCTGATAGTTCCAATAAGCTCTATTCGAGCACGAATCTCGGAGAGTATTAAATAGCCAGTGATGGCAGAGTTCAAAAATTGATACTCGGAAAGAATTTCTCCCGGCTATCGAGATTAAGCAAGACAGAATTGGATTGCACGGGGCAATCTCAAATCGCTCCCCAGAGCACGCGATGCCCGAGGTACCTCGACCTGTCTCCTCAGCTCTCGCCACCCAAGTCTCTCGTACCCTCACTTTGTGTGTTTTTCCACTCTTTCCCCCCCCCCCCAAATTTTCGCAGATATTTCGAAATCATCCCTTCCCCACAGAATTCTACCCCTGATTGGTTGAGTGTGATGGCGTCTTAACTCTTTTTTTAGCCAACCAGCTCCGGCGATTCTGGGAATTTTCCTTACTCTGTCTCATTCCAAAAGCCCTCTTTGTTTATCGAAGAAAGTAGGTCAAGAAGGGTGTGAGACATGATCGTTGTACCCCCGAAGGTTGCAGTGAATTACGGCTTTGAGCTTCCCAGCGAGGGTGACAGCCAAAAAACCGGGACGGGCACGCGCCGCGAACCTATTCAAATAGTTCTGGGGCGCCTGAGGTCCCGAACAAAAGGTCTCCCCTCGTCCCATGGTGCCATAAACATTCGTGGAGGGCGCGTGTCGCGCGCTCGCGGGCGGGCAGCGTGGTGCGGTAGGTTCTCTCCACGCACTAGCCTTCTGCATCGGCATTTTATTTATGAAATTAATTTGCAGTAGAACTAGCGTACCGCTACAATATGTCGAAATTGAAAATCATTTTATGGATATAAAATGTGACTGTTCGCACCCATGGCCTAGTCAAGAAGAAGCTTTTTCCTCCCGTTCGCTGTATTTATGCGAACTTCCCACTTCCGTGTAGGGGAGGGAACCGGCGTCAGTTCCCTTTTCGAGGCTCTGCTGACCCGCGCAATGTCGCGGCCGGACGATACCGGGGCGCGCTCGCGCCACCGCCGCTTGTCGCCTGCGTCTAGCCCGCGTATTTTAAATGTCTTTGCGGCCGCCGAGACGTCTGGAACGACTGGTACCTGCACGAATCGTCACAATATGTATATATACGTATATATATACACACACACACACACACACACTCACTGATTGTCATAAAAAAAAGCTGCACCCCGAAGGATCCTACGGATCCGCTGCAAACTCTGAGGGTATTTTACCCACCCTACGCTAAGCCAATGATTTCATTTCCACATTAGTCGCGCATTGGGGGATGGGTGGTAGGTGCGTGACATCGCGCCCACCGGTCTAGATAAGGGGGCTTCAAACGGCCGCGCAGGCCATTGCGACATCGGATAGCGTCGCCAGAGCGTCGTTTGGCACTTACAGTACGCCTCGGTGACGCTTCCGACAGCCGTTGTCCAGTAAGACGTGTTCGAGAGGGGGTGCATCGTGGGTGTGCGGGAGGCTTGTTGGTCCGGTCGCCGTATTTTACTCCCCATCGGTCGTACAGTCACCATCATCGCCTGCTGTTGGCGGCAATGGATTGAGAAAGGCATGCACACACGAAATGTAGGATCTGGACGTCTATCACGCTCCATTAAGAGGGAGGACCGACGGATTGTCCGCCACGCGTGAACAGATTCAACGGCAACGATTGGTGCTATTCAGCAGCCTGTGAGCCTGCACTGTCACATCCTGTAAGTGCCAGTACCATTGGCAGGCGGTTGCACGACGCAAGGCTCGCCGCACACTGACCGTTACAAAGCCTGCCACCTCACACCCCAGCATCGTCGCTACAGACTCGCCTGGTGCCGGGAATGATGAACCTGGGACCATCCAGACTGGCTGTGGGTCTTCTTCAGCGACGAGTCCCGCTTCAACCTTGATGGCGACGACCAGTTGTTTGTAATGGGGAGTGGTCTGGAGGCGCAGTGGGGAGCGCCACAACGAGTGATTTGTGGTATCACGTCCCGCCAGCCTGGTGAGGTGGTGTGGGGCGCGATATCCCATGGTGCCCGTTCACCGTTAGTGTTAATTGGAGGTACTGTGACAGCCACACGGTACATTCAGGAGATCCTGCAACCGGTGGCTCTGTCGTTCGTGAACGCCCACTCCCATGCCCCATTTCGATAGGATAACGCGCGTCCGCATACCATAGCCATCTCCCGAGCATGCCTTGCAGCCGTGGATACTCGGCCATAGCAGCAGCATTGCAAAGCCCCCGATTGAGAATGTTTGGAGTGCTATGGACCGTGTGATCAGGATCCCATCCCTACCCACCAATCTACAAGAACTGCGCGCTCAGGTGCAAGCTGCATGGGATGGACTAGCACAGGACATCATTCGAGAGCTGTAAAACTCCATGCCGCAATGTCTGAACACATGTGTTCGCTAAAATGGCAGCCCCACGCCATACTAACATATACCGTCTGTGGCCGTGTAGCGCAATAAATGTTGGCCCTAAAAATGTGAAAGTGTAATAATTTTGAATACGTGGTATCCTCTACCAGTCTGCCAACAATGATCGCAATTCCCCTTGTCCTTCCGGGTGCAGTTTTGTTATGACGAGGAATGCGTGTTTGTATGTATGTATGTGTATATGTGTATATATATATATATATATATATATATATATATATATATATACACATACAGAGTGTCCAGAAGCTCCCGTTACAAAAAAATACCACAAATTCTGTGATGCCAAACATGAAGAATGGCAGGTCCAGTTTTTCCGAAAAAAATTTTGTCTTCGAGAAAATTGAGTTTAAAAATCACTTCCGGGGCGCGAAATTCAAACCGGCCGCAACGACACTGCAGACTGCGCGGAGCATCCTTCCCCACCTTCTGCGCGGAGCATTTCCTCGTTTCTCCGCGTAAACGGTGAAACAGTCGAGTAATATTCTGGAAAGCATCGCGTTGCTTACACTAGAATACTTAATAGTATCAAGTATTTGCAGGTTCTATTCAATAAATATTTTAAATGTACGTACAGAATATCGAGTTTTGTTCAAAATAATAGCCACAGTACACGGCGGCGTAAACATAAATTATGAACACGATTCAACATTTATGAAAAAGATTGAATCTCCTGGAAAGCTCGAATTGTTATTTTTAGCACATATTAATATGAACTAGTGCTTTAGGCTTAAGATTGCCACGTAAATGATAGTCTCCTGTAGATTATTCTAAATATCGTGATACACTAAGGAGCAATTAGGAGATAAAATATTCGGTAATGAAAATACTGAGTTTATTGACTATCTTGGGAATTTGAATTGATTCTCCCGGCTGTGATTTTCTGAATTATCAAACTAAAGATCGCGAGCTTTAAACTTCTTAATAATCGCTGGACGGTTTATCTAAGATGTAGCCCTATTGATGGATATCAATATTCCCCCCTCAAAAATATTGCAAATAATTCCTAAATAAAAGTATCTGTTCGTGCCGTAAAAGATCCATGAACTTCAATACCACCCGTCAAATATTATTTTAGCTTAAGTAATATGTGGTACAGTAAGAGCACTTCATGCTGCCGCAGCAAAAGCATTCCGAAATAAATGCTTTTGCAAAATATGCTGACTGTTCTACGTGGAACATCGAAGTTAAGGCAAGCGGCCTCGACTATCCATTTCTCGAAGTTGAATGACCATTCTACCATTCTATGGGTAGAATGGTCATTGCAAGATGAGAGCATGTCTTCTCCCAAATCTTGGAATTACTTCGTGAAACCATTTCATAAGGCAGTTGACAGCTACTCGGGAGAAGTATTCTTTTAGTTGTTTTGTTTCTTTGTGCTTGCATTGTAGTTAGCAGATACGTACACAAATGAGTAACGACCATTTCTTCAATTTAATTCTTCGAGATTACGTAGTACAGAATGTAAGGGAGTAGAAACAGTTCACTACTACACTACTTCAGTGTTTTAATTTACAATATTTTTCTTTGATATTTTCATAATGTAAAACAAAAATCGACAAAGAGGAAAAAAAACTTATTCAATATAATCAATTTTTCACCCGAAACCTTCTTTTGAATTATTTAATTTTTTCAATTTATTTTAATTTATTTTAATGCAGAATCAGTATCCTTACTACTTAAATATTTTAGAACATGCATATTTTGCTACTTTAAATTAATTAGAAATACTTTACATGCATGTCCTAAATCTTTCAGTTATATCTCTGCATGTTCAATATTTCAATTTGTTTAAAAAATTAATCAATTTATAACATTTCCATTTAATAATTGCATACTTTTTTGAACTGAAAAATATTAATTGGATAATTTTTGTAGATTTTACATAAAAACACCCTAATAATTACATAGTTTTATGTTGGTTATTTTTTGACGCATTTTACATAGTTTTATGTTGTTTATTTACTCATAAGTTATGAGGGATTTATATCTCAAAAGAATATTTTATGGAAAACAGGAATAAACATAAACAATATGCAAATTAAATCATAACTGCAACTCTATTGCTCTATTTATTTTTTTTCCAAAACATATCTGATAATACATAAAATTATTTTCACATTGAAAATTGAATTCTTTTAGTTGTAAGGAAAAAATTTAATATAAACAACCCATTCGCGCAAAATTTCGCACACTGCTCGAAGGCTCCTGCTCGAAATGTTCCAATACTGCTTCCTCTGTAGCGACAGATGAGCGAGACACACCTGCATCGACACTTCCGCCCGGTAAAACTGACCCCGACGCACGTATTCTTGCGTCGAGGCGCAGAAAAACGCAGTGGGAAGGGTGTCATCTGCTAGGGTATCTCTCGGCGTACACTCGAATTGCCGCACGAGCGTTGCTCTGGCACTCGCTGAAGACTAAGTACATGTCAAAGTACTCATTAATTGAAAACGTACTTACTCTGGCCTCTCGCACTCAAACTCGATATTTCTACTAATTTGCCTTGACGGCGCTTAGCTTTTAGTATACGCCGCCGGCGGCGGGACGCTGGGAGTGGTGCGGAGGGGAGAGAAGGGGAAAGATGACTCCGTACAGGTGCTTTTTCAGCCATGACCACTGTGCGGGCCGAGTTTCGAACTGCGCAATCTGTTGTTTTGAGGCAAAACTGACATGCGGCTGAAGGGCGAATCACTAGCCGGCGATAGGAGGTTCGCCATACGATATAAACCACGATGTGACGCGGCCTAGCAAGTGACAAATGCAAGGACACCGACCATAATACGAGCTGCGAATGGCAGAGGGCCGGTAACCTCAGTGAACCACGGTCAAACTTTTGCCTGCTAGAAGTATTTGTACATCACGCAATGCAACATCAGTTTTTCTCCGTCTTTTACCCTTTCACACCAGTAATATACTAGTATTGTATTTTGTATTCATTGTTGCATTCAAATGTGGCGACGCTATTTTATCTCGTTTGATATTGACCTGTGGATTAGGTTAATGGCCTACGTGGCCCTACAAAGATTCTTCAATGTACTGTTCGGTCTGCATCACCACAAAGTGACTGTAAAACGTATCAATTCAAATTCCGCGCCCAGAGATAAACTCAATATTTTCATGGAACGGAAATTCAGGAAATGAATATTTAATTTCCGAAACGCTTTTATTATATCACTATATTTAGAATAATCTTCAGGAGACTATCATTTACGTGGCAATCTTAAGCCTAAAGCACTAGCTCATATTAATATGTGCTAAAAATAACAATTCGAGCTTTCCAGGAGATTCAATCTTTTTCATAAATGTTGGATCGTGTTCATAATTTATGTTTACGCCGCCGTGTACTGTGGCTATTATTTTGAACAAAACTCGATATTCTGTACGTACAGTTAAAATATTTATTGAATAGAACCTGCAAATACTTGATACTATTAAGTATTATAGTGTAAGCAACGCGATGCTTTCCAGAATATTACTCGACTGTTTCACCGTTTACGCGGAGAAACGAGGAAATGCTCCGCGCAGAAGGTGGGGAAGGATGCTCCGCGCAGTCTGGTGTCGTTGCGGCCGGTTTGAATTTCGCGCCCCGGAAGTGATTTTTAAACTCAATTTTCTCGAAGACAAAATTTTTTTCGGAAAAACTGGACCTGCCATTCTTCATGTTTGGCATCACAGAATTTGTGGTATTTTTTTGTAACGGGAGCTTCTGGACACCCTGTATATATAAACTTTTTAAATTTAAATCGAACAGATTACGTGGCGTTACCTGAGTGCGTATTTATTGTAATAATCAATTAGTAATGTACAGAGTATAACTTTATATTTTTGATAATACATTTATTCATCATTAATTCAAAACATTTACATTTAACTCAATCAATAAATAATTGTAACAATGTTGCATCTTTTCGGGGACGGAATCTGTCCAAGCCCAGCCACTTGCTCCCGAGTGATATATCTTTTTGAGTTTTCTCGACAAAACATGTTTCAAAAGACAATTTTCTTTTTGTTTTCAAACGAGGCACCTGTTTTGCAATGAACGCACACTTGTTTCATAATTCTTTTCTCCACTTTCCTGTCGAACCATTTCTTAAAAAAACATGCATTTCCCCAATCGCGTGCATCTATTTCTTAACCCTTCGCAGGATAGTGGTCAATTTATTGAGCACCTGCCGTAATTTCTGTATTGTTTAGTTTTTTATATTGAAAACTGACAACAGATTAGGTGTTCCTGAATTGATTGTGGTTGCTTAAGAGTCCATTTTTCGTAATGAGTTTGGTAGGCATTACATATTGAAATGGTGGTCCATTAACTGACCACCATCCACCATCTCGGCACCCAGAATCGGCATCTCGTTTTCATTTGACGGACCCTCGTAATTTTAGTTGCCTCAAATAGATGAACCCGATGATAATTCTTATGTAAGTCCAATAATTTTCAGGCAGACTAACAGTAATATATTTTTTATTTTACAATCCTTCCAACGTTTCGAAGGTCCAATGACCTGGGATATTAGTCTGCCTGAAAATTATTGGACTTACATAAGAATTATCATCATTAAAAAGGCAGTTTTTTACTAAACAAATTAATATTACTCTCTACAAAGAAGATGAGCCCGATGTCTACTCGTGTTAGCGTGTGGCGACGTGGGCGCTCACCTGTTGCAGCAGCGCGTGGGCGGCGCAGGCGGAGCGGGCAGCCAGCGCCACGATCGGGCGGGCGCCGGCGGCGAGGGCGCGCGCCACGAGAGCGGGGCGGGCCGCCACGCCGCGCACCGGCACCGCCGCCGCTAGCCGCCGCAACTCGCCCGCCTCCGGAAGCGGCCCTGTCACCAAAGCATTTCCGGGGAAGAGGGAATTCAGTTGAACTAGCAGAATACATGGGATTGCATCGCAAAAAGGAACTGTAGAAAAGTTACGATAGAAACTACCATAAGGGAAGTCGGAAAACTATGTATTCACTAGGAAAACCCGAGAGACGTTCTGGCCTTCATTTCCCTCTCTCCCCTCCTATCTCCCTGTCACTGTCTCTCCCTTCCTCCCTCCCTCCCTCCCTCCCTCACCCTGTCCCTGTCTGTCTGTCTCCGCCGCTCTCTGTCCCTCTCATTCACATTTAATTGCAAATTCTGCACATCTCCGAGCAGGTGAGGTAATATTGGGAAGCACCGGACCATCAAAAATGTAATTGAATGTTCGGGAAGAGCTCATTCTGTAGATTAGGGGGTGAGACACGTTTCTTTGAGGTCTTCGGCCTCAAGGCCATAGAACGCATTGTTTTTATCGCCATAGAACGCATTGTTCAGGAGTTTTTTTAACGATACAGATTAAAAATCCTACCGATTGTGTTGCGGGTTGCATTTTACGTAAATATTTAGTTGTGTTCTACAGCGCCATTAGTGGGGTTATAACATTTAACAGCACATGAACCTTCTCGGTGAAAAACACGTAGATGTGCCAACATTCATAGAGATTGGTCTAACAGTGTCGGAGTTTAGCTCATATATACACCACGTAGTTTATTAGACAAAATATGCTTAAAATATTCTTAAGAGCTTATTTTCGAACTTTCGAGGATTCCTCCCCGGACTCTCTCTCTCTCTCTCTCTCTCTCTCTCTCTCTCTCTCTCTCTCTCTCTCAAACTTTTATTTATTTATTATATTTAAAAACACTCAAACTTCGATATGAAAATGTTCTCGGTTTTTGCTTCACCAACTTTAACCTCTTTTGATAGAAGAATTACCACTCGCACAAGAAAATGGCCAAGACAGAAGACATGCTAATTACACAATCTAGAAATTCGACGGTAGATTAGCAATATCAAATGTTACGGTGAGTAAATGAACTCAAAATTCCTTTTCAGAAGCACTCTAACGTCATTTTTTTTTAAAAATCCAAATTTCTCCCTCAAAATTTGTGTCAGAAGTAGTTTTTGCTCGTTTATTCTCAGTCTTATTGCAATGAAACTATTAGGGAACGAACGAGTGAGAAACTGTGTAACATATAGAACTTTTTTTTTGATAAAAACACAGCTTCCTCAATATAAATATTACAGGAATGAAAATTAATCCATTGCGTTCATTGAGACAATCTGTAAATATATTTTACAACGTTTCTATTACTAGTGTTCTAATGCCCGCAGAAATTGCAAGAAAACGATGCAACCTGCGGCTATTTGAGAGACGTCTGTGTTTTTATTGGATACCCAGGAACTTCAGGAAATTCAAAAAGAACTAACTGCATCCATTTTGAGTAAAAAATGCAAATATTTGAATTTTTTATGTGTATTCTCAAACCACACGAGCCGACTGAATTATCATTACAGAACAGCTATTCCAGTTCACGTATACGTACACTGCAATAGCTTAGTGTAGTAAATAAGAGTACAGTAATCCCTTTACATTCGCGAGAGTTACGTTCTCAAAAAGCATCGCGAATGTCAAATCCGCGAATGTTGAATCTATCTTTTAATGAAGAAAGGTGGGTTAGGTTCCTCGATATCGAAAAACTGTTTAGTAAAGTAAGAAATCTGAAAAGCAATTGCAGAAGAACTGGGTAAGCGCTACTACAAAAATAATTAACAATTAACACCCCAAAGAGAAAAAATAAAACAATATTTGAAAGTTTTCGAAGTTGAAAGTGATTGGATTCAAGATTCGGTAATTTTTTTTATTCAATATCATCCTCGTTGTTCTAATACCCAAATACTTTGTATGGAAGAGTTGCTGCTTCTATTTCTCGATTTCGAAATCATTTCCATATTCGGAACATGTTCGAATGCTCTTTTCACCAGAGCTTGTTGAGGTTTTAGACCGTCATTAACAGTGTTGACACTGACACAGGCCGCAGTTTCGCTTCCTTTACTACATAATTACGTTCGAGGAGGTTTTCTTCGCTGATGATTTCCCGAAGCTCCTCTTCAATGAGGTGAGAATGAGTTGTATAAATCCTAAATGGCTTTTCTGTTCATGTGACCGAAACCCTACCTCCAATTTGACGCAATTGAAATGAATTATTTTACAATTCAGTTGTTGAATGAGAATTGACATTCCAACTTTGACATATTTGCAGAACGTGATGCTTTGAGCTCCGATGTCTTCTGAGTTCGTTTCCGAGATGACGCTGATAAAGGAAATGAAATGTGCTCTCTTAAAAAAAAGTAGTACTACCAAAAGACGCACTCGCGGATGTTGAAGTCGCGAATATTGAAATCGTAGCATTTCTCTAATCGCGAATGTTCGGAACTCGCGAATAGCGAATTCACGGATGTCGAGGGATTACTGTATATTCAAAATATACTCGTAATTACTACACTACGTTATTGCAGTGTTCGTAACAACGGACGGACGGGCGGGCGGGCGGGTGTATACCGACTGCTTCCCGCCGTCACTTTCCCTATGCCGTCTACCAACCTCCCAAAAAGGCACAGCTCGACTGCATTTCGTTATGTTTTCCTCCGTGTAAGAATTGATATCTACGTTTACTTTGGTTGATTATTATTATTATTATTATTATTATTATTATTATTATTATTATTATTATTATCATTATTATTATTATTCCTCTAAATCACGACTAAAGATGTTATGTGTCGGGTGAATGTAAAATCTACTCCAGGTTGCAACCAGCTACCTCAGGAGTAGATCTAGGGACTCTCGGTGCCTCTACACTACTTTGCGCAAAATGTGGGCTGTTCTAAATAAAGCAATTTCTTGCACTTCAGTCTTTTGATATACCAGGGAGTTTAGACAAGTACTTACTAAAATTTTGCGGAACAAATCCCAGAGCTCCGATAACTATCGGGACGACCTGTGCTTTTACGCCCCACATTCGGCTGATCTCGATTTCCACTCTTGTATTTAAGACGTTTCTCTGCCTCCTTGGTAACGACGTTTTGATCGCAAGGTACAGCAACATCGACAAGTAAACACGATTTGTCTTCCAATTCCCGGATGACTATATCCGGTTTGTTTGCTGCTATCGTGCGATCAGTGTGAATTTGTTGGTCGTACAATATCGTACACAATCCAACAGACGTCACCGGTTTCGGTGAGTGTTCGTACCACTTGGGGCATGTGTTCGGAACTTCCAGGGCGGTACAGATCTGCCAGTGGAGGTAGCTACATACCCTGTCGTGTCTTTTCAAGTATTCGGTCTTTGCTAGGAGCTGAGACAATATGATCAATGGTTTCTACATGTTCCTGGCAAATGCGGCATTTATCATCTTGGGAAATTTTGAGAACCGCTTTATCATAATGTCATGTTCTCAAGGTCTCATCTTGGGCAGCTATTGCAAGTGCTTCTGATTCTGGCTTCATTCTTTCCCTTTTAAGCCACATAAATGATTGATCTTTATTGATCCGTGCTCTGTTCTTTCGTTTCAAATATTGTCCGAGGAGTGGTTTGTCTCTCCACGATTTCTTTAACATTTTTGTGTCTCACATTTCATGTTAAGTAGCATAAGAAATTCAGTGTCTCTGTCATTCTGTATGTCTTGCAGTCTTGTTCTCAATGCTTGTTGCTACACTAACAATGCCTCTGTTTCCCATTCTTCGGTCAGATTTCATAACCTGCTTCATTAGAGGGTCATCTTGATACATACTTTCCCATCCCGACTATTGCGTCGTGCCAGGAGGCTTCAATTTGTCTGAGGCCTCTTCCTCCTTCCTTATGTGACACATAAAGTCTATGTACATCAGCTCGAGGGTGGGCGACATGGTGTATTGTTAGCAGTTTTCTGTTTTTTTCGATCCATGATGCGCATTTCTTGCTCAGTCCAGTTCACTAGTCCGAAACCCTATTCGGCTACAGGCATTACCAAACTACCTATTGCTGATATTTTATTCCTGAAATTCAGAGCGGACTGCGGGACCGGTCTCACTCTTCTATAATACTCCCCGCGAATTCTTTCATTGTGTCGATCGAGATGGTCTCACATTCTTCAATGCCCAGATATTTGTAAGTTTTACCTGGCTCAAGATCTTGAATCACAGTGTGCATATCAACTTCAATGCTCTCTGACGTTGCCATTTTGCCTCTTTTTAAATTGATTTTTGCACATTTGTCAAGACCAAACTTCATGCAGATGTCATTGCTAAAGTCATTCACGACAGATAGCATTTGGGAGAGAATCGCTTCATTCTTAGCAAACACTTTAAGATCATTCATTTAAAACAAAAGTGATACTGGCCTTTCATTACCATGGAGCTTGTAACCAAAGTCAGCTTGCGACAACTGTCTAGATAGTGGGATCAAACTGAAGCAAAACAGTTATTATTATTATTATTATTATTATTATTATTATTATTATTTATTTATTTATTTATTTATTTTATTCTTCACAGTTTTTATTGGTCGGTAAGTCAACCACTCACAGGTATGATGGCCAGGTGTGCGGTTGCTTTATTAGAGATTCAGGTGGCTTCTAACCATGTATTCAAAATAACTGCTTTCTGCATATTATATATACTTCTGGCATCCAAGTGAAGACACTCTAGTGCTCGAAGTGTCATTTTCGGGATCACTCCTGTGAATGATATTATTACTGGCACAGTTGTCACTTTGCTGAAGTTCCACTGAGCAGCGACTTCATGGGAGAGATCGGTATATTTCTGGATCTTCTCTTGATGTATTACCGATATGTTGTGGGTGTTAGATATTGATATATCAGTATGGAAAACCTGCCGATGACTTTCCATACTATTCCTTCTCTTGATGTTTTACCGATATGTTGTGGGTGTTAGATATTGATATAGTAGTATGGAAAGCCTACCGATGACTTTCATTATTATTCCTTAATGACTTCGTTGTGTTTAGTAAGTAACGTTCGTGTAGTGATGGCAAATTTTACCAAAACATCGATACATCAGTGTTTCGATACACCGCTAAAGGTATTTCGATGTCGATGAAAACATCGACAAAAAGACATCGATGCTTTAAATATAGACTAACAAACATGCAATTTTCAATCCGTTTTTAATAACCGTACGCAAACGGGATATATTTTACTGTTTAGTTAGCAGCATGTTAGTAGTACTATGCTAATAAAAAATTATTATTGAATGTGAAGAAGAAAATTAAAATTCAAGAGCATGGTGCTTCGCTATTTTACCATCTTAATCATTCAATCAATATTCTACATGTACTACACAAAATACCATAAAAATAACTTAAAAATCTTTTAAAGACATAGTAAAACATTGCAAGAATATTAAACTCAAACATCGATGTTTTTGCAACAAAATATCGATGTGAAGAAAACATTGAAAGCAAAATATCGATGTTTATATATATATATATATATATATATATATATATATATCGATGTTTCTAGTGGAAAATATCGTTATTTTAAAAACATCGTTGTTTGTTTGCCATCCCTTCGTTCGTGGGTCAATAAGACGTTATCGCGGCCGTGGACCGAGGATGCCGGGCAGTGAACGCAGCGGGATCTGTCAAACTCTTCGTTACGCATCTTCTTGACATTCATATCACATGAAAAGAACCGTAACCATTGTGTACTGTAGCTCCATCTGGTATACTTAACAAGATCGAGGGGACTTGATATTCTGAGAAGTTTGGAAAATTGAAATCTTTTGTGGTACGGCATCTGAAGAACCTATGGCATCGGTCTTCTACCTCTTCATCTATTCTTTTTCACGTGCCATTAATTTTTTTCTGAAACAGCTCAACTGCAGCGTCGTCGGTGGCGGTGGCGAATTTTCGACACTAGATTCATAGCTAGGACAAATTCGCTATTGTCTGGAGGAGGGTTTTAGCGACCAGCAGCTCCGATTGCCAATTTTCCGTTTTTTGTCCGATCAAGACCAGGAGAACGCCAGAGAAGTACTCTGATAAGTGTGCAACGGTCCCCTCACAAAATTTTCTTCTTTAACCTTGTCTCCTCCTCTCCTCACACCCATACACTTATTCTTACACACACTACCCTACGGCACATATCGGGAAACCGGTTGGAACCTTAGTTTGTTGCGGCTGGGGGAGATATCTGTAGAGGGGAAACTTCTCAAACCGATGTGTTGGACGGAGCCGGAACTCGTTCCAGCCGTGAAGGAACACCATCTCCCGGGATATAACATGCACTACACTTGCGGGACTAATGATCTCTGTAGATAACGTACCCAGGAACACTGAACATTCGTTTACAACACAACTCAATCCTCATACATTCAGGGATTCATAGACGTACAGACATACATTTCGAAAAGCAGACATGGACGTACATTTCGTAAAGCAGATGAGTCTGACTTCGTAGCTTTAGAGAACATGAGAAGCATGGATAAAGAGACAAAGCACAACGCTTTCAAGCAACAAGGTCCGAAAACGATTAAATTATTGTAACAGTTATTTTATTGAAAACTAATCATTTTTATTTACATTGTAAATAAAAATCAATGTTTATTAAATCCATGTATACTGTAATACACCAAATGGAAAAGTCAAGGAACATGCATAGTTTAACCACGCAAAGCCACTTACAGACGCCCATTAAAATACATGTGGCATATGTAGACCGGAAAGACAAGATCAATGCGAAAAAAACAAGATTGAGAGATCCGGTGGATAGCAATAAGACTCTCTCTCTCTCGAATTTTTTTAATGTGAAACGAGCAATATAGTTTATGAACAAATAGTATTAAACCTAGTTATTGTTAGCCGACGAGGGTGACTATTTTATCATCTAGAAAAATAGCCTAATTCGATATTAAATACAGGGATTAGTCGTATAATTTGGGATTACAAGTAACACGAATAATTGACAGGGTGTTAGTTCGGGATTCGGCACCCTTCAGCGATGAGAAGTAGGGAAGTACGGAATAGTGTAACTTTGAACTGCGTCAGTACGAAGAGCAATTACGAAAACATATTAGATATCAGGAAAAAAAGAACCATTACGATGCGGAAACACCGCGCGGGAGCACCCGACAAAATTAAGAGCGCGCGAAGAAACTTATAGTAAGAAACGATGCATTATTATCCAAATTCAGATTATAAAAAAAAGAGACTAAGACAGACTAAATAGTTTCCTTTGGCAGCCAAAGTAAGGTAAATTCATTCATTTATTTAACAAAAATTAATTGAATAAATGTTATTTTCGCTTTTATGAAAAAATATGGATGATTATTAAATAGAATATTGCGTGCAATTCCAATACAATCGACTGGTATAAAACTCCCAAAATCTGCCGTTTCGTACGAACGGCCCGTCAACGTGCAGCAACATAAGAATAAGCAAAATACGTGTTCGAAATCTGGAAAATAAAATTTACCCAAGAATATATTAACATCATTACGATCGGACAAGAGGTAAGTTAGGTAAGTATATTGAAATTAAATTAGTGATAGAAATATTAAAAATATCTCAATTGTAATCGAGCAACTTGCGTTCAACCGTCCGTCCATTCGTCACTCATGACTAGATCCCTTCAACTCCACTCTCTCGAGACAAATGCAGTGTCATTAGAAGCGTCTCAGTCATCTTGTGAGGAATCGGCCGTTTTTGCGAATTATTGGAGAAAATTCTAAAAAAATAAATACTTTTTTTTTTTTGGTTTTGCCATATAAAACGCATTTTGGAGCAGTGTAAAGACACCTGAAGAGATGATAAATAACTCATTCCATTACCATACTGCCTCCCCGGCATAACATTAGGACAATCCTTAGGAAATATGTATTTAAGCATAAATACATTATTGTAACTCAGTTCCAGGGTATAGACCAGCCAGGAAACTCTTTTGTGTATAAAATTTCTTCTTATTATTTTTTATTATTTTTATTATTATTATTTATTTACATTGCGACAGAAAAAATCATTAATGCAGTGAGTAGTGGCTTAGTGTGACTTTCTGGGACGCTGTCGTTTGCTGGGAGTCGCTTAAGTGTGACGATACATTGATACGTAGATAATTGAGTTGATAATTTTGTTGTTGGTGGATATGAGGAAATTTGGTTTCATCAAGTTTTAAACTTTGTAAGCTTTAAACGGCAAAAAATATTCGAAATCTCTCTCTAAGGAGCCCTCCCTCAGCCACTTTTCTTCTCTTTCGGCGTTTATTTCAATTATTATTGCTTAATGACTTACTGGGCTTCTCTCTGTCCACATTTCATGAGTCTATATATATGTCTACCGTCATATATCTACCGTCGAATTTCTACATTGTGTAATTAGCATGTCTTCTGTCTTAGTCATTTTATTGTGCGAGTGGCAATTCTTCTATCACAAGAGGTTAAAGTTGGCGAAGCAAAGACCGAGAACATTTTCATATCGAAGTTTGAGTGTTTTTAAATATGTATATATATATATATATATATATATATATATATATATATATATATATACACACACACACAAGCATGTTCACATTCTTTGCATTATGCTCTAGAGTACAATGGAAAATCATCACTTCGTCAATTTTTTTGACACTACCCTTGTATGATATACTAGGAAAACCCGGCAGACGTTGTTCTGCCCTTCATCTCCCTTTTTCCCCTCCCATCACCCTGTCACTGTCTATCCCTCCCTTCCTCACCCTGTCACTGTCTGTCTCTGTCGCTCTCTGTCCTTCTCATCGTCTCCTGTATTATTTCAGTAGTATACCTTTGCGTTCCGGCTCTCACACGCAACCAATCTTTATAAATGAGGGCTCGAAAGAAAGAGAATTTCACGGAGACGTGACGAATTCCACTTTTACTTTAAAAATATGAATGATTTCTTTTAAAAAAAAGCATCGAAATATTCATGTAAAATGCAGCCCGCATCACACGTCAATCTATATCGGCAAATAACTCGTAAACAAAGCGTTTTAGAGCCTTAAAACGTAACATTTTGAGGCCAAAGGCCTCAAAGAAACGTTTTTTACACCATAATCTACAAGATGAGACATTCTCCGATCCATTCAATTAACTTTTCGGTTCTACGCTTCAATACTATCAAGGCCACCTCAATATTTCAGCCCTTCCTGCTGGTAGCAATTTTTGTGGCGACACGCTTAGAAGGCTTAGATTCGACAATCTTTATTTACGCTTTCTGTTAACACCGTTAGCACCGTAGTCTGACGAGGTTTATTTGCATAATCGTTAATTCAATATTTGCTCTCCAGCAACAACTAGAAGTACTGTTATAGTTGCTTGATACCTATGAAGATTGTTTCTTTGCGTGTAGTGAAACCAATCAATTAACGTTTTACCGGTGTCTGTAAGTGCTGTGTACCTAATTGAGGAGTGATGTGGGTTCACAGAGAAGAGTGAAGACAGCGTGTTTTACCTGTACCAGTATTTTCGTTATCATTCGATGAATTTTTAAAGTCAGCGGGTTCAGACACGTAGCTTTCTCAAAAGTAAATAGCTTTTCTAATATTTTTGTGACTCACGAGAAGCTAAGAGCTAGCTGTCAAAGAATATTAAATAATTACTACAAATGTCTTAAATGAAGTGCTGTGAATTGTTCCAAGAAAACTCTCCATGATACTGAATAAATATTTATTGAAAATTTATTTTAAACATCAATTGTATTGCTTTTTTATTTTATTTGATATTGTGTTAGTACATTGCAAGTTACCTTTATATACTTTTAAACAAATAAACACGTTTCGTTAACTACTTCCCCTCTTAAAATGGAAATATAAGGATAGGGATCTAACATAGGGTCTAACATGTGCGAGTTCTCGCATGGGTACGTGGAGGTAGTAGGGGAAAACTTGTGTATGGTACAACACAAAGAATAAACGTTTTAAATTAGCTTAAGTAAAATAGCTTGAAATAAATGAAAAACAAAAATCAAATCGCACTGGCCTACAATACTATGTGAATTAATTAAAAAAAGCAAGTAAATTAAAAATTATAAAAAGAATAGGCGAAGTCACTCGACAACTTCCAACATTCGCAGTCCAAAGGCACGATTTAAATGTTGGTGGTGTCTGGAAGTATGTACATCAACGCCCAACTGCAAACTCATATTGTAAATAATACACCGTTTGATATTAAACTATAAGTGTCGGTTCGTTAAGATATTCAATATGCAAATATCGTTTGAGTAACATTCCCATATACCGAAGTGAAGTCTAAGCCTAATAAATTGTTTCCAATGGTAACAAATTGTATTTAGTACTCAAAGGTGAAAATATTAGTTTATTTTTTGGCTCGGAATTGCTTTTTTTGAAGTACATAAGAACGCTGAAAATAATCCAATACTTTTTAATGCACAAATAATTTTTCAATTTTCGCACCCCAGCAAGCCGGCACCCTGAAGTCTCAAAACCCCCCTCTATTCCTCATAACAAATCAAGGAAATTCAAGTAATATTGCAAAGAGTAGGGTAGTACTTGCTCCATCGGTATTTACGCACTACTTTACTTTGCTTTGCTTTCTGAAGAGTAAAAACCTTTTGTATTATGTTTGTGACTATCAAGGAAAGCGAAAAGTTAACTCTCAAGGAGGAGTGAATAATTTGTTCAAAGTTGTTTGTAAAGAAGTATGAATTGTTCCGAGAACATCTCGCTATAATGCTGAATAAACTTTTATTGAAAATTTGTTTCCAACATCAATTGTATTGTTATTTTTGTTTGATTTTCTGCAAGTACATTAGAAGTTACATTTATAAATTAAAAAAATAAACATGTTTCATAAACAACTTTCCTTCTTAATTGAAAGGATAGACAAATGGTTAGGGAAAGGGTGGGTTTTAACATGCGAGAGTTCTCGCACGGGAACGCTAGTTCACATTTAATTGCAGATTCTGCACATCTCTGAGCAGGTGAGGTAATATCGGGAAGCGCCGGACCAGCAAAAAATGTAATAGAATGTTCGAGAAGAGATCATCCTGTAGATTACAGGGTGAGAAACGTTTCTTAGAGGTCTTTGGCCTCAAAAGTTTAGTATTTAAATTTTATTTTCTCGTCCTAAAATTGCAATTTAGGACGAGATTTTACTTTAATATTCTAAAATTAATATTTTCGTTCTACCATTAGGAAACCGAAAAATTAAAAAAATGACAAAAAATGTACTTTGGGCGGCGATAGATGGTAGCTGGCACGAGTACGTGGTAATTCCGAATAGCTAGTCCACACCCAAGGAATTAGAAAACTAATACGGGGAAGTCTGTGTCATTCTGTAGTACCACTAGTTTCTTTAAACTTTTGGTAGGGATAGTGCTATATGTACTCTATGAGATGACATAAACATCAGTTTGCTCTTTTCTTTTGTTTTTTCAAAAATTACAAAAGTGTATTTTTTTTACTTGTCTCTCACGTCGTTAATATTTACATTAGCGGCGAATTGTTCACACTATTATATTTGTAAGTACATGTGCTTTAAATAATGTATAAAATTTCTCGAAAACTCAACCGTTTTCTGTAAAAACTAGCTCAAAATTCCACATTTTCAGAAACGCTCAAACGCCATTTTCTCATAAATGGCTCCAAATTTTTTCTTCAAATTTTTCAAATGGATAGCGCTATTGGACTCTTTAATATGATGTAGAGTTAATTACGGGGGATTTTTTGTTTTCTCAAAAATTATAGAAATGTAATTTTTTTAAGGATCTTTCACACCGTTAATATGGACATTTACAGCAATTTGTAAACACTGCATCAAATGACTTCAAAAGACGTTCTTCGAAAACTTCAAAATTTTCTGTGAAAAGAAGCTTCCAATTTTGAAAATACAGGAGTTGTTAAACGACATTGTTTTTTAAAACTGCTCCAAATTTTTCAAAGGAAATTGCCATTTAGGACGAGCTTTTACTGCTCTTTAATATTCTTAAAACAAAATTTTGTTCTACTATTAGGAAACCGAAAATTGAGAAAATGTCAAAAAAATGTACTTTGGGCTGCGATAGATGGCAGCTGGCAAGAAAATGTGGCAAGCCCGAATACCTAGCCGAGACCAAAGGAAATAGAAAACCAATATGGGAAAGGCTGTGCCATTCTGTAGGACCACTAGTTTTTCCATGGATTGAACAAAGGATGTTTAAAAAATGGCGCAGGTCACATTTTCGTTGAACTCTCTGAATTTTAGAAAATTGAAAAAATTAGAAATAATGTAAAAAAGTATATGCTGTTGTAGTACCAATAGTTTTATGTTACCCGGTTATTCTTTATTCAGATAACTGACCTAGAAGTTTCGAAAATTGATTGTAACGTAGTTGCTTATAATAGCGTCACTCTCAACCAACGAACAGTGGACTCGCACCGATGAATCTTAGCGTTTCCTTCTTCAGCAGGAAATTCCAGAATGTTTTCCGTCATTGACGAGTAGAAGCTGCTCTTGATATTTGTGGGAAGTTCAGTTACTGGTTTTCTCAGCGCAAAGAACACGTGAAGTTCTTATGTGAGCTGAAAAACACTTTTTGTCGTTAATGAAATGCAGGTTAAATTTCATTCCTCCGGCACAATGGAGTCATGCTATTTTCCTAGCAGCGGTGTTAAACCTACAACTCGAATGTGTTTTGTTTGCATAAATTCGCCTTTTAACTAAAATAAATTCCACGTTCGTGACACATAATTATAAGCTTGTTTTCATATCTGATATTCTTTTAGGAAGTAGTATGTAATGAGTGTTCTTGAGTCGCTTTACAATACTTCGCAGCGAACATGGATTTTAGCTTCTAGGAATAGATGAAATATAGGAAACGTTCTCAACATACAAAAATCTATTATTATCATTCCGAATTGATTTTAAGCCGGTGTTCCTTGTAGTGAATGTACAGAATTTGGCCGCTAAGGGAATCAGTAATGAATTACGAACATGGAGGCGTTGTTAACGACTTCAACGATATACAAATCCTTCCATTTCGCTAAGGCCATTCTCTGAAGTAGGATTATATCCTTTTTCTCCTAACCGAATTTATTAAATTATCCATCAAAAGTACTGAAAATCTCATTAGAATTAGCAGCTTTAGTTTTCTGAATAAAAATGTTGAGGATAATAGGCAATAAGAATAGAAGACATTTTGAACTATAAATTTAATTTAATGAAAATAAAAAAATACTAATGAAATTTGAGTTTATTGTTTAAGATTGTTAAGGCAAAGAACTCCAAATTCCTAGCACCGTATAATATTAAGAAGTCTATATTTTTATTGTATTTCAACTTAATCCTATTTTAACACTACAAGCTTTAAAAATAAGTGAATTTTGAAGGTGTCAGTTACATTAACTGTTCACGCTGTATTAAAAATGGATTTTTTGATGATGCTGGCTCTTTGCCGACGTTTGGTTGACAATGCACACACATAGTTAAAGAAATACGTAAAACCTACGTTATAAAAGGAACACGTCAAATTCGGTTAGTAGACTCCGATCCCGGCTCACAAAAGATTTCGAACAGTTTTGCTGGTAAGCAAGTGCTCTCGTTTGTTCCAAAGGTCAATGGGTTCACCCTGGGTCAGAGGTGCATCAAAAGCTTATCGGGAAAGAGGAAGACTGAAGAGAAATTGCTAGTGTCTCGTACATGCATAGAGTAAAAGTTAACATTTATCTGATTGAGAGCACTTTTGCTACATTTCGTTTTATGAAGGGTATCCAAGTCTTTTGAGTTGAAAATGTATTCCTCAAATATTGCTACATTCTTGCTGCGATCGAGTTTGTAAGTTGTCTGCTCTGATACGTTTCCGTGAATTCCCTAGCTTCTGGGCGAATTCCGAAGCACACTATATGGGAATCGAGAACCTCGCGGGAATACCCCTTTCCACCCTCCCCTCCCTTCCCTTCTAAAACATCTCCCGGATCTTACCTACAAAGTTTTGCGACATTCGCCTCTTTCCTGGAAAATCATTTCATAAATGAGGGGGAAGGTTCAGGAGTTTTTCCTATGGCTTTCCAGTCCTATACTGTGATTTTCGTAACTGTGCCCCTGACAGGAATAACCTGTTGACGGTTTCATCCAATCGGGAATTTCAGCGTCACCATAGTGACGTCACTGTAGCGAAATATAAGCTCCCGATTGGATGGCAGCAAAACGGCAGATTCCTGTCAGGGGCAAAGTTACAAAAATCGCAGTATAGGACTGGAAAGCCATAGGAAAAACTCCTGAACCTTCCCCCTCATTAATAAAAATGATTTGCGAGGAAAGAGGCGAATGTCGCAAAACGATTATGACTGATGATAATGTACATAATTGATATTCAATAAACACTCATTAACTTGCTGTCAAGTAAATTGGCTAATCTATCATTAGTTGACATTGAAATGCAGTGTACTGTAAAGTAGCAAATTATTCTCATTAATTTTAGCCGATATTTGCTGAAGGGTGTTAACAGAAAGCTCATTGAAACGAAGCATTTAGAACAACATTAATTTTACCTACAAAGATTACACTTTTGAGCTACTTCACTCACTGCGCAATTTCTGAAATTATGTGGAACTACGATTCAAATTTAAGAAATAGGACATGAAGAAAATATTGTTTATTACGTAATTATCACCGTATATGAAAGATGAGATACTACTCTTTGTTATCTGCCTTCTCCGCAACACGACGAGAAATAACATACAATGTAGGCTTTTACTTAAAATAGTCACAATGCTGACAAAATATTCTACTGGGATATTAAATTATGATATATATTTCATTTGCTCTATTGTTTTTAAAGTGTAAAGAATAGCACTTGATATCGAAATCGTGTTACGGACTTGACAAAAAATGCGCGTTTCAGATCGAACTAGTGCTACAATTGCACGTACATTCTCTTATTTGTGACGATTAGGTAATATTATAATCCTAATTGAATCCATGAGAGTGCTTCCAAACCGCAAAAGTGTTTGCCCTCGCCGCGATTCAAACACACGAACTTACAGAAACCGCGAGCATTTCGCATAACCTTTATTAGGGTTAGCTTAACTACTTATTAGGTATTGTGAACAATAAGCGCATCCAATCGTTTGATACAATCTGCAAGTAGCTTGAAAAAGAAAGTTGAATATTTGCAAGTTTTGAGCTTTCACAGGTTTTAATGAAAATCGCACGTATTTAAAAAAAACAAATTAAGAAAATCATTGCGATTTTGAGAAAATTTTACTTAAATATTTTTAAAAGTAAATACTATTTCAATGAAAATTATCCGAAAGTTGCGAAAATTATCCGAAATATTTTCGAAAATATTATACATTATATAAAATCTAATTTTGGCCGTCTGTCCGTCTGACCGTCTGTGAACAACACTAGCGCGTAAACAATATGTGCGATTGCTTCCACAACGGATTTTCCCCGGTCGATCTGCGTCCACTTGTGGCGCCTCGATTTTGAGAAACATTCTTCAAAATTTGAGGGTACTGTACATGAAGCCCCCCGGACATTTTCAAAATTTTCTCAAAAACTTCTCAATTTTTTTTCTTTAAATTTCTTGTAAGAATATAGTAAAATACACTTATTAAGGTGGCATAGGTCCCGTTTTCACGGTTAACTCTGAATTTCAGAAATTTGAAAAAGTTTGAATATTTTCGGCGTCTTCCTAGATCTACAAAATTGAAGATAGAGATTTCTTCTTCAAATAAAATTTGTTGTCCAAAGTGAGTTATTTTATTAAGATCATGTACATTTTTTTGAAAATTTTAGTAGTTTTTGCGCAATATTGCACGCAATATTTGAAATTTTAAAAAATTACATAAAGCTGATTTTCTCGAAAACGGCTCCAATTTTTTTAAACTTTTTGTAAGGATAGTACTAAATATGCACTGTGAGATGACATTAACGTGATATTCCTGTATCCTTTTGTTTTTTCAAAAATTGGAAAAATGTTGTTTTACTTGTCTTTCACGTCGTTAATATTTACCATTAGCAGCGATTTGTTCACATTATTATATTAATGAGTACATGTGATTTAATAAATCACATAAAATAAAGTTTCTCGAAAATTGAAGTTTTCTGTGAAAAGTAGCTGAAATTTGCGCACTTTCAGAAACGCTCAAACGCCATTTTCCCATAAATAGCTCCAAATTTTTTCTTCAAAAAATTATAGAAATGTAATTTTTTTAAGATCTTGCACGCCGTTAATATGCACATTTACAGCAATTTGTAAACACATGTCTCTCACGTCGGTAATATTTACATTTAGCGGAATTTGTTCATATTATTATATTTATAAGAACATGTGCTTCAAATAATATTGTACTAAGTTTCTCGGGGACAAAACTGTTTTCGGATTGTAATCTGTCTCTGGCAGTAGATATATTTTTATGACATAAAGAGAGCTGTATCATCAGCAAAGAGGGCTAAATCTGAGTAGATGAAATTGGGAATGTCATAAAGATAGATATTAAAAAGAAGGGGAGAGAGACAGGATCCTTGAGGCACACTGACAGATATTGAAAATAGTTGTGAAAAAGTATGATTAATTTTAACACAGAATTTACGATTACTTAGAAAATTCTGGAGTAATTTAAACAGGTATGTTGGAGTTCCAATTTGATGTAGTTTATAAATGAGACAGTTATGCCAAACTTTGTCAAATGCCTTTTCAATATCTAAGAGATTTGCAGTAGTATGTTGTTTTACATGGAAGGAATGTTTAATTTTTTCTGTTATTATTAAAAGTTGATGTGTTGTTGCATGTTTGTGTGTAAATCCAAATTTTGTAGGGGGAATAATTTTATTAGTGATTACAAAGCATGTTAGTCTATGTAAAATAAGAGTTTCGAAAATCTTAGAAAGAGAAGAAAGTAAACTTATTGGTCTATGATTCATAGGATTCCTAGGGTCTTTTTGGGGTTTACAAATGGGAAGTATAATGGCTATTTTCCAGCTAGATGGGAAGTAATTAATTCTTAAGGTTGAATTTAAAAAGGATGTGAAAGCAGCAATTGTTCTGTTGCCAAACGATTTGATTGTTTGGTTAATAATTGAGTCAATTCCAGGAGATTTACGGGTTTTCAAGTTTTTAATGATTTCTACTATTTCAGAAGGGGAAATAAAATTTATATTTTGAGGAATATTAAAATTGGGAAGAGAAAGAAAATTGTCACCAAGATTATTAAATGGTAAGTTTGTAACTGCATTGGGAGTAAAAGTTTCTTGCAACTTCACTTCTTCCCATAGCTCGTCACACAGTTTTTAACTGTTTTTGACGTAAAATAAATAAATAAATAAATAAATAAATAAATGATGTCCAAGTAATTGAGTTTTATCATAATCATTTTGAGCTGCGATTGAATGATGCTTAAGCATAGGGGCTGATGTTTTTTCGTTGCAAATTCTTTTAACTGTGGACCATAGTTTCCTAGAATGAGGATTCTGATTATACATTTTGGAGAAAGTAATTTACTACGTATACGAACAAGAATTATTGTTTTCGTTATTGAAGATCTCAAGTTCGAATTTTTTGCCGAAAAATAGACGTTTTGGCTGCAATATTACGGAACTTTCTCTACTACGTATGTAGTACGAGAGAAAGTAATATGCGGGAAATGTAAGTAATTCCTTTTGTAAATGAACTTACCATTGTCGGCGTTTATCAAGATTGATGATGTTGCTCGATGAATTCGACAAAGATATATTAATAGATCAATATTCCATTTACTAGACATAACAAGTGACATGTTCAAAACAATCCATATCAGTTTTTGCACTTTCATTATCGCAATGTTGTTCGTAGATGCAAGTACTGCCTAGGTGAGTGTACCTACACTAGGAAATTGAGGATAGAATTGCACCTCTAAGAATTATTCAGAGTAGTAAGTGTTTTTCTGTGGAGAAAATATTGATTTAAATACTTTCTTTTTTAGAAGTAAATGTTGATTGCTGCAATTTTGTCATCTCTCAATCGTCTTTTTTAAATTACCTTTAGCCACACATGTACTAGGTAGCGTATCTTTAAAACATCAGGCCCTGTGATAAATGTTTATACCAACTTGTATGTGTAATAATTGGGTTATTTGCACCAGAATAATGTATGTCTGTCTTGCACATACCCGTTTCTAGTCGGTGTGCATTCGCTTGCTTATGTATGTTTACAGCAATTATCTCATGTTTACAATGTATCATCCAGCTGAAAGCGACAAGCTTAGTTTTTGGTTTGACATCAGGATACAAGTTACATATTGCTCTTTCGAAAATGTTCCTTCTTGCACAACTAGCTTTTAACTTTGTCAGCATTTGTAATATTGTACAAGGACTATAGTTTTTTTCTTATTTGAATGAGTTTGTCACAGGCTACATAAGAAAAACAATAATTGAATTCTATCATACATTCTGAAATGAGACCACATTCACAATCAGAAAACACTCAGAACAGAAAATAATTCTTATAAAGCTGTATCACTCATTAATATCCAAAGGGAAGATTAGACTCTGAATTTATGGTTAGATCGCAATACTTCTTTCTACACATTTACATAAACGAGATGATGTGTTATTTAATTGCAATGTCTTTCCATAATAAAGCCACCCTTGAATGACACAACTATTAGCTGATCGATTTGCCTAGGTCGCTAAGGCGAGGTATCATGACTGCCTCGGTTGAAGAATTGTGGATTTGATTGCCATCGAAACGAGAATTTGAGCTTGTTAATTCACCTTCCATGAGCATATCCCCTCCCCAAAAAAACACTTCTGCAGTTAACAAATATCATGGGGCAACCCTTCAGACCGCTTGCCTATCACCTCCAGGTACCGGAGTTCAATTATTTATCAATTCATGCGCAATTTGGAATGGAAATAACCATCAAAACAAACCGACAGTGCTAAAGCAACATCCCATAGTTTTGTGTGTTTTTACTTTGTTTTTAATTTTTTGTTTGTTTTCTTTTATATTTAAAATGCCAATAGTTTGCGTTTAGAATGAAGTTTGAGCTTAGAACGAAAAAAAAATTGCTTTAAATGAAATGTAATGGGCCACAGATGCATCGCTTGCTATTATTAACTGGTTTTATAATACAAATGCTAATTATTAATAAAATCGTAACATTTATAGAATGAAATTTTATCGTTCGTTCATTGTGGCGTTTATATTTGTGCGTTGCAATTGGTCTTTTGACAGCATTCGATGTCAATGTGCTAGAAATATATTTCTCCCTTACACGTCACATACAATTTTTTACCGTTCTTTGATGAAAATAAATCAAATCAAATTACCCTCCCAATTCCTCATTAATATGCTTACATGATATCAAATTAATATATTTTGTTATTTGTAACACATCCCCGACAGTGTCCCCCAACGAGATCGGTATCGACCCCTTGGGGATCGATGAAATTTTAAAGGGGGTTAAGGGGGTTAATGATGTTCAAGGGGTCGACTGTGGGTCTATAGCCAAATATGAACTGGCGATTGTAATCAACATCCCATCGATTACAAAAAAATAAATGAACATGATAATTATTTTCTGATACACAGAAAAAAAATATATAATAATGAATTATAAATTCGCACCCCTTCTTTTGTATCGGTCGTTCATTCTTAGGGTGAGGACATTTGCAAAATTGCCTAAAAAACGGCTCTAATTTTTTTCTTTAAGCTCTTGGTATGGATGGTGCTAAAAGTATTCTATGAAATAATTGCCATTTGCTCTATTCTTTCGTTTTTTTTAATTACAAAATTGTAATTTTTTTGACTTGTCTCCCACGTCGATAATATTTAGATTAGCAGCGATTTGTTCACATTATATTTACGAGTGCATATGCTTTAAATATCTCAAGTAAAGTTTCTCGAGAACTCAACAGTTTTCTGTGAAAACTAGCTTGAAATTCCGCATTTTCAGAAACGCTCAAACTCCATTTTCTCATAAATGGCTCCAAATTTTTTCTTCAAACTTTTGGAACGGATATTGCTAAATGCACTCTTTAATATGTCGTAAAGTTCAATTTGGGGTATTTGTTTGTTTTTTCAAAATTTACATAAATGTCATTTCTTTGAAGATCTCTCACACCTTATTTATGCACATTTTCAGCAATTTGTAAACACTATTGTATTTATGAGTGTAAGTGCTTCAAATGAAGTTTTTCGAAAACTCAAAATTTTTCTGTGAAAAAGTTTCAAATTTCTAATTTTTAGTAGCGCTTAAACGTCATTTTTTTTAAAATGGCAAATTTTTCGAAGAAAATTGCCATTTAGGACGAGGTTTCACTATTCTTTAATATTTTAAAATTATTATTTCATAGATGTTGTCTGCTGTTTGAGGTCCGAGAATGTTATTTTTGCTTCTCCCCAACTTCGCCCCAACCTTCCATCTTCAACTATATAAATACAAGGATCAACTGGAAACAAAACATCAAAAATAACATCCTTCTCGGACCTCAAACAGCAGACAACGTCTATGAAATAAAATGAGGTTTTTCCACCAATTAAAGATAAGATGACACCTGTTTCCACGAGAATGGGGTTAAGTTTCAATTTGGAAAGTTAGAAATAATAATTTTAATTCATTTTTGGTTGCTCTGGATAAGGTGCAAGCATTTTGCACGAAACGTCCAGTCAATAAAATGAAATCCAAATATTCCTGAAGTTTGTATACTGATCCTGCATGGTCAACTTCGCCCCAACCTTCCATCTTCAACGATATAATAATAATAATAATAATAATAATAATAATAATAATAAAATTAATAATAATAATAATGGTAATAATACTTTATTGCACAAAAAAGTACAACGGCGAGTCTCAGTAATTGAATTATTGCTTTTCAGACTAACCACAAGAAAAATACAGAAGATCATAAATATAACATCAAAAGAGAATAAGCATAAGTAGGAAAATAAATAAATAAATAAATAAATAAATAAAAGCATAAATGTAAGTACATGAGGGTTAGAAATTGAAATAAGTTACACAAGTACAATATAATTTGGTAGTTTGGTGAACGGGAATAACAAGTAGGAAATTGGCAAATCGGGTAGTACGTGAAGCAGACTCATTACGTTGTGAAAAAAGTTTAAGTCGATCCCGAAGATAACTGGGAGAATTAGAGGAGAGCACAGAGTGTACCAGTAAACATAGGTGAAATATCCATCTCTGTCTCATGGTCAACCAGCCTGACTTATGATGATATACGCTTATATTTCTGAACATTGAAACAGAATCTCAAACACGCATTCTGAATAAATTGAACTCTAGCAAAATTTCTTTGAGGTAGTACAGGACTATAAACAATACCATTATAATTAAATAACGACAGTATGAGAGTATTGCACAACATTAGCTTGGTTGACTGTGTTAATTGGTTGCGATATTAGTATAGGGACCTTAATCTCAAATATGCTGCTCTACATTCCATTAACACATGATGATCTAAATTCCATCCACTGTCCATCCATAAACCAAGATTTTAAGCAAGATCAACATGACCAATAGAATGACCATCAATTAACAGCTGAAAATTATCGGTATTTGCATTTCTTAGGCGATTTGTAGGGTCTAAAAATAGATACACAGATTTATTAGGATTTAAAATTAATCCATTCTCCATAGACCATTTATGAATATTAGCAAGATCCACATTTAAGCAATCAACAGCCAATGGAAGATTAGATGGGTGAAAGGAATAAATTGAGTATCGTCTGCATACATCCGAATCACGGAGTTGAAGGATTGCATTAAATCAGCTACATAGATGTTAAACAGAAGGGGACCTAGAACGGAGCCTTGAGGTGCCCCTCGAGATAAGAAACGTACAGATGACGTTTTTGTAGCATCCAGGGTGCGTACGACCGTTGACTGCGAGCGAGATGATAGGTAAGAACTGAACCATCCAATTGCAGGTTCTGAGAAATTAAGGAAGCGCAGTTTAGATAATAGACGGTCATGATTTAATGTATCAAATGCCTTGGAAAAGTCCAATAGACAAACAGATGCCAAATCTCGATCGAACGCTGTCAAACATATATCATACAGTAGAGTTAGTGAGGAAGTAGTGCTGTAACCGCGTCTGAATCCAGACTGATTGTGAGGTAAAAGAGAATGTGTTTTCAGAAATCTCTGAAATTGTGTCTCAACACACTTCTCAAGAATCTTTGACAGAAAAGGAACTAATGTTATTGGCCGAAAATCAGAGTAACTAAATGTGTTATTAACTTTAGGTATTGGAATCACTAGACCGTGTTTCCACGCAGGCGGAAACTCAGACTTTTTCTAATGAATAGTTGACTATATGGGTAAGATGAACGAAGCAAAATGGCAGGCACTGTAAAACTATGTTTCCAGAAATGCCATCCGCACTTGTCAGTTTAAGTGAGCGTACAACATTAAATAGATCTTCAGAGATTGGCTTGAATGGAAAAGGGGGAAGTGAATGCAATTAAAACTTAATATCTTGCATATCAGTGCCGGCCTTCTTTTTCCTCGTTTGCTAAGTCAGCCGTATAGTCTGTGGACTATTTAAACTTATATTTAGCTTTTTAACTATTTTTCACATGTTCATAATTCTTTTATATCATGCCATCTGATGGCACTAATTGTAAAGTCTAAGGCTTTATTTTCCAGGGCCACGAAATGAAATCCTCCGTTGTAGAAAAAATGTTTCCACTAGAAAAGTGCACAATGTCTTGTGAAAAGGGTTTTTGGATGTCTTTGGACGTGAAATGCGAACAAGGACTCGGTAATATTGAAGTGTAAAAACAAAAAAGAAAACAGTTAACGGCCGTGGAATTATTTGATCTGTCAAAAAATGCAATGAACTTTGAGCCTTTTAATCTTGTAAAATACGGCCTCATTTTCAAATACATGTTTAAAAAAACAGTTTCCAATAAAAAGTAAATGTTTATATGTTGATTCTAAAAAAAGGCTAAGAAAATGAACAAAATGAATCATGACGATTTCAATGGAATTTTGACACATCGCCTACAACAAGTTCTTCAAGTAAAGTTCATCACTTTTTCGATAATATTCGTTTTATTTTGTAGGTATTTTATACAATTAGAGCATACAACAATGAATTTTGTTATTGATGACTATTTTGTTTTTAATTTGAAGCAAGTTTTTTCGACATTTAATGGCGCAAAAGTAAGCGTATTTTTTGGCAGGTCGAGTGTTACACGACCCTTAAATGTTTAAAGAAAAAATATTTTTTTCGTCTTTTGTGTGAAGTTTAATTTCATAATTGAAAAATAGTTAATTTAACTTGTTTTCGTAAATGTCGAAATCCAAATAGCGCCCCTTGTGATTAGCGCCCATGGCACGTGGCCTGTCTGCCATACCCTAGATACGCCTCTGGCCATTCTGTAGCGCTTGCTCCACTGGCAAACGTGCTAGAGCAAAGACCATCTGCCCAACCAAGCGAAGGAAAGCAACGGTAGAGAATTACCAGCTCATCATCACCTCATTGTTCCAAAAGTTACGCGGACTCATCCGACAACAGCAAAGACAGTCCTTGGGAGGATGAGAAAGAAGCATCAACGAGCACAAGAAAGCATAACCCAACACCCATTGCAAGACCTCTTGTTATAAGCTTAAAGCTGTCGTCCTTCGGAGCAGCAAATATAGCCCGCTAGCTTGCTGGTGGGGGACATTGAAATCTCAACCTCTCGTCAGTCAACAATCTACAAGGCTCTACACGAGAGCTGCTCAGGTGAAGAAGCCCTGGGTGAGCGCGCTTCATCTGGAGAAGTGGAGCATACACTTTGACAGCAAACGCAATGATATCTTTGAATACCTTGTTATGGTCCTCAAGAATGAAGCAAAAAAATTAAGTTGTCTGTGAAATTGAAAGACGAAAAAGCTCAAACAATCGCAGAAGGGCTCCAGGATATGTTAGAAGAATTCAACCTGTGGGTTGTGATGACTTTTGCTGACACAAGTGGGAATAGCGGCAAGAAGATTGACCCTGTTGTTCGGCTGTAGAAAATGTTCGAAGAGCAAGGTCACCTCAAACCTAAGTTCATCAGTTGCTAGCACCATGTGCTGGATTGCGTTTCTCTCGTTGTCATGGACGACGAGCTCCTTGGGTCGACTAAAGATCGAGTACTTATTTGTGCACGTTTTAAAGAGCAACTACGACAAATTGAAAGCAGTCTTCAGCAACGGTAAAACTGATATTAAAGTGAACAGGGGTCTGGAGAGACGACATGAAGTTTCCCTACCACCTCATTCGGGTCTTCCGTCACTTCACAGACAGGAATGATAACCCCTTCGCGAAATTTCAACAGATCCCAAACATCAGCAATGCACGCTGGAACTCTCGTGCCATTCTAACCCTTCTTGGGTTATTCTGATGCCTGAAACCCGGAACAGGCTGCATAAAATTTGTTCATTCATTTCCTACTCCTGGGTTTACCAATTGATTCAGCAGTCAACCGTTTCGCTTTGAAAATTTTAATGAACCATCAGCAGTTCTGAAGGACTACTCAACAGATCTCAAATACTTGAAAACCCACTGGAAAACGGATGAATTTTTAATTTGCATTGCCCGAAGCAAAAGAGCTATGAGAGTGCGATAGAAGTTACGCAAAACGTGCACAACTTCTGCCGCATCAAGGACAACCTCCCATTGAGACACATTCTGCCCGATGACACTGTCGTGAATAATTCACTTTCATGTGTTTGATGACCCAATGTAATGTTGTAAATGTGACTCCAATGCTTGTGTTCAATTTTATATCTGCTTACAGTGACTTCAAAAAAAGGCAAAGAAACTGATAAATAAATTTTTAAATCATCTTGTGCGAGTTTTTTTTATCAAATCACCTAGAAAGTATGATTTTATCTAATCTTTAATGAAAGTTCATCAAATTATGATACAGGGAAATGAGGTTCAAAGAAAGTCATCACCCTAATATTCACCTTTCGTTCTGGCTTTCAATTACCCTGGGTACTTAATTTCCCCTGGGGTTCTGCATTGAGACAATTGTAATATAATTCATACAAAACAAAAAAGAACATGGTTTCGAAAATTCGATGATCGACTTCAGCACATTACAACCGGTGCTATTATTTCTATATGTTTCATATAAATAAAATTATTTAATTTTGAAAATTTCAGTACACTGGTATATTTTCTAAAACTGAAATATCCTTCCACACACACGCTCGTATTACCATCAGCGCTCTCCGAATGTAACTGCAGGCGAAAATACGCATCCACCATGAGAGACAGGAGGGGTCTTCCTCCCAGAACGGTCAACTTTACACAAAGAATTCGTCATGTGTACATTTTGTATCAATAACCTAATATCAAATAAAAAAATCCAAAAATCATAAATAATGCATGAAATACCGACAATAATTGACTGTGTCTACGTACTTTTAATAATACGCGAAATTCATACAATTAAGCTACAGGTAGTGTCAAACGAAGGTAAAAAAAATTGGGATTCCCCTCGGGATACCACGCAGCGCTAGGCGAGCAAACCCTCCAAACCACAGATTGCCGCTCCCAGTGTTGTTGTGTAGAAACGTAGCGCCAAAGAGTAAATGCAGTAAACACAGCAATAGGGCAAGAGTCAAGAGCGGCGTCTGTGAGGGCACCAGACGCCGGAGTGCGCGCCATTTAGGCGCTCGTTGTTTCAAAATGATTTCGTATACACCGATATTGTTGCAATATTTTGAGTATTGAATGTCATTAAAACGAGAATGTATATTCCTGACATAATATTCAAATACTCAAACTCTCAATACTCATTCCTAATATTCAAAACTGTGGGTCAAGTGTAGTGGGCTGCATTTGACATTAATATGTAGTTGTTTTTATTCTTCAGCGCCATGTAGCGCCATTTTTTTCATATTTTATTAGTTATTCTGCTATTCGGGCCGGAGACGAAACAAAAGAACAACAACAAAAGAAAAATAATTAAAATTATTTCAGTCGTTCTTGAGTTACTAACACAACTTTGTTTTATGCACACACACACACACACACACACACACAGACACACAGACACACAGACACACAGACACACAGACACACAGACACACAGACACACAGACACACAGACACACAGACACACAGACACACAGACACACAGACACACAGACACACAGACACACAGACACACAGACACACAGACACACAGACACACAGACACACAGACACACAGACACACAGACACACAGACACACAGACACACAGACACACAGACACACAGACACACAGACACACAGACACACAGACACACAGACACACAGACACACAGACACACAGACACACAGACACACAGACACACAGACACACAGACACACAGACACACAGACACACAGACACACAGACACACAGACACACAGACACACAGACACACAGACACACAGACACACAGACACACAGACACACAGACACACAGACACACAGACACACAGACACACAGACACACAGACACACAGACACACAGACACACAGACACACAGACACACAGACACACAGACACACAGACACACAGACACACAGACACACAGACACACAGACACACAGACACACAGACACACAGACACACAGACACACAGACACACAGACACACAGACACACAGACACACAGACACACAGACACACAGACACACAGACACACAGACACACAGACACACAGACACACAGACACACAGACACACAGACACACAGACACACAGACACACAGACACACAGACACACAGACACACAGACACACAGACACACAGACACACAGACACACAGACACACAGACACACAGACACACAGACACACAGACACACAGACACACAGACACACAGACACACAGACACACAGACACACAGACACACAGACACACAGACACACAGACACACAGACACACAGACACACAGACACACAGACACACAGACACACAGACACACAGACACACAGACACACACACACACACACACATATATATATATATATATATATATATATATATATATATATATAAATAATCATTCAAACAAAAATGAGTTTTTAATGATGCGCCTAAAGCAAATAATTTGTCGTTGTAATTAATAGTGTTGCTGAATCAATTGTAAGCAATTAAGAATTCATGAGTCTGAACATTCACAGGAGTTAAAACCATTTAAAGGTGTTTTTTTGTTTTTGTTTTTTTTTCCTAGAAATCACCCCAAAACTTATTTTGGAAGAAATCGTACGTATGGTTTAGGCGCTAGCAATGTTCACAGATGGACAGACGGACGGAGAGACGGACAGACGGACGGAGAGACGGACAGACGGACGGACGGAGAGACGGACGTTTTCCTTTCAATTGGGTTTTCGGTATCAAGGACCTAGAAAACAGAGTTTCTCGCTACACCACGTGTTGGGGGATTTTTTTTTTCTTAATTTAGCAACTGGTTTTATCCACTTCTTCATTTTCACGACCCGGCAATTAATTTTTTTCCGCTGAAAATTGGCCATTTTTTCGCGCAGCATTACATAACTTTCCCTATACTACGTATACGTACTCCCTACTACTCCCTATACCTACGTGTATACGTACGTATACGGGAAAGTAAAAAGAGCTACACATTTTTAGAAAGTGAAGATCGGGAAGGAAAACTAATTTCACTACTTGTGTGAATTTCCGTTTCATGTTAGGTTTGAATTTCCCGCTCACAGTATCCCCACCCTGGCAATCAGCTTTGCTCTCGTTGGACCTGACCCGTCCAACACGAAAAATAGAAAGCATTCTGAATTCGTCAGTGCTCGAGACTCGAACGACAGCGGCAGTGCGAGCGATGAAGTGCGCAATAGTTGCTATATTGGAGAATGGCAGCTGGATATACTGATTTAAGGCAGAAGTTACAATTTAAGCAGAAAAATGCTAGACCACATGACAAGAAAAAGAAGTTAGTAAGCATAAAGGCGCGAAATGTGGTTTATAGCTACAGGCGATAGGTTATAAAGGGAAACCCAAAGGTGTTGTTGGAAATGTAACCTTAGTAATTCTGAAAACGAACGAAATTCTTGTATTTTCATTCATGTCTATACAGACTCTGGGCGGAGGTTAATTGAGTCTCTACATTTCCTTCCAATGGACTTTACCTTTCGTTTATTTATAAGTCCCGTGTCCTTGATTACCTACCAGGTGCCCCATATTTTGTAACTGAAATTATTCCACTCTTTATTTCTATTTTAATAACTAGAATGGGATATATGATGTATTAATATTTATGAGCAACCAAAATATTACTGTACTGAATGTTATTAATATGGTGTTTTTGCATGTGGTACTACAAAATAAATTTTTTTAGGTATCCGAATACCAATCAGTATTTACCACATCACAGTGTCGATGACAATTTGGTATTACTGAAGCAAATACATACTGGCATTCAACAACGTCGATTGTTTGACAGTGAAGAATGTGATGCAATAGAGAGAAAAATTGACGAAGTTGTCAAACTTGCAGATCAGGGCAAATACAAACCATGCACAGTGGATCGAGCCCCACTCAGGAGCAAGTGAGTGCATATATATTATCTCCAGTTTCGTGTGTGTGTATTAAATCTTGTATTTGATGCCTCCATGCTCCTTATTTTCACTAACATACCATGAAATGTGAGAAAATAAATAGTACTATTTGCTAATTGGAAAGCATTTTATGTTGACAAGTGTTAACAGCTGAGCAATTTTCTAAGAGTATTTATAATGGTGAGAAAAATAACAAAAAAGTTATGTTGTGGCTTGAAAAGCATGATCTTTTATTTTCATGTTCATAGGTACTTCTTTGGAGAAGGCTATACTTATGGTTCTCAGTTATCAAAACGAGGACCTGGAATGGAACGATTGTACCCTGAGGGGGAAGTCGATCCAATACCTGAATGGGTACATCAGTTAGTAATTAGGCCACTTGTGAAAGCTGGAATTGTTCCTGAAGGTTTTATAAATTCTGCTGTCATCAATGATTACCAGCCAGGGGGTTGCATTGTTTCCCACATTGACCCAATTCATATATTTGACAGGTTAGAATTGTAATGTTTAAAATGAGATGTTTTGTAATTTTTTGTAATACAAGATCTCCTTGAAAATGTTTTAATATTTTAATTTTAGACCAATTGTTTCTGCATCCTTCATGAGTGACAGTGCTCTCAGTTTTGGTTGCAAATTTACTTTTAAACCAATAAGAGTCTCCAAACCTATATTGTGTTTACCATTATCGAGAGGCTGTGTGACAGTGCTTAGGTAAGTCCTCAGTTTCATAGGTCTTCTAGGCTTATATTTACCAATGATTGCATGTGGGAGAAAAATTGCAAATGAAGCTGGTGATGGTTTTCTTGTGTTGGTTCTACAAAATTCAGAGAGAGAGAAATGTGACAATACTACTAGTAAAAGTCAACCTTGCTTCATATGGAGAGTAGTTTTTTTTTTATATACTACATAGTTTTGATAATTTGGGGACATTGAAGCATCCTTAAAATGAAGAGATTAATTGAAAATATTGCTTTATTGCAGTGGATTTGCAGCAGATGAAATCACTCATTGTGTGCGCCCAGAAGATACAGTAGCTAGAAGAGCTGTCATCCTCCTTAGGAGGTACGTGAATTTCTGAAATATGTGTGCATTTCCTTTATCCGTTTTAAAATGCATTTGGACCTGAAGAAATGCAACATATAGCTGAGAGAATTCTGCTTCTTCAGTTTGTTCTATTGTAGTTGTATACTGTTTATTTCTCCTTTACTTTCTTGTTTCAATAAAAAATTGTGAAAAAGTACAATATTATCCTCCTTACATTAGTTTGATATTGAATATCATAACTCCTTTTGCTTGGCCACTCGTCGGACCCTTACACACAGGATGCGAAAATCTTGCAGCAACAAACCATGTTCTTGTTCCCCCTCAATCGCAAACAAACACCCCTTTCACCACAACACGTTAAAAAACCCACATTTATTGTCACCACCATAGCACAAATACCTTGACACTCAAAAACACAAATCACAAAGACTACCCATGATTTTACAATTTATTTAGATGTCGTGTGTGGGCGTGGCACCTTCATGAAACTGCTCACACTTTGCATATTATAAGTATGAACTAATTTACATATGTTGCTCACTATCCTTTTCCACTGAAATATCCCTCTCATAAACCCCTAATCACCCTTATTCCCCTCCATCTTGGATTTTCCCCATGCCAGAGCGGCATGAAGTGCCGGTTCTAACAACTTCCTTAAGTTATATTGTGTTCTAAATTTCGACCAAGTCATCTGTGTGGAAAATGCGTATCAATTTATCAATGACACCTGTTTTCAAGACTAGAAACTTAAAAAAATTGAAAACGTTTTATAATCATTGCTATTATTCTTTGTAATGCTTGATCAGTTTTGGGACCAAAAATGAAAAATTTCAATTGAAAGGCTTAGCTCTAGATAGGCTTCGCTAACTTTTCATCAAAATTAAGATAATAATTCTATCATTTGCTATGTCAATGATTACATATTGTATACGTGTTGTTATTCTGGTGTTAGAAATGGATATTGTACCATGAATGTATTTTCATTACTCTGGCTAGAGATGTAGGATCTTTTTCTTTATCTGAATGAACACGATGTGTTGCAGGACTATCTAGAGCCAAGCCCTTATATTATTAAATCAAAGCATAGTTTGAAATCTGCAGAATAAGAATGTGTAATAAAATAAAAACAAATTGGAAGATTATTTAAACACTAATTTTAATTTTGTTTATGAATATGTGTGCTACCTACCATATCACATTTCACAAACCTTTGTAATACTGTGATATTTGTTGTACGTTCATTTCTGAACTAGGGTGTGTTTTGGTAGTCAAATTTCAGTTTTTTCTGAAGGTATTAGTGTTATTTTCAGGTTATTGTTTATTAGTAATGCTATGGCAGAAATCGGCGATTTTCCAGTAGATAAACTCGTATTCTGGGCCCCTGGCAATAAAATAGTGAATAAAGCTTGTTCATATATGTAGTAAATGACTTCCTCTAACATGGTGCATTGTAAGAATCCACGTTTTGTGGGTCCTTGATCCCAAAAATTTGATTGACGGCAAACCCATCCATCCCTGTCAACTCCTAGATGTTCAGATGATTGTCTATAGAATTGTTATTTCCCGATCAATCTATATGAAGTCAAGGACCTGAGAGTTTGAAATGGATGTATTGATTTTGGTGGGTACTTTGCATGAAGCCTCAACAAAATTTTCTCTAAAACGACTCCGTTTTTTTATTGAACTTTTACCGTGTGTAACACAAAAGATCTCATTTTTGTTGATGTCTTTGGTTTTTTGAAAATTGCAAAAGTTCTTTTTTATCTTCCTGTAACTTAAACATTGGGGAAGTAGAGATGTTTTTCCTGAAAGAAATATATACTTCAAACAAAGATCTTGGGTCAAGTAAATTTTTCAAGATTACGAGTACGTTTCGTGGAATTTTGCATGAAATAGTTTTTAAATACTTTTCCTCAAAATCAGCTTAAAATTTTTCTTTAATATTTTCTTCGTATATTGCAAAGGAAGCTAAAAAAAGTGGTACTGTTCCTACTTTTGAGGAACTCTCTGTATTTTTGAGAATTGCAGAAAATTGTCATTGCAAAAGAACAATATTAATGATTAAGATATTTTTCTTAAATGAAATATATTCAAAAAAATTTTTTTTGTTACATTTTTTGAAAAAAGTGATTTTCACCTAATTTTTGCTAGAAGTTATTGCAATTTATAATTTGCAGGTCTCACTTTCTGTAGTTTCTAAAAGAAAGTGATTTTTGCAAAAGACATGTGAGAAAGAATGTGCTGTTGTAGCAACGCAAGTTTCTGAGGATGAAACTTTGATTATACTCTGATATGCTAAGTGAATATTATTTGAGTAGTTCAATATCATGGAGTTGGTGTAGTTAGATAAAAAGCTTACGGCAAGAGGAAATGCACTAAAAATCACAACAGTAAATGTTATCTATATTTTCCATGTTTTTTCAATTTTTTTGTCTTCGCAAAAAGGATTTGCCGAGAGTTTTTTCTTTTTTTTCCCCTCTCGGAATTAATAATACCTTAAATTCTAAATAAGAATGAATATCATTCCAGAATAGAGAAAATATTGTGTAAAGCTCCAGCAAAAAGTGGTGCTATTTTAACTGCAAAACTTGTATTCTGGATTTCTCTTCTCAAAAAATTGGATAATTCTTCCTCCAATAAGCAAATTACTTCCTCTAACATTTTGTGAAGTCGCAATCCATGTTTTGTGGTTCCTTGATACAACTGAAAAATTGGTTTATGATCAGAGTCCATCTACCTTTAAAAACACAAACCCATGTTCTAAACCATTCACAGAATCTTCACCAAAATTGATATTTCCTGATGGATCTGGTTGTGGCCCCTCTAATTTGGAATGGATGCTTAGATTTTTGGAGTGCTCACAGTCTCAATGACATTCTCAAAATTTTTCTCAAAAATGGCACTAAATGGCTCTATGGAGCAAAGTATGAAAATGGCAGAGGTCCAAATTTCACTGATATCTTGGAATTTTGAAAGTTGTAATAGTTAAAAAAAAAATTGTCGTATTTCTACAACTATATTGACAGAGGCTTTTTCTTATTATGTCTTAATATAATATCTTATATATAATATATCTTATATATTATATAATATCTTATAAATTATATATCTTATGTATAATATAATATATTATCTTAATATATTTATCATAGAACTTTAAATAAGGTCAAATCTTGAAAATTAGATTGAATTTTAAAAATTGCAGATGTAGAGCTTTCTTCTTGGAATGTTTTAGGAACATGTTCGTATTTTAAAAACCTTTTAGGACATGTTGCTAAAACATTCCTAGAAGAAAGTTCTACATCTGTAATTTTTAAAATTCAATCTAATTTTCAAGATTTCATTAAGAAAAAGCTACAGTATTGTAATTGGTTTTTAGCAAAAAAAAATTAGTGCAATATTTTTTCCCTGTAATTGAACATTGAAAAAAACTTGTCATAAAATTGCATTAAAGCATATCAAATAGTTTTATTCTAGGTATTGATGAAATTAACTCGGGCAAAACGAGTAAAACCTCCCCACCTGCAAATGAAATGAAACCATTCAATCTTTTTTTTAATTGTGACTTACAAACTCAAAATTCAGTGTTGGACTCCGGTACAAGTCCACAAGCTCCTGTGAGAGTTAATTTGTTCTTGATCTTGTAAGCATATAAATTTTCCATTTTACTATTTGTATATGTTTTGTGCCTTGAGTGGCAGAAATTCTTTTGATTTTTCTTGTGGTCTTTTTGCAGAGTTTTTCCTGATGCACCACGTCTTAGTGCAGATGAATTATTACCTTCGTTAGGAACTTTACCAATTACAAAACATCAGGACATCAATGGCCTCTCCAGGTAAAACATTTAATAGTAATAGTGTAATCAGGAAATAGGTTGTCTGCTGTTTAAAGTAAGATTTATAAATTTTAAATGCTCTACTTCTGAGAGTGCTGTAATTGCCCCATTGGTCTAATCATTGACAACTAAGTAAACAATGATATGAAGGTACGTTCAATTAATATTTGGGTCTTGGGGGCAATATATAATAATGATTCTATCATTATGACACATTCAAAGAAAAATCCCTATCAAATTGAAATTGGTTTGCTCATTTATTACCAATATTCTGGAGTAGTCTGTTCAGGATCTCAGGTTAACACACAATAAACAACACTGTTAGAGGCACAAATATTTATCTTTTTCTGAGGTTGAGCTAAGTCAACATTCTGTCCTTTTTTTCTTTTTTTTCTTTTTCCTCCAACTTTCTCTTGTCATTTGTCTTCTAATTGTGGTGTTTCTTAATTTCCACATTCTTCTTCTCTCCCTTTTCTTCCTCTCTCCCCCTCTCTTCTCTACCACTCCTCAACCCCTCTTCTGTCTCATCTCTCTCCTTCCCTTTCATCCTCCTTCTACTCCTGCTTCCTCTTCTCTTTCTCCTTGGTTCAGCTAATATTAATGGAGCATTACAATTGCAGGGGTTGCTGCAACACAGAGCATATAATGCATGAACATGAAGTGTGTTGTGTTATGCAGGGTGACAACCATTCAAAGTGTTCAGCAAAATGTATTTTATTGATTTTCTACTATTACATTTCCAAATTATATTTTTCAGAGTTATTTTGAACCAAATTAACTTTCCAAAATTCCAAATCAATAATTTGGATCATTTGTGTAACCCACACTGAAAATTATGTGAAATATGCGATTTCTCGATATTGCTACACAAGATATACTATCTCTTATCATTTTTACTTCTAAACTCAAGAATACATTCATCTTCATAATCAAAACTCATTTTTTATCTTCTTTCAAGACAGCAATGCAATTTTTTTCAGTTTGATTTGCTTAACAGCAACTTTTGCAGTATTCTGTATTTATACAACCTGTTACTTTACTTTCATGAATACTGTTTTATGTAAAGTCTAGTTTTTTCACTATTAATAGAAACATTTAAATTCTCAATGCTTTGTATCAGCCATGGAGTTTATTATATTCCTCAAGTTTTTAGTTTCCATGGAAATGTGCACTAAGCCAAGCTCCTGTAGTAACATATAACTTGTTTTTGCTCCACCAAGCAAAGAATGAAGGAGGTTATTGCGGCGTGTCATGAAACTAACAGTGTAAACACAGGTCTATGCAGTCAGTTTTGCTAACAAAAGTCGCAAGGAACATGAAGCGAGTTGTTTATCGGTTTAGCTTTGGGAAATATGAGTTCTCGTTGAGGTGTGACACTTCGCGGGCAGGCAAAAGAATATTTAAAATATTCATTACGGTGGTAGTTGCTTTTTACATCATAAGAATTTGATTTAGTATATATTCTGAGAAACTACTTAAATTAAATTAAATGATTCACAAGTATATGAATGTTACAGTACAAATTTTCTGCTCATCAAAGGAATTCAATCAAAATTGAATGATTCTGCAAAGAAAAATAAAATTCTATTTCTTCTAATGTGAGGTGCAGACATGTCCAAATACAGTTAAAATATTAATTGGGAATATATCAGATTTGTAATGAAATAAATCGCCCTTTTCCCGAAATAGTTTGGCATTCTTAATTTGATTTGAGTGTCCTTATATCTCCGTCTCTGTTGTTTTTGCTGTAAACACAGACAGTGGCGCGCTCTAGTAAACATCATTCTCAACTTGGTCGAGTTATACTGCTGCATTTCTTTCATTTCTGTAATCAACAAAATGTCACAATACAAACATTGAGCATATTTAGAGATTGAGCTATATATAAGAAACATGGGTTTATATCCCATTGTATGTATTATTTAATTTCATAGAACAAAGATGTGAAGGCTCAAAAGGGAACAGTTGAAACCATAATATCTTGTCTCCTGGCTTTGGGAACAAAAATGTAGTGATATATAATTTCAAGTTCAGTGGTTTCTTTTTCCGAGTATGGTGTTCCATACCAAAATATTCCTTTTCTAAAATTTTTATTAATTTCCACATGTATTCAATATATCAGTGCTTATGGGGGTGTTTATTATCTCCCTCCTCCAAGAATGCCATTTGTAGGTAGATTAATCCTTTAAGACCTCCTATACAAGAACAAATTGCCTACATAACAATGTAATTTAAAAAAAACACTAAAGGAAAAGATTCTAGTCACTCACAAACTTAAAAAATTGTAAAGAAATGAACAATATAAACATACTCGGTAAACTTTCATAAGTTTTAACTCATTGTCAAATGTCATAACACATGTCACTTTGTGTACTTAAATGCTTAAAATGAAAATCTTAATGTTAAAATTTTCCAGACATATTTTCAAGAGAAAGCATTATTATAGCCAATGGAGAGTTTGGCACCATGCAATTTGTGATGAGCTAAACTGTATTGCTATCAGACATCTCCAATGCTCTGCATACACAAGGGTCTATCCCTTGCTCTTACAACATGGTTTGTGCCTCTGCTTTTGCCCCATGCTATTTTGTGAACTTCCTCACTTCTAAGAGAATATCATTTATAGGGAATGTTATGATACTGATCTACACTTCCATTACACACTTACTATAACAAATTACAATTGATGAAGATAATACCTCAAGTCACCAAATAAACACTTCTTTAATAATACAGTACATTTCTATGTTTATATTTCATGGTAGGGCTTGACACAGTTTAGATGGGCTTGTGGGAGGGCTGCTAATCTCCACTTCACACATGTTTTTTATAATTTATAAAGAATTTCTAATAAATTTTTAATCAATTAAATTGCTTGTGCCCCTATGTGATTTACTAGAGTTCTACCTTACTCCTAAGGCATCTCAGCATCGTACACATCATCATCCTCACATGGCAACATATTTATATCCCTAAACTTTTTTCTCTCTCTCTTTTTTAAATTTATTTATTTATTTAGTGTACTGACACCCCTAACAGGAAACTAGATAGTTTAAAAAGCGTTTGCTTATGGAATCACCCTAAAGCATTTTACTTTTAGTCTTTATGGGTCTACATACAGGTCTTTCTTGCATTTGTAGGCCTGATGGGAAAAGCCACTCTCGGAAGAGAGTTATTGTGGTCAGCAGTTCCCTACATCCTCAGCAAAATTCAGAAGACAGTGATGTAGATGATACAGAGCAAGATTCTAGGGATCACAAGCGTCAAAGATTTCAAAGAGAATCAAGCCCAAGTTCCAGTAGCACTAGTAGTAGTTGCAGTTCTAGCAGCAGCAGCAGCAGTAGCAGCAACAACAGCAGCCACATCAGCGCTACCACCGCCACCACCAACAGCAGCAGCTCCAATTTGGAAAGTAATGAGAAATGCAACAATAACATAAACAGTGTCAGCAATAGTAATAATGATAGCAGAGACCTAAAAAATCGTGAAAATTGATCGTATTGTGATCAAATTGTGATCATCAAATTTAGCTATGTTAATTCTGGCATGAACTTGCCTACTTTTCCATTTCAAGGAATGCTTGGTTTGCTATGTCTTAACATTGTCTGCTTTTTGGTAAGTTGATTGGTTGTAGCAATCAAAGGCTGTGAAAACAAATTTAGCTATTAGATCATGTAGACAACTGTCAGAATAATTTATTTGTAAATGCAGATTATATCGATGAACCCTGTTGTATGAGAAGGTTCAATAGTTTCTTTTCAGGGGTCTTCATTCATTTTTTTATGGCCTCTGCAGACCAGAGGCATGTTGATTGGATTAAAAAAATGTTCAGTGCCTGTGAATGTGCAACCAGGAGGTCTTTCTTATTTTGCTTGGTATGTGCTCTTATTGTTAGCTTCTACTAGTAGATTCTATTTGCCTCCATTTGCTTTGTTATGTTGTTAATGTTCATTGTATTGCTGTTTATATGAATATCAAAATATTTTTTTCAACACAAGCTTTGTCCTGATATTGTTAAACATTACCAATTACCATTTTTTATTTTATTTTTTTTTTACAATTGGACTTCCCAAATCTCAAGGTCGTTTCCATTTAACTTTTGTTGATGTTTTTAGAGATTTCTCCCTTCAGAACAGTACCTGTATATTTTGAACTAGCCATCTAAGAATTGTACATAATTCAAGAGTTGGAAAATATTGCCTTATGTGCTTGGAGGGTATGCATTGGTATTAAAACACCTAAAAGAGGTTTGTTCATAAGTCTTTTGTGTAATAAAATAAGAGTTTTGTACAAAAGTTATATTTATGATCACTGTAAATAAGTATTGTACAGTTAGGAAGAATTTCATAATTTCTCAAGAAACCTGAAGAGATCAAACTGAGAGATCAAGATGTTTTATTGTTACCAATAGATAATGCCATAGAAAATGTTGATGTACTTATCTCATTTAGCATGCCTTTCAGAGTCAAACAAGAAAGATAAAAATAATAAAAAATGATTTTTAAAAGCCAAGTTGTTAATATACAGTTGTTCATGATTGGAAAATAAATTGTGTACAATGTATTTTTGTCTGCTTGGACCTACATACTCAATATGAAATACAGATTTTGATCGTTCTCTTGTTGTTTTCTTGGTTAAATTTTGTATCCACAGCAGTATTTATTAAATTAGTAATTGTTTTAACTTTATAGCATCTTGCAGTAATAATTCAAATCTGGAAGATTGATTAACAATATAAAATTAATTTTTATTCTAATAAGTTATGTATTCATTCACAAATTAGTTACAAAATAGACAATCTTAAAATTATTATTATTATCAATAATATATTGCGTTTGAGGCACTCTTAAAACTTTTATTGTTGATCATTCTTATTTTGCTGTTTTTCAAGAGAGGGCAGTGAGCGTTAATCTATGTGCCTAGACAAAAAGTATTGTTGAAGTTCAAAAACCAAATATGATATATGGCCATTGAAAACAATTCTGGTTCATCAAATGCATGCACTTGTACTGTGGTATTGTACTGTGGATCTAGGCTCCTGACCAAGATTTCCAGCTCCTGCTCAGGCTCCTCCAGATGTTTTTGGTTACTGCTTCCTTAGTTTCCCAATGGGGTAAGCAAAGTGGTTCCCAGAATTACGTTTGATACGTTTTTTTCATTTCAAATCATTTTCCTTCAGGTTTAGGTATAACTACAGTGAAACGTCTATATAGTGCTCCTCCATATAATGTTTTCCTCTATGTTACATCAATTTTTTCTAATCCTGACCAAAAGTCTGTAGGCACAGTCTTCCTCTTTATAGTGTTTTCCTCTACACAGTGTTCAGAATTCATGGTCCCTTATAAAACGTTATATAGAAGTTTCACTGTATTTGTCTTTTAGACTGTTTACATACTTTCTTTTGATGTAACAATTCTGGAGTTTTAGTGAAGTGCACATGCACAGTGCCACTTCTGGGTTTCCAGCAGCAATATTGTGCATGTGTGCATTCACTAAAATTCATGAGAAGTTCATCAAAAGGAAGCATGTTAATGGGGTCAGTTGAAATTTGTAGAAATCTGGTCAACTTCAGAAGAAATAGGAATTGAACCAAAGTGAGGACGAAGTAGTATGATATTCTAAAAGATAATAAGATTTCTTAGTCAGAAAAAGAATGAGAACATTGGATTCTCCATTATGCAAAATTATGGAAGAAAGTTGGAATAATAGAATACTAGTGGCCTGCAGCAGCAAAAATGCTGTTGAGTGGAAAATGGGGTCTTGGAGAACAAATTGGCTGTTCTAAAATGGAATGTGTGGAAACTCAAGCTGCTTTCATCTTTGTTGCATGATGCCAACTGCATTGTAAGTATTGATGCACCAAGTATGGTAATATAGTATCATGAGAAATTGTGGATGTATATAATTAAATATGGGCGTTTTTCAGTTAAAATTGATTTTTCATTGTTTTTATACTTTTTGGTCTTCCTAGGTATTTAACAAAACTATTGACATCCTTCATATGGCCTGGGGCTGTTCAATTTATATGCATTTCAAAATTAGTAATTTACATTGGGAAAAGAAGAAAGACCATCAAAAGAAGTGGAAATATACTGGATAATGGTGTAGATAGAAAATAATAATAATAAATATAATAATAATAGAAAAAACCTAATTAAAATAAGTGATGAGAGTCCACAATTTACATCCTGGAGAAAAAAGTATTTCAAAGTTAGCAAAGCTATATTATTGTATGACAGGACCCCGATTTCACCTATTTGCATCTGACCATTCATCCTTCAGGGGCCCCCAGAAGACCTATATCTCCAAAGCGAAATAGAAAATTCAAAAAGGTCTCATTTAATAGAATACTGTGTAAGAAACGTAACTGGCCTCTACGTATACCTTCAAAACTCGTAGACCTTCAGTTCCCATGGATACTATGTCAAAAGTAAATATGTACTTTTGAGGTATTACCTTCTTTCTCTGACATTGATGCAGTACTGGTGAATCTCAAATACATAGGACTAGCAGATTGCCTGGTTACTTGTTTATTGTTCCTCTCACCCACAGTTTTGCATTGTGGACTGCTTAAACACACTTTTGGTCAAAGAAAACCATATTCTCTCAGTCTGCGTGACCAACTGTCTGTCTGTGTCCCTCTCATTCACATTTAGTTGCAGATTATGTTTGTCTCTAAGCAGGTGGGGTAATATCGACAAGCACCGGACCAGCAAAAATAATGTTCAAGATGATCTCATCCTGTAGATCACAGTGTAAGAAACGTTTCTTTGAGGTCTATGGCCTCAAAATTTTAGTTTTTAATGTCTTAAAACACTTTAAGTTGGAGTTATTTAACGACATAATGCAAAAATCCTACAAAATTTGTCGGGTTGCATTTTACATGAATATTTAGTTTTGTTCTACAGCTCTATCTAGCACCATTTTCCTGATATTTTAATAGTTATTCTGCTATTCAGGGCTGAGATGAATCCAACAAATCGAAGATAATTAAAATTAGTCCAGCTGTTCTTGAGTTATAAATGGTGTAACAAACTGGACTTTGTTTTATTTATTTAGATTTGCTGAACCATCTCCTCAGTTTACCAAAACAGGTTGTCTGTTTTTTTGATTTTTGTGATGTTTCCTAACATCACAAAGGGATAAAAGTTGGAGCCCATCTAAAATGTTCATTCCACCTACAGATCATATAAAACCTGGAAACATGTGAGTAATTTTGCCTTCTAAAATTGCTGCAAGATTTGGTTTCGATAACTAACACCTCGTATGATAATTATAATTCAATTGGCTAAAAATAATTACCAATGTTAGCAAAATTTATATAAAGGGGTGTTTGCTATTAAAACCAGCCCCACTATTTACCTGTTGGGATTGTCAAATTTTCAGAGCGCTTCTTTTTGAACGCTTGATACCTCATTTCTGAAAAGGACTGACGGAAAGGAATGTAAAGTAACAAACTACATTATCTTGTCGAAGTATAGAAATACCATAACATAAATATAATGCGTGTTTTGATCTGGAAGCTAAGTTTTCTAAAAGGTACAGAAGATTTCAAGAAGTCTTCAGTAAACAGAAAATATATTTCTTTATTTAAAACACTTCAAAATGCCCAATGAAACTTCAGATATAAACATTAGTTCTCTTATATTCAGATACATAAAATTACATGAAAAAGTTTGTAACAAGTATAACATGTCACTTACATCATGATGACCTTATAATAAGTCATGCTCTATTTGTTTCTCAATAACAATCAACAGCATTTGATTCTCGACCAATACTAGAAGCCAAAATGTCATCGAGTAAAGAACTCAAATCATCACAGCAATAATCAAGCCATTCAGATCTACTTGCTACATGTTTTGTTAAATTTATCTCTGATAGTTTTGCCAAAAACTCTTCAGATGTGATGCATTTAGAAACCATTTTTCTTTCTTCTTGATTGTTTATATTGAGCTGATCCTGATAAACCCTTTGCAATAAACTGATATCACTTTCTTTAACAATAGCATCTATAACTTGGTCTGAACTTGTGAAACACATTTCAGAATTATCGTGAGAGGGCACCGCATATGAGGATTCTATCTCTCCATTTCTAACTAACCGTGCTACTTTTTGGGCAGGGCGATACGATTCACTATAGTCTGCTCCAAAAGTGTCCATAACAGGTACACATTGTGGTATACTAATATCACTTTTCTTGCAACTTGAACTTATAACATCAGGCAAAATTTTCTTATCTTTCTCTTCAGATGGTGAAGAAAGTACCCCATGTTGGGAGAGTAGTTTTGTTATGTACTGGATGATTAATACTGCCTTTGTTACCACTTGATGATTACAATCCTCTATAGTTGTCAAAAGCACCTAAAAATAATCAAAAACCTGTTTGTGACATTGTAACAACAATATGATAGTATATTTTGTTGTAAAAAGCTAATAGCAAACTCTAAAAAATATTTTTGAAGAATTTTTTGGATTGGAAAGAGAAAGTAATGCAACTTCTTTTACATTATTAATTACAAGAACATTTTTTCAAAGGTATTAACACTACCTGAAGGCATCCAAGTCGAGCCAGTTCTTCTAAAACTTTACCAAGCCTTATTTTGATCTCTTTTGCAGTCAATGTAACTATCTTTCTGTTTTCTTTTGAGAAAGTCACAGAAGGGAAAACTCCATCAATCATTCCTTGGTTGCTCATTTGCTGCTCAATTACCTTCTGCCAAAAGTCGAGGGCATTTACCTGAACTTCCCAATGCAGGTCCTTAACTGCAGCTATAACCATTGTCTTGAACACTTCATCAATTACTGATTTTCTGAAACAATAGTTAAAAGTACATTTTTATTGCTCAATAATCAAAACACTACTGGTGCTACAACAGCATTTAGTCACACCTGTTCGAAAACAGAACCTGGTAATAAAGGGAAACTGCCTTCAACAGAAAAATGTGTCCCTTGCATTTGCCATATTAAATGCATGTCATTTGACCTGCTATTAACTGAACCTGCTGAACACTGAAACGAACAGCCTTTTTCAGATTATTTTGAACTGGCAACCTGGCTGTTGTGAAAGGGGGAGATGTTGGACAAAGGAACGACCTTCACAAGTGCTTGGGGCATGCAGCGCAATCCACTGGAAGTTCACAAATTCTCAGAGGGTAAAGCCGATGCAAATGGTGTCCTTTCTCTCCCAGCCCAAGAGGCTTGTGTGAAAAGCTCTGAATATTCAAAGTAGTTGAACTTTGTTTTTAGTTAAGTACATACCATGTCTTTGGTCTAGTGCTTCGTGAACAATTAGTTCAGGGGAAGAGGAAATTTGATATTGCGAGAACATGTGGGAGTGTTAAAGAGTGAAAAAGGAAGAATGACAGTCCAAGAAACTTTTAAAAAATTTGGAATAATGAAGACAAGTGTACACTATTTTTCCAGAGAAAGAGTCTATTATGGACAAAGAGTTGCAACACAACTCTTCACTCTCCAAGGGTGATTTTAAGGCTTCAAATGGATGGGTGGAATTGTTCAAGAGACATCAAGTATCTTGCAAGACTATGTGGAGAAGGATAGCGAACATAACGCAGCAGGTGAGTGGCTGAAAAGTATTCTGGAGATCACATCTGGGAAAATCAAAATGGGCATTTTTAACTGAATGAAACCATAATGTAGTACATGCTGTTGCATGTACTACATTAAGTGATTTAATTAAAACATAATTATTATGGGACAAAGTTCATTTTATTTGGCTTTGTAAATTTTGAAAACCTTGCAAGAATGGAAATTTATCTAACAGAAATTTTGATTAGTTCCCGTGCTCTTCCGTTATGGGCATGTTTGACTGTACTTTCTTGAATAATTTGTGGTTACATAATAATATAATTCTAGGCAAGCCTGCAAAAATATTTGCCCAGGATGGAATTCAATCTTAGGCGCATAAACTCCTTGAGTCACCAACCTACCCACTACACCAGCAGGCTGGCTACAATATTTCTGATGCATCAGAAAAAAAAAATTGAATTTTTGAGGTTTTAATGAAAATAGGACTTGTCATTTTGTTAAGCAAACTGTTACATTTTAGCAAAAAAATTAAATAAATATTTTTGAATTATTTTTAAGAAAATTTACTACTCAGTATTTTCAGTAGATGCATTAGACCTGACCAATGGCAAGAACTCATTGCAATTAGCCTATGGGTTAAAAATGTTTTATGATAAAATGTAGAAAACATAAGGGCTTCAGATCATCCCAGTTCCAAAAATGCCTGCCACTTTCAGGACTTCATTCCAGTTGTCATAATGTGGGTTCATAGGTTTTCTTTGTTTTTAAAGCTCCACATGCCCATATAAGGAAGGGAAATGGGAAACTGGGGGAGTAAAATGGGTTATTTTATTAGGGTTGATGGACGAATAAAAATGGAGGTGCTGTTGCATTTAACAATTATTAGAATCAACAATAAATATCCTCTTGCTTCCATAGGACCCATTAATAGAGCATCTTACGGGATCTTGTGATGTTCAAATAATTCCTTCATCAATGCAGCAGCTTCTCTTCTCACAATGCCTTCACTCTCAAATTTTAATGTGTTAATCATTTTTCCCTGAAAAAGCAAATTTTTCTTCAATTTATATGAAATAAAACAGTACAACAAATTACAATACAAACAGTACACAACTCACAGGCAAATTCTGTAATGACAAACTCTGTGCCCAAAATTTCTCCACCCTGACCATGGCACACAAACAGCTAAGAGCTGTGGCACGAACATAGCTTTCAAGATCGTCAACAGCCATGGATACACACAATGCACACAGTTCATTTTCTAAAATATGATCTTGGAATGCAGTGAATTCTAAAAATAAAATTTGAAATGCAAGAGTTCAACTTAAAAGGGCAATGAATATTACTATTAAAGGTCATAATACAGTGAAATATCAACAAACATACTTATTTCTGCTATAGCAGTGACTATTCGAAGAACTTCCAAAGCACTATCTCGAACTTCCCAACTCACGTCATGCATTCGTTTAAATAATAACGGCCCAAGCTGATTTATAGTTGAACCTTCCAAAGTGTTAACGAGCAAAGCTAAATTTGGAGGCATGAAATTCTGAATAACTTCTTGCATGAGTTTCAAAGTTTTCACAGCAAGCTGAAAATAAATTTATATTAACTGTATTTGTCAATACAAAAAACATTACATAATTATATACTGACATAACACTGTGTTAAATTTCTAGAAAATCAAAAAAAAAAAAGAAAAAAAGCAATATAGAATTTCCTTACACGGTGGAAGTGAAACAAGTTAACTTTAAGATACCTTGCTAGAAAGATGAGGATTTTTGAGAAGTTGATTCATGAAAGTAAAAAGACATATTGTTTCCAAGCTCTCTCTCCAGTTGATGCGAAAACAATCAATAAGTGATGAAAGAGTTTCCAGAACTGAGGATAACACTTCTGGATAAAGAATCAAGATTTCATCACTGCTAAGCCCAGAGTACTGTACTGGAGGATGAGGATCCAGTTCGGGAACAAAATCTTTTAATATGTACATAAGGGCTTGAAACATAATAATTGCTTGATCCTTTTAAAAAGAAAAGTTTTTTTTTCCATTAGACAACTCATTTATAACTATGATTATTTCAAGTAGCAATTGAGATTTACCCTGTGAATTATGTCTTTAATTTGCATCAAACTGAGAACACCTGTGTGGAGAGATTCAGGTCTGTTATCTTGTGCTGTGATAGAGTCTCTGAAAAGATAACACAATCGCTGGATACCTTCACAAGTCAGTTCAAATAGTTTATTGCAATATGAATCCAAGCATTCATTTTCTGAAATTCTTGTGGTCACTATACTACCAAGTACTGGCATTAACTGAAACAAAAAGTTCAAGTTACGTTATGATTACTTACTTTAATATAATAATAAAAATCTTTACACTCATTTTTTTTATCGTTGTTTTTATACTTCAAAGAGTACATTAAACAAATCATTCAAAAAAACCTCAGATTACCTGCAAAATAATAAGCTGATTCTCGAAAACGTACTGTTTTGAGTTTCTTTCCGGCTCATAGATAACTGTTGGAGATAATTTATACCAAAAAATTTGAGACTGAACAAGTATATTTAAACTAAATTTTCCAGATTTTGGAATAATGAATCCTAACAAATTATATAATTTTGTTTCAAACACTTTGAAGTCAGAATAGGTGATTTCTCCAGACTTATTTTTGCATTGCATTGAAACAAAATACATGGAAGTTAAAAGTCTTGATAATATGCTAGTCAACAACATGTCTTCAGTTCCATCAAGAAGTTTCCATGCAACCATTTCGAGGTCAAATTTTTCAAGAATCATACTTGTGGCACAAATATGGGGATCAAACAATAAAGTTTCATATAAGTGGTTTGCCATCTCAATCACTGGCTTTAATTTTGCAACCCCAATTGTGTCTTTTAGAGTTGTTTTGAGCTCCTCATCACTGACCAATAAGGACTGCAGAGTGTAATTAATAACATTTTCACAAACAGCAGGATTATCATCTATTACAGTATTTATATAAGTTGAAATAAATTTTTGACATTCTCGACTAATATAAATACTTGTATCCTCATAATAGTAGTTCACGACATCTTTCCATGTTTCTGAAAAGAAAAAAGACAAAAACCTAATGTGACTTTACTGCATTAAACATTTTACAAAAATTATACTTTTTGTGATTAAACTTTGAATTCATGTTTTTAAATGCATTTAACCTTTTTTTCTTTATGAACAGGGGAGAATTTACTGGAGAATGGTATTATTATTTTTTTTCTATTTTATAAATAGAAAATTGATATTTAATGTTCAAACTATCCATTTCTGTAATTTGAATTTTCAAAAGCAACTGTTGAACTATTGCCCTTAAAATATTTACATTTTACACACTAACAATGGTTGTTTCCTCTAAATATTCACATTAATGCAAATGTGACTTGTATAATTTTTCAGAAACTTGTATTATTAAGCATTTGTTTAACGGATAATTATTACATTTTTATGAAGGTTTTTCCCTTTTCTGTGTTCTCCCCTATATTAATATTAATAATCAAGAGATTTGTATGAAATATACATCTTATCAAATTTGTTTTTTACCTGAAACCTAATTTTCATTAAACAATTGTTGAAGAAGAGATGTGCTGAACATAACATTATATAAAATCTTGACCTGTTATGGCAATTGAGAAGTGACAATAGAGTTCAGAATATTGAAACGTTAAGGTAAAATCAAGAGTGATCAATGCCATACTGAACAGTGCAAAAACAAAATGTCTGGAAGTGAATTTGTAATAATTCAAAGTGATTGGTAAAGAAAGTCTACAACAACTATGATTACTGTAACTTCACTCTCTCTACCCAAGACATCACGTATTAAATTGTATTAAATTATACCACTGATGTTTAAAATTACCTTTTATTCATTTTCTTACAACTTTACTTGAAATTAGATATATTATTACAAATTTTACATGTGTTATTAATAAGAATGTAACTTTTAACAACCTACTAAGTTTAAACAGCATTTGCAAAACTGAGAGTCTCCTGTAACTTATTGATCTAATGCCTTTTAAAAACTTACCAGATTCGGAAAGATAATCACAACCATAATCATGATTCACCAGCGATGATAACATTGCTACATATCCCAACTTCATAGACAGGTTGGAATTATAACGAATATTCATTAAATCAATGATTCTGGCAATCACATTCTCCTTTTGCATTAACTTAAATCGTTTCTTCTCTGATACAATAAGACCCAAAATTCTCAGAACAAAAGCACCCAAAGAAGGTTGGCGGGGTGTTTCTTTCCATTTTTCCAAGACATAGAAAATCCAGTCAGTAAATACTGAAATAAGTAAAATTCAACTAAAATATGCAACTGTCATAATAAATTATTCAAGCATTATTCTGGACATATAGGATCAGAGCAAAATCAAGTGCATAACAGCACATTCTTTCATTAAGAGGGGCTAGTTCATTAAAAACGAATTTACAGATAACTATCCTCATCTACGTATGAAGAGAAAGTCACAAATAACCATTATTTATAATACCAACAAACCTGAAATTTTATCTTCTTCACGGAAGTGCAACAACAACTTTTCCAAGTACATGTCATCGGTGATGGAATAATTGGGTTCTAAAAACTTATGAAGGACACTTTTAAGTTTGTCATTTACTTTATAATCGGGCATTTTGACGTAAAAATCTTAATTCGGCCAAAGATAAAAACTCTCGTTCTTTTATGGTTTGAAATTAGGTGAACTTTCTTTCCTGAAAATATGCATGCCTTCTTTCAGCGTGTCGCGCAATTCGGCATTTCGTGACCTTCGGTGTTTATCAGTTGGCTTAAAGCTGGTGTCCACAATAACAGTATTCACACATTATCTTTATAAACATAAAAATAATTGTCTTTAACAACACGAAGTTCTACAATTATAAATGGCAAACTCCCTGTCGTGACGCACAGTGGTTTGTTTACCACAGAGCACCAAAGCATCTTAGTTTGTCTATGTTGTTTACAACTGGAACATGCATTCACACAGGTGATCACTTCTGACAGGTGCTTTCCATCATAGACAAACTAAGATAGATGGAGCACTCATATAGGCCAGGGCGGACGAGGTAAACGATACCCTTACCCACCAGGCGCGGTGCGAGCGTATTCGTCGTACACTCCGTGAAAGATAGGAAGTCTGTGGAGCAGTTTTCAAAGGGAAGAATTTCATGTTGTCCGTTACTTTCTATTCTTGCGCACGCGATTCTTTGTGTTCATCTGGTGATACAGGTGTTTTTGCTTCTCGTGCTACATTAACTCATTCAAAATATGGCTAATATTTCACGAAAGAAAATTAAATGTGCCGTATTGAATTGCGGTAATCATTTTAGTACGAGATATGGCTTTCCTCGAAGTGACCAAGAATTGTTCGCGAGTTGGATTAATGCTTCCGGTAATCCAGTGATTTCGAATATAACACCGCAAGAGTCGCAATCGAATGTATGTCTATGATCGGCATTTCTCTGAAGGAAGTAAATGCCAGGAATTACTTCTGGGGCTAAAAAAAACGCTGTCCCTACACTTTTTTTGCCAGGTAAGAAATTTTTAATAATGAGCCGCTTCACATCATTGTTCACAATTATTGTGGAAGTTAATACATAACTACATTTTTAGCGCAACATATCCTTTATTATGAACTCAAATGAGAAATTTTCATTTTTATGTTGTATGTAAATATTCTGTTGTTCCAGATAAAACCGTGCATGAAGGGGCTTCGATGGAGATGGAGAGAATTTTGAATGTAAGTTAAATAGTGGTGGTATTTTTATTAAGTGTTTCTTTCAACTCATTTTGAACACAATCTTTTATGAATTTTTCCTTAGTTCCAGAAATTCAAACCTCTTCTAAGGAAGATGCCCTGTGTGAGTCATCAAATAAAAGAAAGTGGATAAGGCATTTGGAGGTATGTTGAAATTTTATTAGTTGTGCTTTATTTCTCTTTATTTTTGTTTAATAACTATTTTTACTTATTTAGGTGATGTGTACCACTAAGAAAAGTGCAAGACGTCAGTTGTCCTCAGGTGAGGTAGAATTTAATTGCTGGGTATGTTTGTTGGGAAATAAATACAGCAGATTACGGTAGTGTTTTCTTTTTGAAGGTTCCAATTCATGTGGATTTGGATTACGCTCTGTATGCATTACCAGAGACAAATTCCTTACACCACGCTGCAGAAGGTTTGCCAGACAACGCCTTCTGCTGCAGAAGAGTTTTTGCAGGACGCAAGGGCGTGTACGTTCTTTTCGCAGAGACATGCAAGGTGCCATAACAGCATGAAACAGCAATGAATTTGCATGGCTGTCTAAAAATTTAACTTCTTTCATTTCAGTTTGTTATGTGCTGCTCTGAAACCAAAAGCGACAGAAATGTGAGTGTCTTCTATTAGTAGTTGTTGAAGTAAACTTCTTGTACTAGTTCAGAAGGTCTTCTGAATTTCAGTGGGAAATATAGTTATTCAAATTATCGTTTTCAATATTTTTCCGGCAAGAAGTATTATTCTTCCATGAAGAACGTGATGAGGGTTAAGGGCACAAATTTATAGCTAATTTACATTTGAAAATATATTTTACTGTAAAGGAGTGAATATTTTGTTGACAAAACTTGGAAAAAGGATGCTCTTTTTTTCTGTATTCAAAATTCTACTTGAATATGGTTTAGGATTGAGATCACAGAATTATGAAAATGTACACAAATTTCACTTCTCCCTATAGCTCGTCACACAGAGTTTCAAACTGTTTTTGACGTAAATAAATATAAATAAAAAGTTGTAAAATTGCTGATTGTAAAAACATCTTAATCTGATTTTATAATATGTATTTCATTAATTTCTCTGTTCGGTAGTAATGGTACAAATCAGGTTTTTGTATTATGCTCATTTGTAAAATTGTCAATTGTAACCAATGTGTAGTTTTCATTTAATTCATATTCTGTGACAAGTAATTCAATAATTTGACTATATTCAGTACTATTTTCAGGAAAGTAATTCTTTTTGTTTTATGTCAATTTCTAAAATTACCGATTGTGACTAATGTATAGATTTCATTTAATTTTTTTAATAAGTAATTCAATAATTTCATGCAATTCAGTTTGGGTATTAATTTAAAATTGTATTATTATTAATTAGGTTTGGCCACATTCATTCTCAACCTTTCATTTATATTTAAGTTTGAATTATTAATTGTTAATTGGTTTATCCTTGTTATTTCATTAGTTTTCAGAAGTGTACTTAAGACTTGCTTAGTATTTCATAGGAGAGTCTGCTTGTAATTGTCTAGTTATTGCTGCTGTCTTAAGTTTCTGTGTTGATGTTGCTAGTTCAGATCTGATGAAAATATTGTAAAAGTTGAACCAGTAATGTGTATAATCATGTGTGAAAACTCAAGTTCATTCTGATTGTGTGTTGATTGTTCATATGAAATTTAATTAGTTGTGTTCCTTTAATAACATTCAATGTGTTCAGTTTATTGGATTGTTGTATGGTGAATATTTTTATGTAATGGAAAGTAATTGTTTTATTTTTCTGGCTTTTGGAAATCAATTTTTTTTCAACTTGGATGTCACCATTTGTTTGAAAATTCTTGTATAAGAAAAAGTGCTGAAATTTTGCTTTTGTTAAATTCTTAATAGTAATGGATCAAATGACTTCATGTGTAAAGCAAATATATTCATTGCAAAAACTTCTTGTCAATGCACACAATGCTATTTCTGTAATTAAACATAGTGGTCTAATGTCTTTCATTGGTTTGATTTGCTGTTAACCTATTTACACTTTTGGAGTAAATAAATGTGTTTTAGTAATAATTGTTCTGTGTAATTATTATGATTGTCTCATATTCCTAGCTCATGTCATTTATGATTAAGAACCCTCTAGATACCTATTCCTACAAATTCAATGTTTTTGGGATTCAAGTAAAGAAAACATATAGTGACTCCTTAAATAAGTAGGCACAATAAGAGTCAATTACGTAATTAGTTAAGTAAATGCTGTAAATTTTTAATATGTCTATAAGGAAGGCCGGAAAAAATAATTTAATTTTGAACTCCCGCTTACGAGCTGACAGTAGGGTGATTGGAACACATCGCATGGGGGGCGGAGTGGGGTGACGCCTTTTGATTGGCACATGTAATGGAGTGGGTGGAATTCTGGAGAGGGGAGAGGAGTGGGGAGTCGACGGTGCTGCGCCCGGTGTCCCTGGGAAGCGTTTACTCGTCCGCTCTCTTAGCATGGGAGTGGGCGCTCTATGCTTTGGTGCTCTGTGCTTTCCATCGACACCAATCGACACTGCCCAAACACTGCCAGAGGCATCAGGATGCAGTCCCCTTCCTCTCCGTGGTTTCGTTTTGAACTTAAATGCGCATGAGCACTAACGTTACGCGCGGCAGCTTTAAACTTTGTTTACTACGTTTAAAAGTAAACACAATTACTTGATTAATCCGAAACTGCACCCGACAGTAAAACGAATTTGTAATCATACAAAACTCTTTGAATTACAGAAATTATAATTGGGTAATATAGTACACAGATATTCTAAAGACATAAATGTATCCTTACATGTATCAAGTATGTTCAAATTAGAAAATATTAGTGACGTATGTGTTAATTCTGGGAACAATTTCTTCATTTTTATTTCAATGGTTTAGTCATCATATCATTAATAATATTAAACAATTACCTAACAATTGAATTGAAGATTGCCTTGAAGAATATTGTATAGAAAAATAAAACCTGATTTAATATGCAAATTTTCATTGAAAAATTTGGAGCCACTTCTGAGAAAATATCGTTTGAGTGTTTCTGGAAATGGGCTTCACGAAAATTCAACAGTTTTCGAAAACTTTGTAAGAAATCATTTGAAGCCCTTGTACTCACAAATGCAATAATGTTAAAAACACCAGTAATATAAATAGTAACAACGTGAGCGACATTTCACTTATTTGTGAACAAAAAAGTAAGTTTTGGAAAATCAAAATGGGGGTTATGTCAATTCTTCAGTGCCTTTAGCACTATCCTCACAAAAAGTTTTTTAAAAAAGTTTGAGCCATTTTTGAGAAAATCTTGTTGGTAATATTCATGATATTTCACTCAAAAGTGCTAGAAAACTGCTAACATTTTGAAGAAAAAATTGTATGACATCAGTTAAAGAACTATTTGTGAAGAACAAGTTTCATTTGAAGAAAAAATCTCCATCTTCAATATTGAAGTTGCAGGAAGACGCCTAACAAATTTTGAACTTTTGTAAATTCAGAGAATTCAATGGAATTGAGACTAGTGCCATTTCTGTATGCACTTTTGTTCTATCCGAGAAAAAAATTGATGCCACTTTTTGAAAACATTATGTAAATGTTGAGGTTTCATGTAACGAATTTCCAAAATCAAAATATGTATTTCAAATTCAAGGGGTCACGATATCAGCCTGTTCAATTGAAGAATACCAGGATTTTGGTGAAAATCCTGCCTGCTGATTAACCGCTAACATTGTTCACAGACAAACGGACGAACTGACGTTTTGCCGTCAATCAATTTTTCGGTATCAAATAACCACAAAACGCAGATTCCGACTTCACGACGTGTTAAAAAGAAGTCATTTGCAACACATTGGAACATGACTTATTCCTTGTTTTGATATCAGTGCCCTATAATACGAATTTTTGTGTCGCAAAATCGCCGTTTTCACTTTCTTGCTACCGCTTTCTCAGTTGAGAGAAAGTTATGTAAAGCTGCGCGAAAAAACGGCGGATTTTCAGCAGAAAAGCTCTTATTACAGGGCCCTGGTAAGAAAATGTGGATAAATCCAATTGCTAAATTTAGGGTGGAAATTCTCTAACACGTAGTGTAGCCAGAATCCATGTTTGGTCGATCCTTGATACTAAATATTGAATGACAGCAAAACGTATGTCTGTGAACAACACTAGCGGTTAAACTGTTCATCCGATTTTCTCAAAAATGTATATTCTCCCAACGATTTGGCTGATGTCGCGGCAGCTTGAATTTGAAACGGGTTTTGATTTTGAGGGTACTTTACATGAAGTTCCTTGAACATTTCCAAAATAAAAAAAATGGCTCCATCGTTTTTGATTAAATTTTGTTGTTGGTTAATGTGAAGAACGTTGAAGAGAATGGTGGAGGTCTCATATTCGTTGAAAACCCAGATTTTTCGGAAATTGCAAAATTTCAAAATTTTTTTGGCGTCTTCCAGCAACTGAAATTTTAAATTTAGAGATTCTTCCCTTAATGAAATATGTTCCTTAAAGATGGATTTTGAAATAAGGTCATATACAATTTTTCAAAAGTTTCAGTTTTACAAAAAAAAAAAAGACTGGGATGTGTTAATTCGTAGAAAAATTGCAGTATAACTAGTATTACGTAAGCATTACTAAGGGAGAGAAAGTATAAGAAAATGTTTCTCATGAAAATACCCCGGAAGGCGCCACACAAAGTTAATCTCTCTCTCTCTCTCGCTCGCTCTCTCTCTCTCTCTCTCTCTCTACATATTCTACATATTCACATCAATGTAACCTGCAACACACTCGGCAGTATTTTGAATCTATATCGTTAAGTAACTCCTAAACGATGCGTTCTAGGGCCTTAAAAACTAAAATTGAGGCCGAAGGCCTCAAAAAAACATTTCTCACATCGTAATCTGCAGAATGAACTCTTCCTCAACATTCTATTACATTTTTGCTGGGACGGCGCTTCCCGATATTACCTCACCGTCTCAGAGACGTGCAGAATCTGCAAGTAAATGTGAATGAGAGGGACAGAGAGCGGCAGAGACAGAGACAGACATACAGGATGAAGGAGGGATGGAGACAGTGGCGTATCTACGGTATGGCAAGCATGGCACGTGCCATGGGCGCCACTCACAAGGGGCGCTATTTACAGTATACCCATTAATAGAAACAACAACCTTGATTTCAAGCATCCCTACAAGGGCGCAAATTCTACGCTTGCCACACGCGCCTGAATACCTAGATACGCCTCTGGAGGGAGAGACAGTGAGAAACGGAGATGGGAGGGGAAAGAGGGAGATGAAGGGCAGAACGTCGGCCGGGATTTCCTAGTTATTTGTACATTTATGATTCGTACAAATAACGTCATTTTGTTATTAATAAACCAAGGCGACTCCTACCGTGCCATCAAAATGCAAGCAGCCTTTTAGTTTAAAAAAATATTTTAAAAAACTTAAACGAGGCACACAGCCATGGATTAGTCGTGTCACTTGTAGGAACAAATTAGGCTTAATACTTTTTCGCAAGGAATATCAATCCCTCTAGAGAAGACAATCTCTTTCTTCGCATAATTTGCACTCTAGGCCAAACTGATTTTTAATTGTAACTGGGAACAATATTATGCATATTCTGTATATGGATGTAAAAACTATGAATTTGGAAAAGAAATGTGCGTAACCTACAGAACGATAAAAAACTTCAATGGTGCAATCCAAACACTAATTAATTATCAATTAAAATCTTCATTTTTCATCTAATTATGTTCATTAGAACAAACAAAATAAACTGTAGTCGAAATTTATCTACAATTAGAGGCTTCATTTTTCTTGCAGCCCTGGGCCCTAGTCTCTTTAGACCATGATTCCCAGAGTTGGGGGCGCACCCCCCAAGGGAGGCATAGAGGCAAGTCACAGAGGGCGCGGGACCCATCGAGCCGTGATATACCCGAACATTTCCGAGAATTTGGCGCGCTAGGATATGAATTTTGTTGTAATATTGTGTGATTTGTGACATAAGATATCGTTGAAGATGAGGGAAAAAACAATGCAAGTACAACAACGTTTATATTAAATATGGGCTTATTTGCATGGCGTCGAACATCCTCAGTGTGTTATTTTACTATATGGTATAGAGCAATTTGTGCGACAAAGTATAGTGAGCACTTTTTGCAATTAAAACAAAGTATTGGGGCAAAATTGACATTGCTAATGATTTACGTTATGCACTTTCCGATTCTTAACACGGATAGCAAATCTGGTAAAAATGCAAGTTTATCCTCCTCACTGATTTTTATTGCCCCTTGTTTAATTTAAATTTCAACTTCTAATATTAATTAGCCATAAATCGTATTGCATTTTCTGGAGCTAACCTTAAAAAGAATACGAACATTTCAACAAGAGGTCATGCAAACTATAATTAACCTGTAAGATTGTAGAGTAATTAAATACGTGTATTGTTACTCAACGTAGCACTTATTTTATTCATTACCAAATAAAAATGTGCAAGGGGGCATGGGAAGTTTTGTTATTGACAGACGGGGCGTGGTAAAAAATGTTTGGGAAACTGCCTTGGTACAGTAGTTTGTTTATTTGTTTATTTATTTACGTCAAAAACAGTTAAAAACTGTGTGTGACGAGCTATGGGGAGAAGTGAAGTTTGAAACGGGTACCAGTAACGTGTACTCCATTTTACGAGCCAAGTTAATTTTGATTAGAATTAGCGGAATTACGGAATTGCAACTGACAATGAACATTGTGTACATCTCGAAACGCATAGATTTTCATTATAATGTAATAAAATTCTGTAAGAAAGAGCTGCAATTAAACTACGTATATGTGATATTTTGAAATTCCAATTTTTAACATTTCAACGAACCACTTCGTGGTTTACCCATCCAAATAAGCGAAAGGGACAATTTTTTTCTAGAAAAAGGACTTTGAAAAGATAACACTTCTTTTGTGTTTTGAATAGGACAACGGTTCTTCCAACTCATCGCACAGTACGAAAGTACTATTGATTCTTATCTAACGTTACGGGGGCCGGTCTGATCGGGTCCGATTTCAAGCGAATTTAAAGCTCTGTTGACTGTCTAAAGACTGTTGCGCTTTCTTCTACATAAATCCTTTAACTAATAAACCGACCTCAGCTCGCGCCCTACGAATCGTACACGACCACGAGAGAATATCGACAGTGGTCTGCCCCCGATTACGACCAAACAGGCGGGGACGTCGGGAAGTCGGGACGTCGGGACTGCTTTGGGGGTGAAAAGAAGGGGCGTGATGTGCGCGTCACACGGGTGTCGATGTTCTGCGGTAGTGAGAAGTAAGGTGACCTGTGCATAATAAACCGGAGAATGTAGCTATTTTCTTTTTGAACGTGAAATTGTTAGAAAAATGTAGTGTTTTTCATATTGCACCTTTTCTTCCTGTTTCCTGCCAGCTCGCTAATGCCAGGTACCTGTCGGCTTTATTGTGAATCAAAATAGGCAGAAGATCTCAGCTGTTCACAAATAAATAAGTATATACGGTTCTGCAGTTGTGTAATTTAGTTCGTGTAGAAGCGAAAGTTTCTTAAATGCCGTGGTTCGGAGCCGCTCTCTGTAATTAACCTTTAAATAAATGAACAATAAGAATTATTTATATGAAATCACTTTTTTTAAAAATAGAAATGGCAAAAGCAGAACATTTTAAGAATGAAAAAGGACATTTGGGTCTTACAACAAAAGAAGCATTGAATCGACTTCGAAATGATATCAAAAGTACAATTGATGAATATCAGCAAACACATTTGAAGAGGTAGATATAATTTTGTGAGAAGGCCTGTTATAATAGCTATAGATCTATTATTGCAAAATCAATCATATGGTAAAGATGATGGGGATTTGGAAGATTTCAGCATCTATTTAAAATTAGTTCTGATTTTTTTGTCATTTAATACTAGCATAATGCAATGCTTACTTACATATTTGCTTTGGGCCTTGTAGGAATTATACCTGGCTAAAAAATGTATTTCATCATAAAAGTCAATATACCACAGTTTGTTGGATTTCATCAGTGGTGCTTCTTTGGAATTGTTTGGTACTTTTCTTTGTAGGTATTACTGTTAAAGACCAAAGGTAAGCGCATTTATTTCTTCTGTATCATGTTATAACTTTGAACTAGGAGTGACACTTGAAATCCTTAATTTGTCATTTTTTAATGTTAATTTTATTGTTTTATTTTTATTGTTTACAGTGTGTTATAATCGGTTATAAATTAATTTTTTAAGTTGTTTAGGATCCATTTAATAAATTTTGAATGATACGATTTTTTATGTGTCAGGTTTTTAGTGAACGATGTTAAAATTAGATAAAATGATCAAATTTTTTAAACTCTAGAGGTATTGCTGTACAGAAATTTATTTTTTGCTATCTGTAAACAAATTAGAGGATTCTTTTTATGTTTAATGTCAATGATTAAAATTAATTGTGAACAAATTCTTTTATATCAGTTACTTGTTTGTATTCGTGAAAGAAACAAAAAACTTTTATCTCTAGACCCACTTCCTATTCCATTTCCAAGTCAGTAAGAAAGATGTATAAAATATTATATTGGTAGCAGAGAAAATGCTTTATACTAATGCAATTTTGCTGTTCATCGAACTGTTAAAGACAGTTTCATAATTCTATTAATTTAATATAATACTGAATGTTCTTTTCGCATTTTAAATTTTTTTTACCCTTTGTGATATCATAAAATGTTCATGGAATTTGTTTAATTTGAAATTTTTAATTTCAGATACAACTGTCTTCCTTTTGAAAGTCTGTTTGTTGTATTTCTTTTATGTGTCAATATATATGTAGCACTGAGGGAGAATAAATTACGACATACTGAAATCCCTCAAAGGGTGTGTAATCTTCTTGAAGTTTGGAAGGTGAGATTTGACTATTAAAAAGTAAAGTTTTAGTGCTCCTATTGGAGTTCTTAAGTATATTATTAATTATTTCTCAATTGGAAAATATAATTTCATCCTTGTAATGGTGTAAAGAGAATTATAAAAATTAGAAAAATAACGAGAGTAATAATAGAGCTAAAGATTTATTAGAATGCATTCATCAGTACATTGTTTTCACACACTTAAATGTACTTTATAAATCCAACATGAAGAAAGGTCTTTCTGCTCTTGCCTGGTGCATCAAAACATGCATGAGCGTTGGATTATAAAACAATTGACAATCTCTTTTTGCACATTAGCTGTTCTAAATTTATATTTTATCAGCATGTATTGGTAATTGTTGATAAAATGTATGGATCACCTGGGTTAAAAATGACTTCCCACTCATTGATGCAATGAATTGTATTGTGTTTCTTTTATTTGTAGCACAATCACTTAACAAGTGTATTGAAGCCATGAAGCATGTAACCAAGTTATAAAGAATGATATGTTGTTTATAAGTAACTGTTTAACAATGTATACTACTTTTTAAAGTATTAAACATCTTTGTTCATTTCATAGAAGCAGAAATGAAATGCTCTTGGCTTCCTGAAAACTATCCACATTTGTGTTCTCCATATTCTCCTTGTATTACTCTCCAATGGACATACCGAGATGGAAAGTTAGTTAACTTACCATGGGCTCTTCTTGTACGTGGAGATATAATTGACATTCGGCCAGGCCAACAAGCGCCAGGAAACTGTATCCCAATAGATGTAAGTATATTTACATGCCATAAGTTTATGATCTCTTGGAGGATGTTTATGAGCCTTGTTTCAAGGGCAAGGTACCAGTACCTAGACTTTCACGAGTTCATACCAATTCTTCCATGTTGATATTAGTGCTTTGGAACAAGTAAACAGTGTTTATGTTTAAAAGTAGTGTGCCAGTGCCATCACTATGTATCATAATCTGACTTTGTGATAAAGTGTGCCCATGAGAGCTTAGTATATCCAGCAATATGAATTTTTCTTAGCACTCAACATCTATTTGACCATTTTCTTCACCAAACTCTTGAGATGTGTTGCTTATTTCCTTTTTGTATATCATTTTTCTGTAACATGTTACAGGATGATGATGCCCCTGTTTTACAAGCACATGACATTTACGGGCCTACAACAGATGCAACTCGAGATGTGTTCAGTGTTCCTACAGCACGCACTCCTTTACGAAATAAGAAGTATCAACTCGAGGAGACCCCCTATCTCAATAATCTTCAAATAGCCCTTGAAATGGCTTTATCTAGACCTGTTACTCTACATAACAATGAAAGGCATCGTCTCATTATAAAAGATCTTGAGCAGCATTGTCTGTTTGTTGTGTTGGTAAGTGCAAGTTGTTTAATGTTTTTGAGATTTATTGAGAATTAGTAACCTACTTGCGTAATGTGGTGACTATGACTCATGTTTTTGGATTAAAAATGTTGATTTGTGCCTTGCAAATGCATAATAAAAGAAATTTGAAAAATTCTGTCCTGTCCATCCTTGGTTGTTAAAAGTTACTACACAAAAAGTATTGATGAAAAATATAAATAAAAATTATGTTCCAGTACAAAATTAAGTTGAACTATCTTGAAATGGATGAAATGAGATGTAATTCACTTTATGCAAGAAAGGCTGTAAGTTATTTTCAGCAATGCACCACAATAAAGTGCCTTGAAACCCCGATCAAAACACATGTGTTTTCTAGAATTTTTCCGTCTAATATTCAAGAAGGATTCAATGAAAAATAGTGTGTGTTGATTTGTCTATTTTGGAAAGAAATATAATGAGTTATTGAACACCACTGTAGGTTTCAAGGTTTCATAGAATGTTCTGGAAGGAATACAAAAAAATGGTTTGTTCTCTACCATTAGTGTGTGACATGACGAATGTCACCTCATTAGTCCTAAATGGTGGATCAGAAGAGGTTTTACCTTCTGTAATGGATAGACACTCACAGGTTGCCCAGTTACTTCATGTAGGCAGCTAATTTATATATAATATACTGTTGATTTGCAGAAACAGATGCCTGAAAATTACTGTAGTTCTTTTATTTGGTTTATTTCATGTGGTAAATTATAGTGATTTATAAATTTCATGAAAGGGGTTCCACATGTTTTGTAGTTCCTATGGCTAAATAAATTGAAATATTTAAAATTCTCATATAAAATACTGAGAAAACTGTTTTTCTTTTGAACAATGTATATTTTTTTGGATGGATATCTTCTAATTTTTGTGTTTCTTTGTAATATTAATTTGATAATCTATTAAGCATATTTCTTTATAATTCAGAATTAAAATTGAGGAAGATCCATTTTTGTGGAAAAATTATTTCTCCTCTTTTTTTTCGAAGTATGTAAAACATTATTAGTGGCAGAAATATAACTTTGCTTTTTCCTATAATGCTTTAGGTACTATTCACTTTATTGTATAAATAAATGTAAAGATATCACATGTCAGAACCTCCTTTGTTGTTTCAAAAGGGTTTGTATATTGCTATTGAAATAGTTTTTTGTTTATATATTTTCAGGTTTGTGTTATTCTAGCCAATATTTTGCACTATTTTTATCTGAGTTCTTGGCTGGGAACAGGACATTGGACTGAAATGTTCCTTGTCCTTCCAGCGATCACATCACTGCCTCTGCTTCCTCTCATCTTCCCTACTGCATGGATTCTCTTGGACTTGCTTGGCATAGCTCGTATTCATGCGGTTTTACATGCACCTAAGGAGGCGCAGGTGAAAAATTATATTATCTTTTGTTCATTGTACATTGTTTTGCTGTTTTCGTTCATATATGATAAATGTATGATATTTCAAATCTTTTACATTTACATTTGACATGGTTGGGTGAGAGAAGAATGGTACCATTATCTTGTGGTCAAAAGGGACTGATCCACAAAATAATTATGGGAATTACATTTCTTGCAATGCTGATTCTTATGTTGGTTAGCTAAAAAGGTTGACTTCACAGAGAAAGTTGCAAAAAAATAAAATTAAATAATTTTTTTTTGCATGTTTTTCAGTTCATCACTTCTTTCAGTACATCTTCAAAACCATGCATTTTATCAAAACCACCCTTATTTACCAAGTTCAAGTTGACAACATTTCCTACAGAATGAATGTGAACTTTGATCTGAAGCTCCTAAAAGTTGAAGCTCTGAGGAAAAAAAAGAAAAGAGAGAGAGAGAGACATTTGTCTATCACATAACATTATATATCTTCCTTTTAGAATAAATTTCAACATTTTGCCTAATGAAATTTGTAGAACATATTTCAGTCATGTTTCAACAATGCAATTAATTCATTAAAAAATTATTTTTGCTTGCATTAAAATTTTCTTTTTAGTTTTATTCATGTACATTGTAATTAGGCATACATTGACAAAATGTGTTGCTGGTTCAAATATTAGACAAACATATTGCATTGTACTGAGCATATTCTCTTTTGTCTTTTAACAAATGCCATACAAAATAACATATCATGACACCTTACATGCATGGTCACATTAGATTATATTGAGTTTTCAACATTATTTTAAAAATGTTTATTCATAAATTTCTCTATTGCAAAATTCTTGTCTCTTTATTATAGATGTACATTGAGGAGACAATGTTATCAGAAGGTATTCATAAAAATGTTATTACTTTAGTGACCAATCAAATTGTTGTAATCATAGTTCAAGCAACATTAAACATCTTTAAGAAGAAAAACAATTCATAAAAGTGGTGTTGTTCTAACTTGTTTGGGTGCCAAATGATGAGTCAGGCTTATGGGACTTTTACACAGATGGGACACACAGATGTATTTAAATGGCTTCTGTCCCTTGAAAAAGGGCTGGAAGAGACCAGAAGTAAATTTAAACCCTTTAAATAAGCTTGAAAGGGAAAAAATCTGGTCATGTAGTGCCATGTTCATGTTTATTTAGTGTTTTCTTAAAAATAATGTTTTCCGTAATCTTCTGAGGTTTATGTGATTGAAAACTGTGGATTGTATTGTATTGTATTCAGAAAACCTTAATGGACATTTCTTTTCTTCACCCAACCTAAAATTACCTTGATTAAGAATTTATGGTTGAACTTTTGTTATTTCTAGGTTATAAATAATAACTTATGTTCTCTTTGTTTCAAAGTAATTATTTTATATTTTGACATCTATTTCATCTCTGTAGTACTTAAATATCAGTCCCTTATAATAACTTTAATTCAGTTTTCTCAAAGTTAGAATAAGTAGACATTCCTTGTTTTCCCTAGCCATCCTGCATATTAACATACTACTTTCTATGCAAAGTTTAATAGATTTAAAACTACACATATACTACGAGAAGGTTGCAAAACTCCATGTTAAAATAATTTTATGATGGGGGAAAGGGTTGTATTAATCTGTTCTATCCTCCTTTTATATGACCCTGGAGATTACCTGTTGTCAAACCACAGTACCACTGCTTTAAATTGATCCCAACCGACACCACTGTTTAAATTGAAATCTACAACACAGACTGCCACAAGAGTAACTTCTCAATATCACTCTCACTTGATCATGTTCTCACCAAATTAAGAGAAACAACAATACTGGTTTTAATACACACAAATCAGAATGAGAGGTTATATGGAATGGCACAGACTTTCCCGTATTAGTTTTCTATTTCCTTTGGTCTCGGCTAGCTATTCAGACTTGCCACATTCTCTTGCCAGCTGCCATCTATCGCTGCCCGATTTTTTTTTTCTTTTTTTTACATTTTCTTAATTTTTCAATTTCCTAATGGTAGAATGGAAATATTATTTTAAGAATATTAAAGAACAGTAAAACCTCATCCTAAATAACAATTTTATTTAAATATTTGGAGCAATTTTAAAGAAAATGGCATTTAAATGCTACTGTAAATGTGAAATTTGAAGTTCTTTTCAAGGGAATCTTTTGTGTTTTCAATAAACTTAATTTTAAGTCATTTGAAGCACTTCATTTCATAAATACAATAGTGTTTACAAATTACTGGAAATGTGCATATTAATGGTGTGAAAGATCTTTAAAAAAAATTTAATTTGTGCAATTATTGAACAAACAAAAATATACCCCAAGATGAAATTTACTTCATATTAAAGAGTCTAATTAGCACTATCTGTTTGAAAAGTTTTAAGAAAAACTTTGGAGCCATATTTGAGAAAATGGCGTTTGAGTGTTTCTGAAAATGCAGAATTTTGAGATAGTTTTCACAGAAAACGTGAGTTTTCGATGACGTTATTTAAAGTACATGTACTCATAAATATAATAATTTGAACAAATTGCCACTAATGTAGATATTAACAGTGTGAGACAGGTCAAAAAATTACATTTTTGCAATTTTTGAAAAAATAAAAGAGTAAAGCAGTTTATAGAGTACATTTAGCACTATCCCTTCCATAATTTTAAAGGAAAAAATTGGAGCTGTTTTTCAAAAAATTTTGTTTTTGTTATTATTTCATATTGCGCGATAACTACTAACATTTTTTAAAAAATGTACATGACATTTATGAAAGAACTCGCTACAGAGAAATTTTATTTGAAGGAAAATCTCTACCTACAATTTTGTAGTTGTAGGAAGACAGCATTGAAAATTCAAACTTTTGCAATTTTTGGAAATTCAGAGTTAACCGTGAAAATCAAGACCTGTACCACCTTTATAAGTGTGTTTTAATCTATTCTTACAAGAAATTTAAAGAAAAAATTTGAAGCTGTTTTTGAGAAAATTTTGAAAATGTTCAAGGGGCGTCATGTAAAGTACTCCCAAATTTTGAAGAGAGTTTTTCAAAATCGATGTGCCTTGAATCGACCCAGATCAACTGGGGAATGTTTTGGAAAAAATCCTACTTATGGTTTAATAATAATAATAATAATAATAATAATAATAATAATAATAATAATAATAATAATAATAATATATTTATTTGTCACATAAATACAGCATAAGCTATGCATGGCTAGTCATAATAATACAATTTATAGTATAGATATTTCTAAATATTAAATACAATACAGAACTTAAATTCAATTTTCGTACTAAATACACTACAATACAATGTTAATTAGTTTTATAAATCGTAGTGTAAGAAGATTAAAATTGTAAAACAATACTAAGAAAAAAAGAAAGGGAAAAAATGGTGTAGGCGGTAGTCGGGTTCATGAACAGATGGACGGATGTTTTGAAAAAAAAAGGAGGGAAAAAAAACAACTTTTTCGGAATCAGCGGACCGCAAAATGTGTATTTCCGTTGAAATCTCGAAATCGATTTTCCGCATTACTTTCATACTGTGTGTATTAACTCCATATACAGTAAAACTTCACTTATACGTTTTTCAGGGGACTGAAGGAAAAATACGTATAAGTGAGAAAAACACATAACTAGAAATTGATTATTATGAGTAAAATAAAAACTCAATACTTTTACATTGTCGTTTTACCTGTTCTTTAGGAAAATCTACTTAAGCTTAATGTTAATTCAGACTTCCCGGGTCCAAGCCCGGTGTTCTACGTGGGCAACAGGAAGCGCACGACTGCCACAGTCCCACAGCCTGGTGACACCCGTCGCACCGCACAGAAAAGCGATCAGTTTCATTAGCTGCTTGTGTCATGCCGTTAGCGAAAGGATTGCTAATGTTATTAGGGCGAGCAAAAGAGCCTTTGGAGTGTGGGACAATCAGTGCACAAACTTCCTCGCTTATTGGCCATCTACGTCGTTACTCTCTCCCGGATATGCCTTTGACCTTCCCTTGGAGCTAGCCTTTGCCTCCCGAGATCCTCAAAGAGCTCCTATACACATCCGACTCCAGTGCCGTAAAGCATGGGCCCGGGTCCCCTAATGTGCAAGGGCCCCCCGACAATTCTTAAAAAAAAATTAATACCAAGTTTTTCAACAAAAACTATAAAACTGATGTACAATTAAACTATATGCAAAAAATGGCTTAACGGAGTTTTTCTCGAAATGGGCGAGGGGAGATCGGTGAAATTAGAAAAATAGCTCCTCCCCCCCAAATTACCGTAGGCCCAAGGGCTCCCAAAGCTGTAAAAACGGCCCTGCCAGACTGGAATTTTTTGAAGTTCTGAGGGGTTGTTGCTCGAATTGTTCGAAGTTGCTGGAGGTGGCCCGGGAGCCGACTTTGCGTTACCATCCCGCGGACTCGCGTGATCATGACCCCTCGCGCTATAGGTGGAGTCGAGCTGCTATGTTACAAGTTTCATTAGGAGGAAGTTGCCTCAGAGGCCAAGCGATTGGTCGCTCCGCGGGAGCGCTCTGGAGCGTGCCGACTCGACTGACATACAAGTTCCAGGCTCTCGGCGCCAAGTCTCTCCCACGCCTCACCGGGATCATTTGAATGTTATAGGGTCTTAAAGGGACTTTTATTATGAACGTATAAGTGTGAAAAACGTATAAACTTAAACCGCGTAATTGAAATAATTTAGCATCGGAATTATAGGAATTTATCCGGGACCTACCATAAAAAACGTGTAAGTTAGAAACGTATAAAGAAAAAAAAAATTTTCACTGTGTATATACGTATATGAGAAAGTAAAATGTATTGAAGTACTGTATTATAAAAACCAAAACAAAAGTTGAAACAAATTTACAGAATCTGTCTAAGTGAATAATTGAGGAAGTGGCACCCTACGTCCTCAACAAAGGCACAAGCACCAAGATGGAGCCATGAGCTGCTACTAATATAGCTGACCAATGATTAAGATTACAAATGGTAAAGAACTAAGATTGGCCTCAGGTCTGTAATTGAGCTTGATGTGTGGGGAGTGTGAGGGTGCTTTACATGGAGAATTGTCCCCAGGAGAACAATAGTTACTGTGGGAGAACCTGGCATATCCCTTAGACCCCCAACTAGTACAAGAAAGTCTGTACCATTCTGTAGCAAACCACAGCTTACTTTCTTATATACATAGAGAAAGTTATGTATTTCTGTAAAAAATTGAATAATGAATGTGAGGATTAAGTTTTTAAAGCTAAAGAAATTTTCAAACCTTTTTGCTGTAGCAACTAATACTGTTAAATGACATTTAGATGTAGAGATTCATCATTGCTAACTCCTTATTTACCACATATGCAACAAAATGGTGAATTTTACATGAAGGGAGTTATTGAAGATAATAAAAAAATAGACAAAACAGGTTTCTTTTTAAGTTTGATAAGGTGAGGTTTGCATTTAATAGCTGCAATATTAAATATACATTCCTGGCAATATGATTGTTAATATTTACAACATTTACAAGAAAGCTTGTATTATGTTGTAATACATTAAGATTTGTCCAGATGATGTGGATTTATTCCCTCAAAAGAGAAAAAAATCATGAATATAACTACTTCAGCTTGGAAATGGGAGCCAAGACTTGCTAAAGACAATTGGTGGGAAAATGAATAGGTACTGTTTTAATTGAAAAGAGACAAAAGTCATAAAATTCTTCTGTTTAATTGCAGGAATAGTGGGATTGGCTTGAGTGGGAGGTGGGGTGACACCATACATACCCATCCATGATGCCTGGGATTTTGCTACATCACTGTTAATGAATATCATAATATATTTGTGGTGATTGCTAAAACTTTGAAATATTTAGCTCCTGAATTGTTACAATTTCTCCAAATTATTACAGTATATTAAATTCTGCATTTCACAAGCCAAAAAATTTTGGTATTCCTCTCTTGTATACATTTTATAGAATACCTATTTTATAGTCCCATATTATATATCTATTATACAACCACATATTTTCATTTGGATGAAGTAATTTAAAAGAGAATAATAGTGACAGCTTCAGGTATCCAAATTTACCTTTTAGGAATTATAGCTTTTATGTTGTCAATGCATGTTTTAATGATTTGGTTTCTTAAAGACGGAAATGGATCCATTTGAAGAAACTGATTTGGAAGAGCCAAAACATGCTGCTCCAGATATAAGATGGCAAGATGTCAGACATTACTTCTTGCAGGTCATTAAAGGACAAGGAGAAATTCTCTCTCATTCTACTAACCTTCTCCATGTTTTAGGTTCTGTGACAGTGAGTATTCAGTGCACGTTAATGGATTATAATTACATGGATGGATTTGCTACATTTTCTTATCTTTCTTTTTTCAGGCTTTGTGTTGTGTTGACAAGAAAGGAATCCTTTCCTGGCCAAATCCAACAGCAGAGAAAGTTTTCTTCCTTCGAAATACAAGTGATAGTTCATGTTCATCAAGGTAAATTAATTACATATTCGTTCTATATTTAGTAGGTATTACTTTGAGGATCAATTATTCAGTCTCAGCTATTACACTTTTATTTTGTCATAATTATTTACTGGCATATTGTCCAGCCATGTTGAGCCTCAACATTCTTCAACCTGAAATTTGAAAAAATTAGAAGTGGAGGCTTCCTGCTTGTTTGACACTTGCAGAATGTGGAGTTTGTGGTAATGAAAATTAGAACAAAGATTATTTATATCTTTTCTGTTATTTTATGTAAGTCCTGCTACCATGCAATGGCTTAGGAGCCGACTTAGTGCTCTCAGTCAGTGGGCTCAGTCAGTTGGGCTCAACCCCAACTAGGCCAAGTCGCACATCTGAACTCCCAAGATTTTTTAATGGGAGTCCACCTTAAAGACCTCAGTTGAGCGACAGCTCACTCTGTGGGAGTGCTCTGGCACATCCTGGCTCAAATAAAATAAAAGTTTCCAAACTCTTGGCTTTCGGCATTCATCATTAGTCTACATTTGGCTTTGACATTAGTCTGGTATACATTTTATAGAATATCTATTTTATAGAAATTCTAATTTTATACACAAATTCTATCAAAATACTGACATAAAATACATCATTGTATTGTTCTTTTTATGTTCTATCCATTGCTGATGAGAAAAACTTATACTTCCATTAAAAAATCAAAGATGATTAAATTTCTTGAAAACTAAAAATATTTCAAACAATACTTCTGTGGCATATTACTTGCCCCATGATTCTGCATTTTTGAGTAAAAACTGTACTTTGATATTGTGAACTGTTTAGAAGTTATGGGACTGGCTCCATAGATGGTGGGACTCTCTGTATAAATAAAAATGGATGTTGGTTTGTATGAGATCGATAAACTGTAATCTCCATGAAACCTAGTGCTACTTCAGGGAGGTTTTTTTTGCTGATCACTTTGTTGTAACTCTCTATTAATGACACTGTAGCACAACATAGCACTTTTAGTTAAATGCAATTCCCAATCCACCTGAGCTTCATTGTTGCTGGGTGTTGTCGTGTGTCGCGGGGCGGGGTTGAGCAGGACAAGAGCAGTGTCCAGCACAGGATGGAGACATAATGGAACTAATGCTGATCTAGGAGCCCAAGAGGAGGACAGGTTGCGATATAAGAAAAACCAGGTTGTAGCAGTTCTGGTGGAGCAAGAAGATCATGGGGCATAATTCTGCTAGTTATGATACAAACTAGCAATAAAACCAAGACTAAATAATAAAAAAACATTTTAAATATTTTAAAAGTTTTTTGATAGTGCATGACAGATATCACATTCCCCTGTGTCTTTGGAACAGACAGTAGTTTCCTTTATAAAAGTGAATTTCACCTTTAAATTTTCACTGAAAACACATTTTATCTCAAGTGTTTTGTTGCTTTTGTGTACTGAAATAAAATTTTATGAAACTACCCGCAATTGTTTTGAATACTAACTTAACACTCACCTCTTAACATGCAACCAAAAATTAATTATGCAAACAAATGAACAAATCATTCAAATGAATCTTTCTAACCAACAGTTCATCAGAAAATTCAAAATCACACATTGAAAATAACCATACATTCTTCCAGAAAATATAGAACTTTTTGTTTTTAGGAGAGAAAAAAAGAGAGAGACACATTTTTAGCACCTCAGAATGATTTGTTGGGACACCTGAACAAAGGTTAAAAATCCAGACTATGCCAGGAAAACCAGGATGTATGGGATCCCTACATCAAATGCCAGATCAGTACCTTAACAAATGAGTCACGGTTTATGTGCTATACATCCTTCCCTTTCTCCTCTTTTTTCCAGTCACACATACCCCCCATGCTTACTTACATATGTGCATTACATAACCATCCATGTCGGGAACTCCAGGCTTGTCCTAGTTGTGCAGTACCCCATTTGGGGAAGATTCCTGGAGGTGGAAACCCTGGAAGCAGCACTGAAGGTCGGCACTGGATCTTGTATTGGGGAGAATTCCCCTGTGCAAAAAAAACCACCACCTGGAATGTAACATGCTGCATGAGCACACTTATAAGACCAATTATCACAGTAGTTGACATACTCAGAAAAAAGTAAATAATCAATCAATTCATTGCCATTGAAATTGTATTTTGCTGTTCAATATCAAATTTCATTTGAAGTTTACCATGTTGTATACTTTGTTATCCAAGATACAACCATTTGATTACAATTCAGTTTTTATTTGAATTTTATCTCGTTATCAAATTTGTGGTCCAAGGTAGTACAACATATCTAGGTCCTAGGTACAATATATAGGTGTGCACAGCCTACAATAAGAATGAAGGCCAAGCACATTTCTGCTCCCCTCCCTTCCATTAAATTATTTTATTTAAATATGCCATTTTTTCTTGTTAATAAATAAATAAAAACTGCTACAAACAAAATGAAATAATGACTTTAATGATTCTATTGATAAATACAATTAATATTATTTTAAAATATAGAGGAGGAACCAGTCCCTCTTCTAGGTTTAAATCATTTCGTGTTGCCGGATGATTTGGAAAACCCCAGATTTTTCCCCAAAGGTCGCAAAACAATACTATAAATTGTCTGGTTAAAAAAAGAGAAAATCACAAATTTAACTTATTTACAGAACTAATTTTAACATAAGGCTAAGCGTCTTCTTTCAAAATTTTTAGGGGGACCATGACTCTGCTCCCCCCCCCCTTGTGCGCATGCCTATGTGTGTATCCAAAATCTCTTTGACTGCAACAGAATGTGGCCTGCCAAACACCAATGCTTGATTGTTTGCCTACCAATAATGTGAAAATTATCCCAAATACGCACACACCAAACACACAACACACACACCACACCATACATACACACACACACACCACACACACACCAACCACACACACCACACACACACCAACCACACACACCACACACACACCAACCACACACACACACACACCAACCACACACACACACCAACCACACACACACACCAACCACACTCACACACACACACACACACACACACACACACACACCAACCACACTCACACACACACCAACCACACTCACATACACACACACCAACCACACTCACACATACACACCAACCACACTCACACACACACACACACCAACCACACACACCACACCACACACACACACCACACCACACACACACACACACCACATACACACACACTTCACACACACACACACTCTTCATACACACACTCTTCACACACTACACCCCCCCCCCCCCCTTTAGACTAGCTGTGAATCCTACATGCTGCGGGGTGCGGGCCCCGCAGTGTCTTTCGAAGATTTTCCCCTGCCCTCGTAAAAAAAAAGTAAAAAAAAAATCACACACCACACACACACATACACGCTTTCAGTGCCACTGGTTTGGATTCAATATATTAATTATGTTTATGTCAATTCTTAAGTTATATTGCCTGTGTGGTGATTAAACAGTTTTCCTGCTCAACTACATAGCAACATACATACAAACCTATTTTATAGTTTTCACTGTCTCTTTTTGTTGTAGGACAGATCTTTCCAATTAGACTTTAGTAGTACTGTGCTTTCATCCATATCTTTCTTAGCTGTAACAGAACTTACTGTATTGTGGTATCACGTGTTAAATATAATTGGAATTAAATGTGAATCAGTCTTTGGATTTTCAAGAATAATCAATCATTTTTCAGTGCCAGTAGTGTCATTGGGACAAATGCAGAATCAAAAGCTGAAGATGAAGGTGACAATGAAGAAACAAATTCAAAATCAACTTGTTTTCAACATGGTAATTGTTAATACTTATTTTAAAGCTTATTGCAATCATATTATTAGTTTTATGTGTGATTTTTTGTACAATTGAAGCTCATTAGCACATTTTTCAAGAGATTGAGAATTTTCAATTTTGTAAGTAGAAACGTATATTATTGATAAATACTCAATTTGTCATTTTGTATTTCCTTTAGAATACTGTAATAGAAAATTAAAATTGATTTAAATATAAATTGTGCAACTACACACGAGAGAAAAAAACAGTGTTATTGCAAATAATAACAGCATAAAAACAAACTTGCATGCAAATAAGACAGAAATACAATAAATAATACAAATTAACAGAAAAAACAAAACAAAAGAAAATTTCATCTTCATTCTATAAAATTTAATGAAATCACAAAGAGGGAACATGGTGGAGCCACAGTAGTTGTAGAACATATTTCTTTGGCTCTGGGTTCATACTCAAACAGATTGAAAATACCCTAAATATGCTCTGAAAGTACCCCTCTATACTCTCTGGTACTATCCTGAAGTACCCTGGAAACACACTCATAGAAGTCAGTACAGTTGCACTCAAAAACTGCAGAACGCAGTGGTGACTAACTTTAAATATACTAGTGGGATTATTAAAAAACAATTAATTTAACATAATTTCTGGAAAAAAAGAATATGGTTATGGGGAATATGCTAATGAGATTTCACTGCAAGGGCATCAAATCATGTGATCTGTTGTTATAATTACAGATTACACAGCATCACAAACAATTGCAGAAGTTCTGGATTTGACTCATGATCACTGCAGCCCTTTTCGTCTTCAGTTTGACGATCAAGCATGGAAAAAACATTTGAAATCTCTTAAACCTCTTGGCCTTGCAATCCTTCTGAATACTTGCAATATGTCTACCCAGGAACATTATACTCAATTTTGTTCTCATATTACATGTGAAGCTTTACATAATGAGGATGTTGTGCCTGTTACTAACCGTAGGTAAGTCTTTTTTAATGTCTTATCTTCAAATGAAATAAATACATACATACATATGTATTTACTTACCCAGTTCAGATTATTTCAATTACTCACAGTTCACATTATGATTTATTAATTTTATGTGGCTTTTGAGCTTCATAAGCACCTTGCCAAGGCTTTAAATCCATAAGAATTTCAAACAATGTGTTAGTTATTTTTTTTTATTCTAAATGTTCTTTTTCCTTGAAAGTGCAGGTAACATTTGGATGGGTAGATAATAAACAATGAAATCATACATGTGTGAATATAAGGGAATACCTAAGTATTTTGGAAGAAAGTGGGTTTAAGAATGGAAAGAATTGACAAAATTCAGATCTTCATGTTACATTGATTCTGATGGCAAATTTAGCCTTTCTTTCTGTTAGATGTCATTTTTTAGTTGAATTCTCTATGCTGATTTTCATATTAATAATATTAAATTTAACTTAGAAATAGTCCAGAAATATTCTCTGATCCAAGTATAGGTTGGAGTAATTTTGACTTTGTAATACAGTGTGCCAGGAAAGTGCCTCTGCATTGGCACCTTGCTGGTGAGAGTGCTGGCAACAGAAATTACGTTGGTAGCATGAGCTGCAGCTTATAAAATGTAAATTGTGCACTCACCACGATCATAACATATGCTGTAAGTGTTGTCCCTTTTCTTGTTTTCCTGTGATCTTGCTGCTATCAACATAAATACAAGTTTTAATACAAGGTCTTGACTCTGTCAGTGTATGGAGACTTTCAGTGCGGGGAGACTTTCCTGGTGCACTATACATTGCAACATGGGTGCAAATCAGTAAGCTAATTTCTGAGAGGAATGTCTCCAGTCCCAAAACATAACCACGTTAATACTGAAAATGGAATAACGGTGTGGGTGAATATTTTATTCTGTTGATGTCTGAGCCCAGGCAACTATTGTTTTTGAAGACAAACTCTGTATAGTAAAATTGCAACTTATAACGTGCAAGACATTCCATTCCATTTCATGCCATCTCCACTCTTCATGCTGATTGTGCCATATAACTTTGTCAAAACTTACTACTACTACAACAACAACAACAACAACAACAATTCAATATTGCAATCTGGCCTGAGGAGAGAGGGGCGCTGTCAGTATATTGCTCCAGGGCCCATGAAGCTCAAGTGTACCAGAGAAGCCCAACACGTCATATAATTTTGATTATATTTTCACCCAAACAATCTAAACCACGCAACCACAACCACACCACCCCCTCACATGCACCCCCACACACCCTCTTCACACCACACACTCACACACGCATGCACACAAATGCTCACACTCGCACACACTCTCTCTGTCATGCACTCACACTCACTCACTCTCACACACACTCACTCACTCTCACACATACACACACACTCACACACACACACGCACACATACACTCTCTCTCTCTCTCTCTCTCTCTCTCTCTCTCACACACACATACACATTCTCTCACACACACACTCACACTCACACCATTCGTACCTTTGTACCGGGACGCCTTGGCAAACATTTCAGAGCCAGGGGTAGCAGGGGCTTATAGGCAACCCACTCAGTCAATGCACATTAACGTCTGGCGGGTTGCCTACACATTCACCCTCACACTTTCTCGACGACATTACACAAATCCCGTAATGACCGCCAGCAAAGTGTAACCTACAGAATGACTCATACTTTCTCTTACTAGTTACTTTCCTATTATCTTGCTACTGTGTTAGCGTTTCAGTTTTGCTTCACCTTTTTCCCAGCTGCCATCTATTGCCGCCCAAAAGACATTTTTCTTCACCTTTTCTGATTTTTCAGTCTCTAATAGTAGAACTGAAATATGACTTCAAGAATATTACAGAAGACTTTAACCTGGATATCTACCCACACATTCATTGAAACATTTGTAGTTGTTTCTGAGAAAATGTTTGAGTGATTCTGAAAATGAACAAAGTTGCGTTCGCACAGAAAACTTTTGAGAAAAACTTCATAAGATATCATTTGAAGAACTTCAACTCAAATATGCAATAACACCTGCCTGCAATGTTTATATTAATGATGTGAGATTTTTTTCCTTTCCAAAAAAACCCCACATTTGTGTAATTTCTGAAAAATCAAAATAATACTTCAGGATGGCGTTTATGTCATGTTCAGTATATTTGTCCCTCTCCATATCAGAAGTATAAAGAAAAAATTTGGAGGCATTTTTTGAAAGAATGTTTTTAATATTTCAGTCAAAATTAAGTGAAAACTACTAACATTTTTTTTTAAATGTGCATGATCTATCTTAAATTACTAATTGGGGAACAAATTTTATTTCAAGAAACAATGTTTCATCTTCAGTAATGTAGTTGTATGAAGGAGTCCAACAAATTTCAAACTTTTGCAATATAAAAAAATTCAGAAATAAACATGAAAATTGGATCTATGCCATCTTTGTAAGTATATTCCATTTGATTTTTACAAAAAATTTGAAGATTTGAAGAGATTACAAGAAATTTTGTAAATGTCCCAGCAACTTCGTGTACAGTACCCCCAAAATCCAAAGAATTGTTTTTAAAATCACAGGACTTTGTGGCTGACCAGGTCAATTGGGGAATATTCATTTTGGAAAAAATCCTATACTTTCTAATATAGGTGGTGGTGGTGGGGGTATATGAAATAGTTTTTAAGGTCTAATAGTGGAAAAATATATTGAGAATAATCTCTAGTTTCAAAATTGTAGCAGAAGGCCAGATTTGAAAAATAATGAGCTTTGCCACAATATAATGAGACCTATCTGAAACTCATTTTCTTATTTCTGAACTACCCCTTTTTTTCTTCCAAATCGTACTTATCTCGTTTTATATCAAAAATTGAATTATTGAAATTGTTGTAGGTTCTTCCTGTTGATCCTGGTATTATGTAGTAGATATGTAGATGGTACGATTAAATATGTATGGACCATACAGGATCAATCTAAGTTGATTTCAGGAATTAAAACTTTTGTATTATATACATTTATTGTGAGCTCTACATTTCACACATTCATCATTCAAACATTGATTATCCAAACATCAATTATCAGAAACGTCAAATATCCGAACTCCTATTTTCTCTGAACAATTATGATTTTAATTGGGTACCGAATACTATACATATTCATTTTCTTTTGTAATACTTAATATTGAGAATGATCCCAGTTATGATTGATAAAATATTACAGAGATACTGTACTATAGTCAGTCATCTGACTTCAGTGAACTTCGACAAATCCTACAATAAAGGCTTAAGGACTCGGAATGTTTACTATTAACAGAAAACCCCTTTTAACCACCTTTAAAAGCGAGAGAACTAACTTTTTATGTTCGGTTATCTGAATTATCGAATATCCGAGCTATACTTGGTCCCAGTTAGTTCGGATAAACGATATCCCACTGTAACCTTGTAAGTGTAATCATTCTTTAAAAATTAAGGCTGAAACAGGAGAAATGCAACACAGCTAAAAACTAGTGGATCAGGAAATTATAAAATTTGGAAAGGACGGCAGGCCCAAGGAATGGGCTTGCAAGCTCAAGAGGGTGTTGCTGGTAGGGAATAAAAAGGGAATAAGCTTGCCCTCTATGAGATGAAATGCACACCCACTGGCAGAGGAAGTTGTGTGAGGAGTATTATGCACCTAGCAAGCTTGTGACATTATTGCAAGGCCAGTATTATTAAGTCATTTCGAACAAGGTAAGTTGAATAATGCTAGCCTTGCAATAATGTCACAAGAACTGTTCACTTTTTACACTTTAGATGGCTCAAACACTTTCAAGAGGTTGGCCATTAGCAAGTTTAGTTTCTAACCATTACCAAAATTTTCAAGTATCCACTTCTGGAACAAAATTGGGGTTTGGAAATAAATTAAATAAACAAAACAAGAAATTGAAAATTGGCCATTCTTAGGCTGTTATACTTGTGTATCATGGTTCTATTTAGAAAGAGGTAAGTTAATCTCATCTCCCATTGAGTTTCAGCTAACAAATTTAGTACTGTAGGCCAAGAATTTTAAGAAAACTACATAAAAGGGAACTGTTTTTGAATTTCACCACCATCCAGATGTGTAACTTTCTTTTCAAACTTTTTAAAATCATTAGATCTTGATCCATTTGCAAGGTTGATTGCTTTATTTTACATTGTTGGTTCTTTATTAAGTGGTGTGGGAACTTTGAGCTGCTCTGAAGTCTTCTCAATAAGTGAAATTTATACTTTATCCTGTTTGTAAAAATGAAGTCCAATACCAAGCGAACTTTAAAATAAAGTCTTACTGTGTTTGATGCAGGTTCAGAGAGATTGGTCTAACATTTTGTCCTTTTAACATTCACGGAGATGTTCACTGAGATACCATGAAGTCACTTGAATGTGCAATAAACAATTGGACCTTAAAATGATCTCCGTGAAACTTCGCCCTTAACTAATATTGATTCCTATGTTGTGGTACTGATTCAAGCTAGAAAAGTTAATTTGAAGATTTGGCCATTAAAAGAGGCAACCTTATTGACAAAATTTTGCATTTTGAATTTTCATTATGAGAAAGGTACATTGTCAAGGAGCTTTTATAAGTTGAGGAAGGTCATGTGAGTTGGAATTACTGTATTTAGATTTGATTTCATTTCATTGACCCAATTCAATGACAGTCATCTAGGAATAAAGTCAAATTATTCTGATTGAATGATATTCGTGAGGGCTTGCCCTTTATTCTCACCTCTTCTCAATTCACATCAACTGCAACAATACAGATATTACTGATTAAATTGATGTGCAATTTCATTAATTTTATTTACTCCCTCTGTTGTGGTTGTACAGTGTAATAAATAGTTGTAGGTTATCAGATGTCTGATAAAATGTTTGTATGCTTTAATTAAAAGAAAAATTAATTTAATGTGGGAGCTAATTGAGTAGTGCATTCTTTGTATTGGGGGAGAGGGGGTTGTTTCTGCCTGAACCTATTAGAATTAGGGGCGGAAAGTATTTATTATACTACATTATTTGCTGCTGCATCAGTGAGCTTTATTTTCGAGTGTTTCATTCAGATTCAGCTCTTGAAGTAGTGAGACAGACCTTCTGGGTTAGTAATGAGAAAAACTTATTAGCAATAAGACAAGAACTTAACAAAAAGAAGAGAAGAAGAAAAAGAAGAAAACCTATATTGAACAGACTAATTTGTATAAAATGTATTGACTATAAAAGGATAATATGAATTAAGATGATAATATGAATTATAATAATATGAACTTCATGAGATTGTCAGAAAGTTAAATTTTTATTTTAATGTTCTGTTTATTAATTACTTTTGTGAAGACGTAGAAATATTTTAAAAACCATTAAAATATGTGTTTTTCTAATTACAAGAAACTGATTTACCACCAATATTGTTTTGTAGATTTTTTGCATAAGTTTCAGCAATCTCTTTTTTGCAGTGGCGTGCAACTTCTGAAAGAGCATCGCACTATTCAGCAATTTTCTTTTTTCTTTTTGTCAGTTCTCTGTTTCTATGGCAAGTTGGGTTTTGAGATTTGTAGAAGTTAATACTACTAATCTTTTAGGAGGTGACTATAAATACCTGTTCTTTGCAATCGTGATCTTCATAATGTCTTCTGAAACCAAATCCTGTCAAACATTTGGCATTGTTCTGTCATCAAAAATAGTCTTGTAAAATAATGATTAAATTATGATCGATATGCTATCACAATTGATCAAGCAATGGGGAAAAAACATTTAAAATGTCTTGAGTAAGGTTTTTTTCTTTCTTTGAAAGTTGCATACAGCTTGCATTTTTGTGGGGAAATAGTGAGTTACAGTGGCATAAAATCTCTCAAAAAAGAGCATTTTAGTAAAGATAGATTGTCAGATATTTTACTTTTCCTCAATTGTAAGTCATGGTTTGGCATTTTGAATCTGTTTTTCACCTTAGGAGGTGTGGGCAATGTAAAAAATAAAAAAAAAAAAAAAAAAATAAGTAAAAAAAAAAGAGCATGGGAAAGGGAACAGGAGGAAAACATGGGGGGGGGAGCCCTATTTTGTGTTTTGGGATCCAACTTACACCAGCTATATTGGACTAATTTTGTTCTGACAGTTTTCTTTAATTATCTTCTGGTATTAAAAAATATTAAATAATTCAAAAAATACTGTATATATGTATAAAATGTAAGTTTTGTGAAACAAATTGTCTTAGCGATTAGTGTGCTGGGTATATCAGGGCAGTATATAATCAGGGCAATTGGTTTGCTGAATTGGAAAGGTAGGTACAATGGATACAATGAGGAAGCAAGAAAAACAAAATAAAAAAATTCATTTTGAATTCTATGTTCTCTATACAATGTTCCTATTAAAGCTCACATGCTTTTTAGAATTTACATTAAATATATGATGTAGTTTGTGACTCTTTTTGCCCTCATATTTATTGTTTTTTCTTGTGACTTCAGGAAGCTGAGTGTTTCAGAAGATCAAGTTCCAGGGAGCAATAAGTACGTTGTGGAAAACACAATTTTTGATCTCTTAATTTATAGCATCTTGTTCATTTATGTGAATTTGGCCTCTTTTATAGATGTGTGCCGGGATGATCTGTGTTGTGGGGTGCGGTTGTAGAGATGTCCATTTCTGCTGATCAGATTTTGTTGTTATGTTGCTCAGAAACTTCTTTGTATTTTTCTGCTACATTTTCCACCTCGATTTAGATTTGCAGTTGACTTCTGTGTTGGAATTAATGCACACTCTTATGAACTTGGATAAATGTGTAATATTGACCATCTTACAAATATTGAGATACAGCAGGCTGAACTGCAGTATTGAAAGCTTCCTGTAGATATTTTGAAGCAACTGTAATTTTTTCAGTGATATGGATGGTGTGTTGGTGTGTCATGGAAATAGTATTTGACAAGTTATAAGTTTCTCTCTTCTGAATGGGTTTAATGGTTTCTCAGAATAAGGTGATAAGGTTTTCTTATGCTCTTCTCCTACACTGTTCTATCCTTGAATTGAGATATTTTTGAAGAATTGCATGTCTTATACCTTGAAAGCATCATATACCAGCATACAAACATGAGGCTGTCTGCATGCTATGGGCATATTGGTTGGATGCAAGTTACTGGCATAATAATTAAATGGACATTGTTGTGAAGTTTGTGTGAATATCATCTGAAATGAAGTTTTAAATACATTGTTAATTTAATAAATGTGGCAATAAAAAATATGAATTTATCTTCTTTAAGATCCCAAAGTTAATGTGACTGGAATGCTTCAAAGTTCGAAAATTGCTTCTGTTATTTGATTGAAAAATCCATTTTGGGTAAGGACTCTTCATTTAGGATTGCTCAAACTCTTCAAGAGTGAGGGATATCTTTCTTGACACTATACATCTAAAATTTCTTTCTTTTTTTTAATTGATACATTGAAATAATGCTTTTGGTTTCAGTACTGCATGTTAAACATCTTTGTATGAAATTAGGTTGTACTTTTACAAAAAATTCATGCAATGTTTTTCTTTTGCATGTCTTACCTGAATTTTAAAGAAGGTATGCATAGTTCAGAAACTACCTTAGGGAATACTGCTTTATTCTTTAAAATGGTGATTTTGTTTTGCATGTTTTTACAGGTGCTTATGTGAATTAGCGAAACAAATTGGATTTATGGACCAAGCACAAGATATATTTAAACTTGAAGAACAGCTATCAACATTCAGACATGTGGTAAGTAATGAGATTGGTTGCAAATACTCTTACTTCAATATCCCTAGAGCTTGGATGCAGTAAAAATATGCTGTATAATGTGCACCAAACATCTTTAAAATGTAGACAAAATGTGTACTGTTTTAAACTTATAGTAAAAGAAATGTTTATCAAAAAGCAATGCAAAGCATTTAAAAAAGATTGAATTGTGGCATTTTGTCCGTTTTAAGAATTTCAAATGTTAACAAAAAAATCAGTAGAGAAACAAATGTGTTGAAAAAATATTATTTTGTGGAGATGATATTTTTTGTTAGGCAAAAAATTAAATCAGTTAATTTATTTTAGGGTAAGAAGTAAATAAACCAAAATAAGATGTCATTTGAAATTATTATTTAATAAAGATAAGAAGCAAAAAGGCAACAGATGTCCAATTTTCTCTGAATATTTGATAAATAGGTTCCTGTAATAAGTGATAAAGCTTGGTAATAAATTATAATTAAAGTTCAAACAACGTCTTGTTAGACTATGCTAGGAAATTTGGAATTTTCTCTGAGACTAAAAGACTATACTTTTCCAAAATGCTTATTTAAAAATAAGCATTTTCCCATTGAGTGTAATTCATATATTTATCTTTTTTATGTACTCTTCTGTATATATTGGGCATGTTTACATCCATTAAATCCTGTTTTGAAACTAAATAAAATATAAGTTTTCATTAGAGACCCAACAATGGTAGGGTGTTTCTTTCATTTGGAAACCCACAAGTCACATTCTCCAATTGCAGGACTACCTGTATGTGTTTTTCAAATAATTAGTTTCTTTTTATCATCAGATATTTGTAAGTTACACCTGGCTCAAGATCTTGAATCACAGTGTGCGTATTAACATCAATGTTCTCTGACGTGGTCATTTTGCCCCTTTTTAAGTTGACTTTTGCTCACTTGTCAAGACCCAACTTCATGCAGATGTCATTGCTAAACTCATTGATGATGGACAGCATTTGGGAGAGAATCACTTCATTCTTAGCAAACACTTCAAGATCATCCATGTACAATAAATGTGATACAGGCCTTTCATCATCATGGAGCTTGTAACCAAAGTCAGTATGCGACAACTGTCTCGATAGTGAGATCAAACTAATGCAAATCAACAGAGCGGATAGCGAATCTCCTTGGAAAATTCCTCTGTTAAACTGAATACTTCTTGTTTCTACTACTCCCTTTCCGCTGTGGATTAGTAAACTGGTACTCCACGACTCCATACTAGCCTTGCAAAACTCAATAAGTCTAGGATGAAATCGTTAGATCTCCAGAGTCTTTAAAATCCAATCGTGTAGTACACTGTCAAAGGCCTTCTGGTAGTCAATCCAAGCCATGTTCAAATTACTTTTTGTTTCTTTACATCATTCAAAATGATTTTATTCAGAAGTAAGATTTCCAACCATAGGAACCTTTACAACATCCTTTGTGTTCAACTGGCAACAGATGGTTCTTCTCTAGATGTCTATACATTTTGTCAGCTATGGCTGCAGTTATAAGTTTGTACATTACTGGCAGGCCAGTGATTGGCCTGTAGTTCTTCGCCAAAGAGCTGACTCCCGCTTTGGGTAGCAAATACGTGATGCCATGAGTGAGCCATTCGTGGAGTTCCTGAGGGTTTTCTAAAATTTTATTAATAGCCTTTGCTACATGAGAATGTAATGCTGTTAATTTCTTAATCCAATAAATCTGAATCTTATCAATCACGAGGGATTTCCAGTTTCCCATGTTCTTAATTGCTTCGCAGAGCCCGTCTTCCGAGAATCCGTGAACATGTTCCACTATTTCCACGAGTTCATTGGCAGCGTCTACTTCATATTGAAGCCAAGATGCGTCTTTGTGTATATGTAGTGCTGATTTTAAAAGTTCTACACTGATATTACCTGGCCTCGGGGCCTTTCTATTCATGAGGGCCAAGGCTGCTCTTATTTCATTTGGGACAATAGGCATTACTGGTGTTTCTATGTTTTGCGTCTCTTCTTGTTGAGAGACATGCATAAACTGTGCTCTATTTTCAGTTAAAAGATTCCTAAAATGGTCACCCCATTCCCGAATACTAGTTGGAACTATTCCTGACCTGTCTTTGTTTTCCATTCTCATTCCTTTTATTATTCTCTAAGCTGTTTTAGATTTCGTATTCCCTAGACATCTATCCACTTCCTCATAAGTCTTTTCCCAGTATTCATTCTTAGCTTTACCGATTTCTCTTTGAGTCTCTTTCCTGATTCTTTGATATTCTATTCTGTCTCTATCCGCTTTTGTTGATAACCACTTCCTATACATTTGTTTTTTCTTTTCTACGAATGCCTTTGTGCTTTTGTTCCACCACAATGTACATTTTCTATTTTTTTGCCAATCCTCTTTTTCACCCTAGGTTTCATAAGCAGACTGATGGATACAACATTTCAAAGATTCATACATTGCGTCTGGTGTTCCTTCCTGAACCGATAATATTTTGTTAGCCAGTCGCACTTGATATAAAAACTTTATAGAATCTTTCTCCAGACTTTCAAGTTTATACCTGGTAGCCGGCATTACTCTCTCACCGCCATAATTTTGATTATATGGCTCTCGACAAGGTTTTTTTAATGGAAAATACATCTCAGATACCAAGGCATAATGGTCTGAATAGCACTCTAGACCCCTCTTTACTCGTACATCGTTGACTTTTATTTTACTGCACTGTTTCACAATAACATAGTCGATAATGGACCTCAATTTACGAATATGTTGAATCCATGTATACCGATGTATGTCTTTATGTTTAAACCATCCGTTTGTTATTTTCAGAGCGTTTTGCCGACATAGCTCTATTAGGCGCTCTCCGTTATCATTTCATCTGTTTTCACTGTATGGCCCCACCACCAAGTCATTCACTTGACAGCCACTTCTACCATTGAAGTCTCCTAGTAAAATGATTTCCTTACGTTTACTGATTGTTCCCAGAGTCGTCAGTTCATTAAAAAAACATCTTTAGCATTTGCAATTGCATCGTCGTTAGGGGCGTATACACCAATTACTACAACTGTGTAACTGTAGAGTTCCATTTCAACTTGCAGAATTCGATAACTTATCTATTCCCAAGATTTTGTTATTTCTGTACTTTTGCTGTATTGCCAATGATACACCACTACGGCCTCTCTCATCCTTTGGTACCCCTGAGTAAATATGTATATATCCCCCCTTCTGTTCTGAACCTTTACCTTTTTCTTTGTTTCTGAAAGTGCTACAATATCCATACGATTTTTTAAAAATTTCTTTGAATACTTCTATCTCTTTGGTTGATAGCCCTTGAATATTCCACGTTCCAATTCTCATAATCCTTTTCCTTGCCCAAAGTCGTCGTATATTATGTTCACCATATTCCGAGGCTTTGCTGAGAAATTTTGCAGGTGTAATTTTTTCCGAGTGATGAGGTGCAGGCCCATCGCCTCAACCCCCGTACAGGAGGACCAAGGGATTTTGTTTCCCATGCTTCCCAGGCCATGGGAGGTTGCCTTTACCTGGCTTCGACGCCCGTATGAAAAGAAAAGACAATAAGTTAGAAGGAAAGACAAAGAACAGTGAAGGTGAAAAAATGAATGACTCCCTAGCCCTCGAAACCTAATAGCGTCGGGGTCGAAAACCACAAGGGGCCTAGAGCAGCCAATAGTACAGATAAAAGAGACGGATGAGGTACAAGTAAGTGGAAGAAATACCCCATCCGCGAAAGGGACCGCTAGTTGCGGAGGGAGGAGCATAGGGATAGGTGTGAGAGGAAACATGGAAGAGGATTGGTGTGACGGGTCGATGTAGGACGCCACTTTGTCTGACTCCTCTGCTGAGGCAGCATGGGTGACCCTACCAGTAGCACGCTATTCATTAGTCGTGCAACCGCTGCATGAGCCCTCAGCCTCATTGGAGCACTCAAACCTCCCCGCCCGCACTGACAGTGCTACTTTAAGGCGGCGTCCCCTGGGGGAGGTTCCTCCCAGATTCCTGCCCAAAATGTTTCGACGTCATCTTTTGAAGGAGGAGCAGCATTGCCATTCGGTTTTTGAGTCAGACTGCGATAGAATCTCTTCGCGTCTGTTTCAAACAACCGGTTCTGTACACGGAAATCTTCTCTACGTTTGTACCGTCTATTACCGTTTGTTGGACTAGAAGTGTGATTTCATTTAGAAGATGCCTCGGCTAGGAGTGATATTTCACGCCGAACTCATTCTGTCTCGCGTCGTAGGAGGTCCCTCATCATGTCCTTATCATGTAACTCATGGCCAGATGAATTTTCACCACCGACGGTTGTTTCATTTAGAAGAGATGAACCTTCAAGAGGACCATCGTTTTCAGGGATATTAGTTCTAAATGTTCGTCATGTGGATAGTTCCATCGAAGGTACTCCGCGTTTCTCTGGATGTCTGCAAGTTGTTCTGCTGATTATTATTATTATTATTATCATCATCATCATCATCATCTTCTTCTTCTTCTTCTTCTTCTATTTCACTCCAATGGAGGCCAACATCTTAGTCCGGGACTGTGTAGTCAAAGGACGTAAGATTTCTGTGTGGTATCTTGCCCATCTACTCTCCCAGTATTCTTCGGACAATACTGCAGGTGTCCAAGATCACGGACATCTGGATCGATTTATGCACATCACGGTGCAAGTCTAAGATGTCAATAATGCTGTTCAGGGTGTTGGGAATTTCATCTGTAGCGCCAATAACAACTGGTACCACTATGACTTTTGTCAAATCCCACACAAATTTGATTTCATCTGCCAATGGCAGGTATTTGTGAATTTTTTCCGTGTGCGTTTTCTTCAGATTGGCTAGTAGAGGGACTGCAATATCGATAATGTAGGTTTTTCTTTCAGTCTTCAAAACCAATACAATAACCGGGATGTTGTTCGGGATTTGTTTATCCGTTAGTATTGGGCGGTTCTAGTAAAGTTTGCAGTTCTCGTCTTCTCTTATGGGCGGTGGTTCATAAGAGTAGTATGGCACCTGCTTCTCATCTCCAAGATACTTTTGCCTGTGAACCAGGCTTATTATCTTGGCCACACGATTATGCCTGTCAAGATATTGTTTTGGCGCTAAAACTGAACATCCAGAAATAATGTGATCGATCCCCTATTTTTAGTCACACATTCTGCAGTTGGCATTTTGTACGTTTTCACGCATGATGTACTTGCAGTAAGCTCTCGTTGCCTGGTCTTGAATCGTATTATGAAGCCTTCCGTTTCCGCAAACAGGTTACCAGTTTGCAGGTAAGCTAAAGAAGCTTGCAGATTTATTTCAGTGCCTTCTAATGTGTGTCTTTAACGGCCGTGGAGGGCTTTACTCCTCCATCTTTCTAGTTGTTCGTTTGCGGGGATCTTCGAGAAAGGATCGTACATTAAGTCGGAGAGTTTAAGAGGTGTGGCTCTGCTATCTGCCCTTTATAATTGCAGTCATCCACTCACTGGATTTTGCCTTCTGTAGGAAGTAGTCTCTAAAATTTTTTACTTGCTTATAATGCCTGGTCGTGACACTAGGAATACCTCTGCCTCCATCTGCCCAGGGCATATGGAACCGTTCAATTTAACTGTGTGGGTCGTGTGCTCTTGCTTTAGAAAATTCTTTCCTTGTTTTTATGTCAAGGTTCTTCAGTTCGGTGTCGGCCCATTTTAGTATTCCAAAGGAATAAGTGATGCTGCATATATGTTGATTGCTTTCGCTGTGTTGCGTGCACTCAACTCAGTCTTCAAGATGGCGCGCACCCTCTGGATGTAGTTATTACCCACAATTTCCTTGGCAAGTTTGTCTTCTGTCCCTTTAGACTGCAAATATCCTAGATATTTGTAATTCTCTTCCTCGGCCATTCCTTTGATGGCGCCTTGCTCTTTATTTACTTCATATCCAGGATGTTCAACCCATTCTCCTTTATTCATACAGCTAATTCTGCACTTGTCGAGGCCAAGTTTCATGTTCACGTCATTACTGAATTTTCCTACACAATCTTGGAAGCTGTGAAGATGACTTTTGTTTTCAGCATACACTTTCAAGTCATCTATATTGCGACTACCCGTCTGTCGGTTGGGCGCTGTAGACGTGGTAGCCGGCTCGCACAGTCGGTAGAAAGGCTTGCCTAAATTGATGAAGATGGAGGAAGTTGGTGGCCGGTGTAAAATAAGAGACTTTTACTCATGTTAACAAACAGGTGGCCTTTATTTAAAAAAAATGAAGATTTTACCACTCATGTCGGCGAGCATGCTCCCCTTTTCCCAATTCCAAAATATGATATGCACACATAAAATAATAAAATAAATTGAAAAGTGAAAATTACTACAGTAAAAAGAACAATATTTTCCTCTTCGCTGATTCCCTCTTGACAGCCAAGCGCGGCCGGGAATCTTCTCTTCGTCGCCCGGTCAAAGGTAATTAAAGATTGTTCACCAAACTGTTTATGCCTTTCGACCACAGGCGCGCCAAAAGAACGAAAAAGATACCGCCTTAGCGGGGCGGCGTGCACAACAAACCAGAGTTGAACGACCTCGGGCCGCCAGCTGGCTGGCAGAGGCGGCGCGAGCGTCGTGGGACGCCGCACAAAGGGGCGCGCAGGGCCGAGCCAGGTAGAAGACGGGGTTGTAGAGGTGCTGGCCCAACACACAGCGCCCCTCACTTCCTGTCGCTAATGATCAGATAATGTCTGCTCAGTTGAATGACCTTGTCACTTTCGGTTCACCGCACGGTACTTTAGAGTTCGTAGCAAGTTCGTGAATTATCAAATTGTTCCACGATAATGTTCCAAACACGAGCACAAGTCAGATACTTTTTCTGAACTATTAGAATGTCAATACAACTTTTCACAATCCGCGGTCTACACTTATTTAAGAACCGCGCACAAATTCTCCTCGAAAACTCAACGTTTTCTTATAAGTCCAACTAAGAAACAAAACTTTATCTCTGACGCCGGGCGCCTCCACAATAACGTCTCGTCCCCCTGACCGCCTCTCACCTTCTCTCTGTGACGGCCTCACACCCTCTCTCTGTGATGGCCTCACACCTTCTGTCTCGACCGCCTCCTGCACGAAGTCCTTCGAGCCTCCCTTCCCCCACCAAATTCCTTCAGAATGTTCTAGAACATTCTAGAGCTTTGCCTACGTCCGGCGGCTATTGGCGAAAGGGTATTGCGTCGTAGAATAATTCCGCCCAATCATCGGAAGTTTTTGGGGCCGAGAAATGAGAGAGAAACCTGCACTCGTTCTCTCTCGCTTCAATTTTCTGTCAAACAGGGGCAGAAATTAATGACTGGGGGGAGGGGGAACGAAAATCTCAAGGGAGGATGGGGAGGGCGAGGGGCGCCGCGGAAAAGTACTGTAGTGCTGCGTGCACGAGAAGACCCCCCAGGCCGCGGGACACTTGGGTGTCACGAATTTTAGGGGGTGGGTCCGGCGGGTGGCCTGACAGAACCCTGGCGCCGCCGTCGACCCCTCTGTCGCGCGACGCGGAGCAATTCTCAGGCTCGCAGCCGTAATGGATTCGGTATCACTACAATATAAAAAAGGTGACTTGTGCTCCTGATTGTTCCAGTTTAAATCCCCTCTCCTGCTGATTTAGCATCGATGTTAGTGGTTTCACAGCAAGACCAAACCACAAAGGACTGAGAGCGTCACCTTGGAAGATACCTCTCTTGAGTTTAATACTCCCAACTTGAACATCCGTTTTGCCAAAGTTAGTACTCCAGTGATCCATTGCATATCTCAGGAATCCTTTCACATGATTCTCAATCCCATAGATTTCCAACACTTCACTCAGCCACGTGTGTGGGACACTGTCAAATGCTTTCTTATAGTCTATGTATGCGGTATACAATGATCCTTTTCTCTGTTTTACAGAGTTGCTAATGATGGAATCTACTATCAGTTGTTCCTTGCATCCACGTGATACCTTATGGCATCCCTTTTGTTCTTCATCCAATATTTTGTTGTTGTCTAGATGTTGATCTATTTTGCTGCTTATGATGGATGTGAGCAGTTTGTACAGTGTTGGGAGACATGTGATAGGGCGGTAGTTCGCTGGATCAGCTCTGTCTGTGTTCTCTTTGGGGAGTAGGTAGGTAAACCTTTCTGCCATGAACGGAGGCATTGTCTGCGGGTCTTCCAATACATCAGTGTAACACTTGGCAAGATGTTTGTGGAGTCCGGTGAATTTCTTTAACCAGAAATTTTGCAATTCGTCGGGTCCTGGTGCCTTCCAGTTCAATGTTTTGACAGGGCTATTTTCACATCTTCTTCATTGATTTTCCAGTTTAACATTGTTTTCAATCTGGACATACGTTGCTTTTCAGCCCTCTACCATTTTGCCTTTTTTGTGTTCAACAGATTCACCCCACACATTTTGCCAGAAACTGAAAGCGTCTTCGGCCTTGGGTGTGATGTCTCTGTCTGCTTCTACGTTGGATGCTGTGGGTCTTAGTTTTCTGAAGTTCTTTTGGTTGTTTCTAAACTGGTTCTACGACGTGCCTGACTTTTTCGGTAACGTTTTTATCTCTTCGCAAGTGCAGCAAGCCTTTGTTTTTGAGTGTCCAGTACCGTGTCCAGTCCAGTGTTCTCCTGCGTCTTGAGGCGCTCCAAGATAATTGCTCCAGCTCTCCTAACTTTAGATGAACCATACGGTTTTGTGTACTGGGTGTCAGTATGCCAATATTTCATTTAATCTGATCAATCTTGGAACATAGTCTTGGCTCCCATGGTGGAGTGTCGGGATTTTTTCTTCCGTACTGGCTTTGTACTACTGACGTGTTGCCCATTAAGAATGAGAACTATCATTGCTCAATGTATGCCAAAGTATGCGTCATCTAGGTAACTTTCATCTTTTAACTGATATGTTATTATGCGGTTGACATTGCTGATGATGCCTTTTGTATCTGGTTTAAAGATAATTTTCGGCACCGTAGGTCTTAGGGTACAACAGATGCCTCCATATTTCATACAGTTGGTTTGAAAGACATCTTCCTCTTCGTTTTTGTGAAGTGCAAGGGCTTCCGCAACACGATCTTGATGTTCTTAATTTTTATCTCTCTGGTATCCGCCTTCTCTACCACGCCCAATTCTACAGCTACTTCCTCCTTAATCGCATTGATTCTATCCGCAGCTATTCTGTTGTTCGTAAATATTGATCTAGGTTGATCTATGACATTCTGCACTGTCTTACGGCGTAAGCTGGGATATTTCTCTGTAACTAATCTTTGTAGTTCGGTAGTGAATGGATCTTTCGATGTCTCTAGTTTAGTCAATCTATAGTAGCACCTCACCACATATTCGTTCATTTCGTCTGTCCACGTGGTACGCTGGCGTGTTGACGGGACGAGAGTCGTGGGCTCGGGAGTACGCACTCCAGCAACATTTCCCCATCGTTTACCCTTAGGTGTTGTTGGGTAGGGTTGATATTATGGGCTGTTCGGATGACCCGGTAGTTGCCCGCCTCATCGGCACACTGGCTCTCACGCTGTCACGCCCAGCACCAGCTCTGACGCTCCCCAAGCAGCGGCTTTTTTCCGAGGCGTCTCATGCTGTGTGTCTCCATACTGATGAGTCTATGCGTTTTTAAGCTACCGCCAGCTTCAAGGAAATGGGAGAAGAGAAGGGGGCAGTGGGAAAAAGAGTTAGAATAGAGGAGTAAAATAGAAACGACTTCCTAGCCCTCGCAAACCTATTAGCGTCGGGGTCAGAAACACAAGAGTTGGCCGATACGAAGATTGGCCTATAGGACAGAAAACAGAAGTGTGCCACAAGTAAGTGGAAGTAATGACACACCAAGTTAAAAGTGGGAATTACAGGATGTTTAGAGGAGAGACAGCGGCTCCAATTAGTCGCCTTCTACAACAGAGGGAGGTCCTTTGGTGCTATTCTACTAAAACCCCCGACACCGCACGGGGTTAATATTATTATTATTATTATTATTATTATTGGGTCAGATGGTATTTGGTGCATTAAACATTTCTTGAGATAATGATTCTTAATGTGTTGTTTCTAAGTTGCAGTTTGGATCCAATGAGTACATAATTTGACGTAATTCAAAATTCTGTAAGTAGTCTGGAGTAATATTGGTTCATGTGTTTTTCTCTCTTTTTTTTTAGCAACCTGAAATGGTTAGAAGAGATATCAAATTTGCTCGTTCTCTTTCTATTGCAAAGTTGAAATTCCCTTTTCCACATATGGTCGCAGTAGTGGTGCGGGAACAAAGTCATGGAGGTCTTCAGTTAATGGCCCAAGGCACTGCTGATATTATACTTGATTCATGTGTAGAGTTCTGGGATGGCCATGATTTATGTCCTCTATCACCATCCGACAGGTAGTTGTTCTTTTTATTGTATAATATAATAATGGAATTTTAATTAGGAAAGTAGATATTCCAGACGTGTGAATGAAAAAGTAAATATTCAATCAACCCCAAATTGTGGAAATTTTTGAAGAAGCACTAGGATACAGTAAAGTAGACAATTTAAGAGTGTTAGACCATGCTAATAAATGTAAGGTTGCATCTATTAAATAAAGAATCACAATTACAAATATTCATGGCATAAAATATTTGTATGTAGAATTGTTCTCTAATACTCAGAAGTGGAACATTTTAATGGAAATTTAATGCTAGATAAAGAAGACATGCATCATGTTAATTTTAGATAAATGATAGATTCTTGCCTTGTTTAATGTTCAAGAATCTATTATCAAACATATATGCTACAAAATGAATTAGCATTGAGTCTAGCAATTCATCTAACATTTCTCATTATATTTGTCAGAAATCGCTAAATTGAACTGAAATTACTGAAAGTAAGATTATCTTAGTGTTCTTAAAATTATGTTTTAGTTATGTTAAAAAAACACCAACTGGCATGAATCATTTAGAAGTAAATTCCCAGTCACTATTTTATGTCATACTTCATTCATAATGTAGTTAAGAGACATTTCCACTGCTGAAAAGTTTCAAGGGAATTATTCATGATTTGATATTCATAATGAGGAAAGTTACGTCAAAAAGGGGAGATGTTTTGTGACTGCTTTCTCAGACATTGATCCGCCTTTGAGTAATTCAACAAATTTATTAGGGTGAATTTCAGTACTTTAATTTATATTATCCTGATACTTGTTGAAAGTGTCCCCTTCAAGGTTTTATTTTAATCTCTTGTGTAAAAGATATTTTGTATATTTTTCAGGAAGAAAGTCCAGGATTTTTATCAACGCACTAGTCTGACAGCTTATTGCACTGCATTTGCTTATCGACCTCTTACAAGAGGTGTGAACAGTCAGATGTCAGAAGTTTATTTGGAACTTCCAGCTGATAGCAAGCATCTCTACCTTCCTCATCGCAGTCCTACTCCTTTAGCATGGGATTTTCGTAATGTTTTAGATCCACGGAACAAAACATTTTTGGGACAGTTTCATTCTACTGGTATATGTTCTACTTGTTATTATTTTAATGAATATTTTTAGAAAAAAGATTCCTCACGAACATATTGTTACAGATTCGTTATTGGGAAACACTACATGTGAAGATGATGTTAATGATGTAGAAGGGTGTTTTGAACTACAGTGCAATCAAGTTTTTATTGGTATGGTGACAATGCAATATCAAGCGCAAATTGACATGGTAAGCTTTTTTCCTCATTTTATGATTTTTCATAAATTTGCAATCAAATCTTGAACTTAAATGTATTAAAAAGTTCCAGCTATGAATAGAATCATAATTCAGAGACTCATCTCATTAATCCTCAGAACTATTTTTGTAATGAAAATTTTATTCTTAACTTTGTTCAGGTATTTAATCCAAGCAGCTCTAATAACGACAACATTTTTAAATTGTTTTTGGAGGATATTGTTAAGAGTATATAAGACAAGCACTAGAAGTTCTTCAATATAACACAGGTTGTTTAATATTATTTGTAACAATTACATAAAGTTATTATAATTTTATTGCAACTTACATGCTATAAATATTTCATTTATCTCTTGCACAACTCTCTTCATAAAACGGCTTCAACACAGGAAAATTCAATTTCTGTTTCCTAATATCTTCTAGGACTCACTTCAAAAGGAATTATTTGCAGAGAATATACGGCTAACAGTCATGTTCATGAATGATGAATGTATAGTATATTGTGACGTACTAGAAAAGAATAACACAGATGACTGTTTCTGTTTGATATTTACAATGTATTTACAATTATAGTACAAAGATTATTATACAAAATTTAACCCCTTGGCAACCTTTCAATTCCCTTAGCCGCGAAACCCCGCGACCGTCCCTAGGCCTAGCCCAGTACCACTGCTCGAGAGCAGGAAAAAGCAACGCGAAGTGCGAAGCTGTTGGACATAGAGTCCCGTAACTACAGAAGTTACATGGCCTGATGCCAAAACCGATCTTCCACCTGAAGATCACGTGCAAAGATAGTGCTGGAGATACCACCCGTCTTTCGACACCCTGCGTATCCCGCGAGGCGCGTGTGATTTGGCTACATTTGTGCTGCTGCCTTATGGTGTAAGGAGTTGGGGGCTTTTCTTAATAACTAACAAAAACTAACATAATTTTAACTTAATCTAATTTTACAGTTTATACACAAGCCCATTTGGCATACTTAACTTGAACAAAAGATACATTTTTCCTCCTTAACTTTAGTAATGTTCTTTGCTTCTTTCTTGGGAATTTTTTTCCATTCACACAACATTCACACTTGTTTCATTATATATATAACCATTCATTCATCGCATTCACTCTCATTGCACTACACTTAAACGTACACCCTGTTCGTCATGGCATTGACTTCACTCAGAAGTATTGGGGAGCAGGGTGCTGTGGTCTCATGTGCGTAATGAGCACATATAAGTATGTGTGTCATGTATACATTACTGGCATATATTTACATTGTATTGGCATGTTTTATTTATTATTTCACAGCCGAAATAAATTCATATTTTGGAAGTTCTAAATGAGATTTGTAATATATTACAAAAATCAAAGACAATGTACTCGGAGGGCAGGAATGAAGGCCAAAATGTATAAAGTGGCTTAGAAGTAATGCTTCAATTGATATTGCTTAATAGAAACTATTCAACTTTCTGTCATGATGAGAAAACATTGTAGAATAAGTGAAAATGTGATAATGATTTATTAATTACTGTGGAATTACTAAGAATACAAAATAAGATTAAATATTTTTAATTATCTTTGTCTTTAGGAATTGAACAATCTTCATTTTTAAAATTATTGATTTCCTTTAAACAGTTTTTAAAAATATTAATTGTATACATCTTTAATATTTTTATTTTAATGTTAGTACTCAGAATTTTCTGTGGTTTTGTGAGTTGTGATTGTGATTGTGGGTTGTGACATAGTGAGTTTTTGTTTATGCATGTGTGTTCGTATTTAATAAATGTTTTAAACATATTAATAAAGGTTTGTTCTTAAAGGTTCGTCTGATTGAGCAACTGGAGCGAGCTTGCATCAGATTTGTTCACTTCAGCAAAGAAAACGAATTGCGGTCACGTGTTTTCTCTGAGAAGATGGGTTTGGAAAGTGGCTGGAATTGTCATATTTCTCTCCTAAGTGATCGAAGCAGGTAACAAGACAAGAAAAATGAGTTTTTCAACAATCATATTTATAAGCAGAACATTACAAAATGAGTTGATGAGAAACACTTGATTTCTCCCCTAGTAGTTTATTTTTTGGAAAGTTTCTCAGACTGCCTGACTTGATCTATCAGTGTTTTTATTAGTTGTTTGATGTTTGTCTGTCCTTCAACTTATTACACCCTACTTTCTTCACTGTATTCCAAACACAGGAACGTAAGAATGAAGGAATATTTTGATTGAAATGTTAGTAATTGGTCAATGGAAATAAGCTTCTAATCTCTCATTACATTTGAAATTGATGTGCATGTTGTTGTCATAATAAGTGTTCATTGTTCCCAAGTTTCTTTATCTGTCCCTTCTTCAGTAATTTAAACTTTTATACATTTATTTAATCTAAAGTATGAGAAATTATTTATCTTCTTTAAGATCAAGAAAGGCAAACTTTATAAGTGTTTACTATTTGAAATGTTCACCGTTTATTATAGTCTTGCAGCATGAAACTTTAAATGTGTTTTGTAACATTTCTTCTGTACCTTTTTGTGATCAAAATAATCCTTTTTTGGATTGTTAGTGCATGCATGCATAAATACATGTGTGCAGATGAGGAATTATGAAGTGCTGTTATGTCATTCACAAGATTTTTCTGAGCATTGGTGATATTTTGAAGCAAAATTTTTAAGACTAGTGAATTGATGATTTTTCTGGTCTGAGTCATTTCCTTTACGAAATACTTTTTAGTTATGTTGTGTACTATATATCACATCATATGTAAGGGAAAGTAAAAAAAGAACGCTTCTCAATTTTTCTTTTTGTTGTGATATTTTCTTGAAATAATTGGTTTTCAACTAAAAGCATCCATAATTATTTTTCAATGTAATTCATGTTCCTTATTGAAAATCTTAGGTAGATTGGATATTTAAATTTGAAAATATAATAAATGAAAAGTACATAAATAAAATTAAAAAATAAACGTATCTTGTTAAAAACTTTTTATCATATTTCTTAGTAATATGTTTTTAAGATCTTTTTGCAGACAATTTAACTGTGAAGGACAGATTTGATCATCAGTTTCATATTTTCTTACCAGTAGGTTTTATTGGAAGGAAAATGAAATGGTTCTTCTTAGGGAATTACGTTGAAAAATAGTACAGGATATTTTACTTTTCCCCTAAAAAATTAAACCTTAAAAAGGAGATTTGAAACATTACTTAGTGTTTTTTTATTCATGTGTTACAAAATTAGTTGAACAAATGTTTCTTTTTGGAATTGTTTATTTAAACATGTGAAGCTATAATTTGGAGGCATTCAAAAGGAATCTTCATCCATGACCACTCAACAGATCAGACAGTGGCCATTCTGAGTCATGGTTCAACACACCTATGGGGCTGGGCCAGCATCTCTCTTCTCCCTCATCTCTTCCTAAGTGTTCCACCCATCAGCACCAGCAGGATGGCTGTGCAGAGGAGGGGGTCAGCCTGCTAAATGCACGGTATGTCTTCTATGGACCGTTGATTTTGTTCGCTCTGATATTTTTCTTACACTTGTAGTAAAGTGAATAGGCACTTACGATTAATAAGTGCAAATGTGGATGGAAGAATGCCTTGTAGCATTAACAGCAGCAAAATTGGTACAAGTCAAAAAGGTTGAAATTTTTGTTAAATAATGTTGAGGGCATGTCTATTTGCATTGCTTGGCAAGCTTTCATGTACAGTATAAAAACATGAAGCAAAACGGAACTGTAAAATGAATGTTGAAGACTCGCTATTAATTGTAGTTGTGTTATTAATATTGTCTTGTCATCTAGGTTCAATCCAGACTGGGAACGCTTTTTTTAGCTTTCTCCATTTTTGGATGTTAAGGTTGTATATAAACTTATGATTTCACGATAATTGCTTTGAAACATTTTAAAGTATTGTTCTTGGTACACTCTTTTTATTTATTGTGAATTGAAAGTGTTTTATGCATGAAAATGACTATTGCTTCTGAATGTTGCATGTGTCAAGGATGACTCTCATTAACTTTCTAACATTTATATTTTCCAACATGTTTAAGTATAAAAGTAGAATGTTAACAAAACGGCATGCTTACAAAAACACATTTTTATGTGGAATAATATTTAACTCTTGTTAATATATTAATGTTTATATTTTATGTGTAACATTTCTCTTGTGTATTTTGAAGTTGTTTTCCAAATGCTCTAATGTAATTCTGAGAGGTTTTAAAATAAATTGAATTCTATGACAAATGGCACATCATTCATTTAATGATTGTACTCAAAATATACACATAAAATAAAGTTAACTTGTTCACATGAGAGCTTGACTGTTAATACTTTTTTTTTTTACTTTCTCGCCTTACGAATAATTCATAAGAAGAGAAAGTTATGTAATCGTGCGCCGGAAAAAGGCGAATTTTCGCCAGAAAAACTCTCATAGCTGGGTTCTGGTAATGAAAAAGTGCATAAAACCTGTTGCTAAATTTAGAAAAAAAATCCTCTAAATCGTGGTGTAGTCAAAATGCATGTTTGTTGCTTCTTGATCCTGGAAAAATCGATTGACGGCAAAAACGCCCGTCCGTCGGTCCGTCCGTCCGTCCGTCGGTCCGTCCGTCCGTCGGTCCGTCCGTCCGTCGGTCCGTCCGTCCGTCGGTCCGTCCGTCCGTCGGTCCGTCCGTCCGTCGGTCCGTCCGTCCGTCGGTCCGTCCGTCCGTCGGTCCGTCCGTCCGTCGGTCCGTCCGTCCGTCGGTCCGTCCGTCCGTCGGTCCGTCGGTCCGTCGGTCCGTCGGTCCGTCGGTCCGTCCGTCGGTCCGTCGGTCCGTCGGTCCGTCCGTCGGTCCGTCGGTCCGTCGGTCCGTCCGTCGGTCCGTCCGTCCGTCGGTCCGTCCGTCCGTCCGTCGGTCCGTCCGTCCGTCGGTCCGTCCGTCCGTCCGTCCGTCCGTCGGTCCGTCCGTCCGTCCGTCGGCCCGTCCGTCGGTCCGTCCGTCCGTCGGTCCGTCCGTCCGTCGGTTCGTCCGTCCGTCGGTCCGTCCGTCCGTCGGTCTGTCCGTCGCTCCGTGGTCCGTCAACGCTAGCTAAACCGTTCAGCCGATTTTCTTCAAAATTGATATTCTCCAATCATTTTCACAGATGTCGGGGCTCCTGGAATTTGATACCGATATTTTAATTTTGGGGAGTACTTTACATGAAGCCCGTCGGATATTTTCAGTTTAAAAAAAAAGGCTCAAAATTTTTTGATTAAATTATTTTATTGAATAGTACGAAGGACATTTAAGAGAATTATGTAGGTAACATTTTCGTTGATATCCCCAACTTTTCGAAAATTGCCAAAAGCAATTTCAAAACTGCAAAATTTAAGATAGAGATTTTTGCCTCAGACAAAGTACGTTGTACAAAACTAGCCCTTTAAATAAGGTAGTGTACATTTTTTTGAAAAAACTAGTAGTTTTTGTGTAAATTGCGCTTGAAGTTTACCAAAATTTTGTTTCACAAAAACCGTTCAAAATTTTTTTCTTTAAATTTTCTTCACTTATGTAATAAGGGATGTAAAAAATAACATCTTAGTCTTATTTTCAGGTGTGTCTAGGTTTTTTTGAAAATTGCAAAAAAATATTTTTGAAACTAAAGTGTTGGTGACGGATGGACTTTTTGATATCAATTAATTTTCAGAATGAAGAACCCACGAAACATGGATTCTGATTACACAATGTGTTAGAGGAAATAATTTACTATATATCTGAACTAGGTTTATCAACTTTTCCATTACCTGGGCCCAGCAATAAGAAGTTTAGTGTTAGAAATTCTCCGTACTCTGGCACAGTTACAATACTCTCTTCTTATGTATGTAAGGGTGAGAAAATATAACAGATCTTCACAAAAGAAAATGGTTGATCTTTTGAAAATGTGCAGTTTTGCATAATTTCTTCTTGAAGTTAATGCAATTTAAATATTATTTTTCTCAAAAGCAGCTACAAATTTTTTCTTCACATTGTTTCCTCATAACAAAGAATGCTTAAAAACATGGTGCAGGTCCCATTTGTGACAAACTCTGGGTATTGTTGAAAATTGCAAACAAGAAATTAGCATGTCAAAACTACAATGTCGCAATTCAAATGTTCAGCCTTTGTTTAAAGCGTCAAGAAGGTTGAAATTAGCTGAGTTTCTGGTGTAGTAGAAGTAACGTGAATGGCATGCTAAGGATCTCAGTCCAAATCATAGAAGAAAAATATGTTTGCTATTTGGAAACACTTCAGCCAGTCAATGCAGAATTATAAAAATGCTTAGCCATTACAAATAGTGCAAAAAATATGTATTGTTGTAGCAGACTAGTTGTGCCAAATAATTGCCATTTTTTGCCACAGCATTATAATATTTTCTCGTCGCCATGCAAGTATGAAGTATGGTGAGAAAGTTAAAAGAATCTATGTCTGATGTCGATGGGAAATGCAGTTGTTACGTGCCCAATTCTTTTGTCTTTGTAGATCTTTATTTTACTGACTTTTGGGTAGTTTTCTCATTGACTTTTCCATCTACTGTTTTATTAATTTTGTTATTGTTTTGTTTTTGTTATTTCCAGCTCAACCTTTGTTAATTCCCGAGCACTCAGTTTATCAGCACCAAGTGCTATTAATCTGGAAATGGCACAAGTGAAATTTGAGGATGAGACACACAACTGGGCTGAAGATCGGTCTGCATTAAGTCAAAGGTAAAATAGAATATTTCCAAAGACAAGGTAATTAATGACAAATCAACAAAGATTTTTTTTTTTTTCACTGAGAAAATTGTATTTCACTATTTTTATAGACTCACTTGTAGGTTTGATAAAAGTAAACTCAATTTTTAAAACTGTTTTGTACAAAAGACATAAAATTATTTTTAATAGCAAATTTTTTTTATTAGTTCAGGTCCAATGTTTAATTTGGGTGTTTTGCTACACCTCTCAAACAATATCTGTGTTTCTTATTAAAGATTTTCATCCTCCAAAATATTTCAGACTGATTCGAATTGTACACCCTGTAATAACGTGATTTTCATGGTTGATTATTTTTATCTACTTTAAACATAGTGAAATTCAATATTGATTTTTCTTGCAGAAATGATCATGTTACCAGCCAAGATAGCGTGCTGGTTCACAGTGTGGATTTAACACCACAGCAAGAAGCTTGGCGATCATTAAGTTGCCTCACAGACAGTACTGAACAGAGTGCTCCTGTTAATTTGATTTGAGAAACAGGGTGAGTAGAAAAATTAGTAAAATTTCACTTAAACATTTTTCAGGGGACTGAAGGAAAAAATATATAAGTGAGAAAAACTGAAATTGCATATTATGAGCAAAATAAAAACTCAATATTTTTACACTACTGTTTTATTAGAAAAGGTATTGCCAAAAAGGAATTGAATATGTAGTTCAAAAAATTACTAATGAAACTAGTGGTGCTACAGAATGGCACAGACTTTCCTGTATTAGTTTTCTGTTTCCTTTGGTCTCGGCTAGCTATTTGGACTTACCGCATATTCATGCCAGCTGCCATCTATTGCTGGCCATAGTACATTTTTTTGACATTTTCTTAATTTTTCGGTTTCCTAAAGGTAGAATGAAATATTAATTTTAGAATATTAAAGAACACTAAAACCTCAACTTAAATAGGAATTTCCTTTGAAATATTTGAAGACGTTTTTAAGAAAATGCCGTTTAAGCGCTACTAAAAAATGCGAAATTTGAAGCTCTTTTTCACAGAAAACTTTTGAGTTTTAGAAAAACTTCATTTGAAGTCATTTGAAGCACTTACACTCAACAATTTATGAGAAAATGGCGTTTGAGCGTTTCTGAAAATGCGGAATTTTGAGCTAGTTTTCACAGAAAAGTTGAGTTCTTGAGAAACCTTACTTGATGTAAGCTTAAACGTAAGCTTAAACTTAAAGCACATGTACCCGTTAATATAATCATGTGAATAAATCGCCACTAATCTAAATATTACCAACGTAGGAAACAAGTCAAAAAACAGTTTTGTAATTTAAAAAACAAAAGAATAGAGCAATATGGCTTTTATGTCATATCATGGAGTACCAAAAGTTTAAAGAAAAAATTTGGAGCCGTTTTTTGAGAAAATTTTGTTTTTGTAATTTTTTAAAATTGCAAATATTGCGTGAAAACTACTATGATTTTCAAAAAACTACGTAACCTTAATGATAGAACTCGCTTTGGAAAACAAATTTTATTTGGAAGAAAAATCTCTATTTTCAATTTTGTACTTGTAGGAATACGCCGAAAAAAATTCAGACTTGAAATTTTCGAAAATTCAGAGTTAATCGTGAAAATAAGACCTATGCCACCTTTATAAGAGTATTTCACTTTATTCGTAGAAGAAATTTAAAGAAAAAATTTGCCGTTTTTGAGAAAATTTCGAAAATGTCCGGGGGTCTTCATGTAAAGTACCCCCAAATTTTGAAGAAAGTTTTTCAAAATGGCGGTGCCTCGAGTGGACGCAGATCGACTGGGGAATATCCATGGATATTTTGGAAGAATTCGCACGTATGTTGTGTTGTGTAGTGTTGTTCACGGACGGACTGACGTTTTGAAATAAACCACTTTTTTGGTATCAGGGGACCCCAAAACGTGTATTTCCGTTAAAATCTCGAAATCGATTTTCTTCAGCATTACATAACTTTCCCTACACTACGTATATTATTACTTCGTATATACGGGAAATTAAAAAGGGGTTTGTTATCTTGGTCTGTTTAACATTAACTAACAAAATTTTTTATAAGCAAAATCAGATAGAAGACGAACTTCACGACACGAGCGAACTGAGCGACACGAAGACTATTCACATCTCACATTCAAAAACTGCAGAACAGAAAGGATGAAATGCATATGAACCTTCAATATACAGTCGACTCCGTTTATACCGAGCTCGGTGGTGAACTTCAGAGAAAGGTCACCGGTCACCGGTCCCGTTTGACTTACTTGCAAATAAACACAAGAAGAGTTCTTGAAGAAAGAAAGGGAGAAGAAGAACAACAAGGAGAAGAAAAGAAAAAGAAGAACAACAACGACGACGACGACAACAACGACGAGAACAACGTCTACGGGAAGAACAAGAATGAGAAGGAGGAGAAGAAGAACAATAACAACATCGAGAACGAGAAGAAGAAATATCGTCAGAGCCACAAATTCCAGATCTGGTCAGCTTAAAAAAAAATAAAATAAAATAAAATCGTCTGCCAAAGGTGATCTCGAAGATGTCTGCTCTGAAGTGGAGGTAGCGAACACGTAATGGGGACCTTGTGCGACTCACTTTCACTACGGAAACGAAGGCCGTGTCCTTCACGGCGACTCAGTTTCATACAACTAGCGGAGGCGAATCGCGGCTCATTGCGTCGGTTTCAAGCTTGATGTTACTTGAAGTTCCGCTTGAAGTTTCCCGTCAAATCACCGTTTACTATGTGGGCGAAAGGAAGCGCTCGAAAGCCACAGCCTTATAGCCTAGCTTTACCGCGCGCGCGGAAAAGCTATCGATTTCTTTAGCCGCGGTGCGCCATTGGTCTACCGAAAGGATCTTGTATGTTATTATGGCGAGCCAACGGGGCCTTCGGAGAGGGGCAGTCAGTGCACCAACTTTATCACTTATTGATCATCTATGTCGGTACTCTCTCTCCCAGATATGCCTGTGATCTTCCCATGGAGCCAGCCGTCGTCTTCCGAGATCCTCAGCGAGCTCCCATACTCACCCGACTCTGAAATTTTTCGAATTCCCGCTGCCGGAGGTGGCCCGGGAGCCGACTTTTCGCTATCAAGCCGCGGGCTCGCGCGGTCTTGCTCCCTCAGCAAGGCCGAGTCGAGCTTCTATATTATAAATTTCGTTAATGGGAGGTTGCCTCAGAGGCCAAGAGGTCGCTCCGCGGGAGCGCTCTGGAGCGTGCCGTATCCGGGCACTCCTTTTTTTTAACGATCCATCTTTAGTGCGTAGCAAACAGAGTGGCACAATACCACCTATAAACTAAGTGCAATAAAAGATTCTGTTAATTCCTGGCGTTCCTCATCCCGGCCTTCTAGACGTGAGGAAGTTATTTTAACCCGTCTTCGTATCGGACACTGCCACTTTTCGCACAGTTTCCTCGTGCGAGGTGACTCTCCTCCTACCTGTGATAAAACGTGCAGATATACATGCAGGGCGAATGTTTCTGTGGAACACGTCCTCCTGCAGTGTTTGAAATTTGATAGCAGCCGACGAAGACATGTTCTGGGCAACTCTCTACGAGAGGTGCTCGGAGATGACGATTCCGCGCTCTCAAAGCTTGCGGGATCGTATGAACGTCTTAACCCTTCAGTGGTCGGGTGGATTACTATTGTAATCAAGACATTCATTTATTGATTACAGCGAGAGTTAACAAGCTTTTGGCATGGACTTTTCTGTACCTGTCGTTGAAGGTCTCAGCTATCGAATTATAGCGAAATATGTCTCAAGTGATAACTGCTGCACTAGCGATAAGTGCCGGAAACAGCTTGGATTACAATAGTAATCCGTGCGACCACTCGCTGTTCACTTTCTGGCCAAAGCGGACATGAATATGATTACAATCGATGCTCTGAATGTTTATGCGAAGTACAACAGTCGCGAAAGGTTGACCAGAAGGGGATTTCTAAAGGATCTTGCTTTACCCTTTGTGGAACCAGAAATGAAAAGGAAGATCGAGAGAAAATCTGTTCCGACAGCAATAATAACATGCAGGAGACTTCTTGTGGGAATCCGAGAAGGGTTCAAGGGTTCATTGGAGTTACCAAAGGGTAATGTGGTATGTTGTTATCTCTATGTACGTCAACGAAACAAGATCACTCGACATTACTGTGAAAATTGTGTCTAGTGGGTGTGACATATTCAGAAAATCTGTGATATATTCATCTGATTTTGACATTGCAACATATTCAGAACAGACGCTCCAGATGTTTAAATGATGTTGTCAAATTGCTTTATTTAATAATTGTAATGCAAACTATAACAATTGCACAACACATAAAGAGCACAAGAATTTTCAAAAATAAATATCTAATGGCATATATTTGAGCATATTTGTTTAAAGGCATAATACATTCAATTTTGTGTAGCATTTCATACAATTTGTAATATGTCAATGTTGTAATAAATGATTTACTATTTTGATAGTGTTCAGTGTTTTAGATATCATTACTTGTCTATATTTCAACTAAAAGATGATTTGTTCGTAAAATATTGTTAATAAGAATTTGTTTAAAAATGGATTACAGTAATCCATGCGACCATTCGTGTTCCAATTCTGAGCGTGACCACTGAAGACCAAAATGTTGTAAAATGGAAACAGTAATTACTATTTGCTTTTAAAAAAAATGTATGTTACTGTCTCTAAAAACTAATACAAAATAGTGATTGTCTTAAAATTGGATTTGGAAACTTTATCAATAGAAAAAATTACTCATCATTTTTATCCAGAACACTTTCTTATTTAGAACAGTTTTAATGTTGTATTGAACATTTTGTTTTTCATAAAAATATTAAAATAACATTTCCATTATCTTGTGTTTTGTCTGTAGGCCAAACTTCCAAGGGGAATTGAAAAAATTCGACCTCATCTTGAACAAATTGACAATGTTCCACTTTTAGTATCTTTATTTACGGACTGTACACCTTCTGTGACTCGTGAAATGTTGAAAATTATGCAAGATTATGGAGAAGTTGTTTGTGTTATGGGATCATCTGCCAATGCAGAAAATATGCCAATTTTTATGCAAGCTGATGCAAGGTATTGCTTTCACTTTCCATTATTCAAATAAGATTATATATTTCCATTTTCAGTGATTATTGCATGTTCTTTAATTCAGTTTGGCAGTAGAACCTTTGTATCCTCAAGTATGCCAGAAAGTACCAGTCTACAAACAAACTACAACACATCAAGGACCTTCTCCAGTTGAACTCAGCCGAGCTCTTAATTCAATTGCTTGTTCCATCAGTTTTCGTAGAGAAGATCCCATATCAATATTTCACTTGATAATGGAGGTAAGAAGTTACTTCATTATCTTTTTTAAGCTTTTTTTATTCAGCTTCTTCTCATTCTCCACACTCAAAAATACTGAATATAATTTTTTTCACTTAAACTTTCAAACTAACATTTCCAAAAATGTTTCCCCATCATTGCAATTGCTACCATTCCACTAGTATCTTTAATATTATTATTAGGACCACATGTTTCTCAAAGTATACTCAAGTCCTTTCTTTCTTTCTTTATTACTACATCATTCTTAATCAGGTTCTCTATTTCCCTCATGTTAATTTTCATGTCACTCTTCAGTTTTCTTGTCTTATTCCGTGAATATTTTATAAATGTTTCCGCATATTCAAAACGAGATAAATATCTCATAAGATAATAATCTCAATATGACTTTTTGGGTTGAAAACGTGTTATTGTATGTTTTGTGTGTAAACTGATACTATATTCTCAGGTTTCATTGGATTTTCAGTGCCGACATCACATGCAATGTGTTCGAAACTGTATGCAGTTTTGGATGTGTTGTGCTGGTGCTGTGAGTGGAATTCAAGTTTTAAATATATCACTAATGTTGCCACCAATATTTTCATTTGGTAAGATCTCTGCTGTTCTTAAGAAATTTCATCACTTACATCATTTCATCGTATGTGTCTTTAATTGCCTATTGTCAATAATTCATTGCAATCCACTTTTGATTTCATTCAAGAAACCTTTATTTTGACATCAGATATTCACATACAACAATATATCCAAAAAAGAACAAAAGGTTAAATGTATTTTTCTGCTATTAGAGCTTAAAAGTATTTACAGCTGTTAAATGTTTGCTCTCTACACTTTTTATTGTCTATTTCTAGGGCAAGTTTTGTGGTTAGTCTGTGTGATTATTCCAATATTATCTCTTTCTCTGGTTGGAAAACCAACTGATCCTCAAGTTATGCAAAAAGCTACTGGCAAGAATCAAAATATTGTTAATACAGAGGTAAGATTTTTGCTGCAGTATCTAATGTATCCAGGTTTGTTATATACTCTTTTTGCAAAGGGAAGCATAAGGGAGATAGTGTTATTTTGAATTTGATTTTCAGGTTATTACATTCTTAATGTGGTGTTATGGAGTGAAATTTATGATTAGTATATGCCTTACACTTCTTTGCTATGGCCTGGTTCTTTGTAATTTCTGTACAAATATAATTTTGGCAACAAATTCTACGAGGTCAATGGTATATCCAATGTCAGATGCAATGTGGGGTGGATGGCAGGATTTTCAGTATTGTTGGATTGTTGCTCAGCATGTTGCCATTACCATGGTAGTTCTTCATTTTGGTAAGACAAATTTTTTCACATTAAAATTTCAGTGTTGTCTAATATTCAATAAGACACATTTTGTACAAAATGGTGGTCTATTTGAGAGTCACTTCATTTAACTTCACTTGATTCATTATGGTAGGCTTTAGCCAGGAGTGGATTTAAAGGATTATGATGAAGAGTGAAATTTTCCCTGAAAAATTGATGATAAAATTTTATTCAGTGTTTATTTTGGTGATATTCTGTGTTTGATTATTTTCCTTAGGGTAATTATGTTATATACATAATTTTTTAACAGCTCATCTCAAATGACAGATATGTTTATTATGTTCATTAAAAAACAGAGACAGTGTTGAATTGAGCTTTATATTTTGCTCCGTAAATCTAGAATTTATCTTTTGCATTACATTTATCAATGTTACGGACAACTATCTCTTCCCTGCAACTCAAGAAAAAGTACTTTTGAAATGAATATTGGTAAGCGAGGAGAAAGTAGTTTAGATGAAGTGTGTCATTTTTATATTTTTTCAAAAAGTATAACTAGGGGGTGGATTTTAATGCAAAGACATTTTTTTCTTTAACATTGCCTTTTTGTATAGAAATTTGTTTTATGTTATGACAAAAGGAAAGGACTCATTTTTATATGTTATTTTCTTCGATTTTGACTAATAAGTCACATTTTTTTTCTTCGTCATTTTTAACACTTTAATGGAGCTACTGGTCTCTGAGACCTGACAATAGTTTTGTTTGTTTATATTGGCACACATGTTTGGCGGCAGTGGTTCTCCGGCCCAGTAGCTTCACCCCCAAACCTCTCCTCTACATTTCCAATTGTTGTTAATCTGTTCCTTCGGTTATGAGCATTGTGTCTTTTCTGGGAAACCTGCTGGTCTGTCATACCGGATAGTTCCAGTAGCATATAAACTGCATTAGGGGTGTTGTTCTGGATTACTCCAAGAAGGGTTTAGTTGAATCTAAAGTGAAGTATAACCCTTCCACTAGCCGCGTACTGCATGTTGATGAGACGAATTCAAGTGATGTTAGAGGACATGTCTGGCAATGAATGTTGTTCAGATTCAGAAATCAGTGATTCCAACAAAGATCCCAATTTCTGATTTCAAAGAAAGAAGACTCTGATTTGACGGACTCCAGTGTGGAAAGTGATGATCTTCTGAATGAGGAACTTGATAGAGTTGAGGTACAATACAATGTAGAGCCTGAATATATAGGAAACCTGAAATCAACGAGTATGGCCTGAAGTGGGAGTAGTTCTGACCCTAGGCAAAATGTAAGGGTTCTAGCTCACAATATTGTTAGGAGAGGATTACCTGGTCTTAGAGATCAAGTCAGAGCCTTGAGAAATCACCCAGACAAATTTGACGTTTGGAACCTTTCTTTTGATGATAGCATGCTGTACAAAATAATTGTCAACACTAATGTGAAACTAACTACACTTAGAGGGGCATTAGGGTCTAACACCAACAAAAGTTCTTACAGGGACACAGGCCTATTGGAGATAAATGCAATAATAGGATTTGATGTCATCTATTCTAAAATCAAATGACAAGGACATAGCTTCCCTCTTTTCTTCTGATGCCACTACCCATCCTATCTACCATGCCACAATGTCAAAAAAGAGGTACTTGATTCTTATAGCTTGTTTGTAATTCGATGAGTCAGTAACACGTCATATTTAGAAAAACGCATGATAAAGCAGCTCCCATTTCCGAAATAGCCAATAAATTCATTAAAAACTCACAAAGACAATACTACATTTCTAGCTATCTCAGTATCGATGAAATGCTAATCCCTTTCTAAGGGAGGTGTTCATTCAAGGTTTATATGCCAAAGAAGCCAAAAAAGTATAGTGTGAAAGTCAGGTGTCTCGTTGATGCAAAAATGTTGTATCTGTATAATGCTTATATCAATATAGGGAGGTATAGTGATGGAGAGGGTTTCTCGTCTGAGAAACAAAAACTACTCATAACTACTCAGGCTGTATTGAGATTATGTAAGCAAATTCATGGGTCAAACAATGTAGGCACAATGAAAAAAGCAAACAAAAAAAATCCCCCCAGAGCAGGACCCAGAAACACTAATAGGATCTGCTTTATGTGGCTTTCATGGACAAACTAGTGTGTTTTAGAAACACTAGTGTCTTTTGTTCCTAAGCGTAACAAGGCTGTGATCCTAATTTCCTCGATGCGCCACAATAAGGAGATAAATCAAGAAAAGAAAAAAACATAGAATAATCTGCTCAAACTAAATGTGGAGTGGACATTTTAGATAGATGTGCTGTGTTCTCGTCCAACCAAAGAACAAGGCGTTGGCTGCTGGCTGTATTCTATAGACTAAACATTGCAAGTATCAACCGCTATATCTTATACATGTGCTATCCAGGATGTCATGTAATCACAAGATTTCAATTTCTGAAGGATCTCGCAAATTCTCTACTTGCGGAGGAGGTTAGAGATCCCCAACCTACGGTGCAATGTGAAATCTTCAATTAGAAATGCTGTGACATTCAGTGATGATCCTCCAGTTAATCCACAAGTAATCCCAAGTTACAAGATGAACAAACGAAAGACATGCAGCAAGTGCCTTTCTGTCAAAGAACAAAAGGACAGTACCAATGTATCAGATGTTCAAATCTGCCTTGAGTGCAGCTGGAAAGTCAGTACGGATTGTGCTCCTGATTGTTTTTGATTTTGTGGTAGAAAAATTACACCTTTTTATAAAATGCACAAGAAATAACTGTAAACAAGTTGATTTAATTTTTCATTGTATAAAATTATACGACATGATTATTTTGATGAAAGTTTAGTAATATTTTAAATTTTACATTCATTAAGTGAAATTATAACTTTTTAAGAGTAAAAAATGTTGGAAATCTTTTATTTAGTGTTGATTTACACCTTTTATTACTTATAAGTTGCCAATGCTTATTGTTTATGTTTGTAAAATAAAATTTTAACCACCCGGTCGGTCAGACTGGATAGCTCCAATAGCGTCACATGAATCCATGGCTCCATTAAAGTGTTAAAGCATTTTTTGGGAATTCATTGATTTTAATGGTACTTGCTTCAAATAATATTTACGAGATGTAACAAATTTTCTTATTAGTAGCGTATTTAATTTCTTCATTCAGAAATTGTAATGTAAGCAGTTGTGATTATGTAATCTACGATTCCTGTGACACCTTCAACATATATGTCAGTTCGGCAGATTTTGCGATAACTAAAGGCAAAGATTTCCTGGTCCAGTCCAAACCAAAAGATTGCAAGCTGAATTCACTTAATCAAGAGGAAGAAGCATATATTACATGGTTTTGATAAAAAAAATTTATGTCACTTTTCTTTGCTTTTAGGGCATTTTAAAAAGAAGTCATTTTAACAGAATTTCATTATTCATTTTGGTGACGATTTAGGTCATCAAAATCCACCCTCTACTTATAACCATGAAGGGACATATGGCTTCATTTTAATTATAGTATTAATTTGTGACAGCAATTTTTTATAAATAGCAATTCTACTATGGATTCCTTTAAATTGATATCAGTACCGGTACTCTAAATCTTACTTGAAGGAGAGGAAAATAATTCAAAGTAACGGGACAAAGCATAAGATAAGAATAAAAGAAAAATAATTATGTTACCTGCCTGCGTCGGTAGCCAAACTCCTTAACCAAGCACCGAGAAATCGTGGAAGTTAAGCACCTCAGTCTGGGAATCCTGGATACTAACGGCACTGAGACCCTAGCTTATGGGGATAAAAGAAAATGACTTACGGCTTGAGCTAACGTACGATTGACAATGTTGAAGGAGAATTACTCCATCTTCAACACCAAAAAGGCTTGGGACGTTCTAATGCAAGACATATAAAAACTTGAAATGTATTAAGAGACTTGTCAAAGAGTTTGGACTTTTTTTTTATATTTCAAATTGTTTTGCAGCTGCCCTGTCCATTAGTTTTGTTCATCGAGACCAATCTATTTGGACAAGAAGTCCTCATGACAATAAAGTGTGGCTTTTTGCAGTTTTTTCAGTGTAAGTATTTTTGCTCTGAAAGTGGTCTTGTTAGTTACATTACAGAATGAAATGATTAATTTTTCTTGGTTTTCTTAAGAACTAAAATAATAATATTATTCTGTTCAATCTGAATGACATTGGTGAGATAAATCGCTTAGGGGTCGTCCATGAATTATGGAGTGCTAAAGAAGGGGGATGGGATTTGAGGCAGAATTATGCTGCATTACCTAGGGGTAGGAGGTATTTGTTATTAAAAAAGCTTATAAGCTTGTATTTGTTTATAAAAGTTTATTTTTATAGTGTTACGTAACATTCATATTTTTTGTTTTTTAATTTTTCAACCTTTGTGGAAACACTTCCTTTCTTTGAATCTTATACTAAAACATTAAAATATTAACTAATTAATTTGTTTTAAAAACATTAACTGAGGTTATAAGAAGTTGTTACAATACATGGAAATATTTTTTATCAATTGTGTTATTGAATCTGTAAGATTTCAAGGAAAATATTCCAAAAGGCTCTGTATTATGTTTTAAAAATCCAAGTAAATTGGCACAGTAGACCCTTTCCCAATGCCCCATTCCCAACGACATATGCACAACTTGTCATCAGACATTTTCTCGCCTATGCATCCTTCCTTCACTCTAAACTTGCATGCTATCTTATTGTTGAGTGCAGTCAGCATTGCCAAGTAATACCGATATTATCAAACATTTTAATATTCAACACAAATAAAATGAATACAAATTTTTTTCCTGTGCTATAATAATAATAATAATAACGATAACAATAACAATGGTGAAAACGAATAGAGTGATAGATGAAAAGATGATAGAATGAGAAATTATAGTGAGAAATGTAAAAATTAAAAAGTAATGATTCATTTTCAAGGAGCGTGCACTTTTACAAGGAGGTGGGGGGGTGTCGTGGCAGGCGTTACATAATTATTGGGGGCAGGGAGGGTTGAAGCATCATGCATTATGAGTGCCTTACACAGGAGAGAAGGGGTATTCAAAATACTCTAAATCTGTGTTACGTAATTTATGGACAACCCCTTATTAGTAGACATAGTGTGTAACAAAACTTCTCTATGAAAGTCAATTTGAGGGGAGGTAGAGATCACTGAAATATTAAATTTTATTAAAATACAAAAACTGCAATCTTGGCATGCAAGCCCACAGTACCTGGTGGTCATGCATTTCACCACCTGGTGGCTATGCAGCCTGAAGATTCTTTCACTTCCTCTCTCGTGGGACTACATGGAATAAATGAAACCTCCCTTGCTTTGCTGCACTGGACATACATGTTCACAATGTTCATTGCTGAAGAACACTGATGGAATGATTTTTTGGACATGTAATATTTGCATTGTGTTAACAGGAAACTATTTTCCGCCTCAGAGCTATGCAGTGCTGCTGAACTCTAGTACACAGTGCCAGCCAGGTTGGATAAATCAAACTTCATTACATGTAGGTCTCATTTCATTGATTTGTTCACGTCAGTGCCTTGCAGGGACTCTTACAAAACAACAACAACAACAACAACAATAATAATAATAATAATAATAATAATAATAATAACAATATCTAAAAAGAATGGACAAGGTGCAGATCAATAAAGATCAATCATTTATGTGGCTCAAAAAGGGAAGGATGAAGCCAGAATCAGAAGCAGTTCTAATAGTTGCTCAAGATCAGGCGTTGAGAACCAGACATTATGATAAAGTGGTTCTCAAAATTTCCCAAGATGACAAATGCTGCATTTAACAAGTCAAAAATATTTCATTTTTGTAATTTTTGAAAAAAACAAAGAATAGAGCAACATGATGTTTATGTCATTTCAAAGAATACGTTAGACACTATCCCTACCAAAAGTTTGAAGAAAAAATTTGGAGCTGTTTTGGAAAAAATCTTGTTTTTGTAATTTTTTAAAATTGCACGTTGCACACAATATTGCACAAAAACTACTAACCGTTGCAAAAAAGTGTACATGACCTTAAAGAAAGAACTCATTTTGAAGAACAAATTTTATTTGAAGGAAAAATCTCTGACTTTGATTGTGTAGTTGGAGGAAGATGCTGAAAAAAATTCAAACTTTTGCAATTTTCGAAAATTCAGAGTTAACCGTGAAAATCAGACCTTTGCCACCTTAATAAGTGTATTTTTCTCTATTCTCACAAGAAATTTAAAGAAAAGTTTTGGAGCCATTTTTGAGAACATTTTGAAAATGTCCAGAGGGCTTCATGTAAAGTACCCCCAATTTTTATAGAATCTTTTTCAAAATCTCAAAGCTTCGACTCAAGCCAGATCGACAAGGATTTCTTCAATATAAAAAAATCCTACGTATGGTTTAGGCGCTAGTAGTGTTCACAAATGGACGTTTTGCTTTCAATTATTTGTTCAGTATTAAGGACTTACAAAATGGGGATTCTGGCTACTCCACATGTTAGGGGATGAATGGCAATGATTTTTTCTTGCCGAAAATTCATCGTTTGTTTGCGCAGCGTTACATAACTTTCCCTATACGACGTATATTACTCCGTATATATGTATGTATACTGGAAAGTAAGAACAAGTTTTTTCTCAAAGACACCTCCAAATTTTTTATTTAAACTTTTGATAGTGATAATGCCAACGTACTCTTTGAGATAACATCGACATATTGCTCTATTCTTTTGTTTTTTCAAAAATTACAATTTTGTATTATACAAAATTACGATTTTTCACTTGTTTCTGACATCATTAATATTTACATGAATGTCAATTTGTTCACATTATTGTATTTATGAGTATGTGTGGTTTAAATAATGTAATATTAAGTTTCTCAAAAACTTGCAAACTCCTTTTTCACAAAAATGGCTCTAATTTTTTTTTTCAGATACACTGAGATGACATAAAATTCATATTGCTGTATTCTTCTGTTATTCAGAATTCTTATAAATGATTGCAGTGATTTGTACACATTATTGCCATTTGTGAGTGGATGTCTTTCAAATGACTTCCAATATGGTTTTTGAAAACACAAAAGATTCCTGTGTAAAAGGGCTTCAAATTTCACATTTACAGTAAAGCTTAAATGACATTTTCTTAGCCATATAGGACAAGGTTTTACTCTTCTTTAATATTCTTTAAGTACAATCTAGTATCAATCAGTTCTCCCATTTAGAAACCGAGAAATGAAAAGATTTCAAATAAATGTACTTTGGGCGGAGGTTGATGTCAGCTGGCAAGAGGATGGAGCAAGAAGGAAGAGCAAGCCCAGACCAAAAGAAATTAGAAAACTAACTTGTATGAAAAAATCTGCACCATTGTGTAGCACCACTAGTTCATTTATACTGAATACAGAATGTATTTTTATTTGTTAACTTATATTTAATATTTATAATGAAAACAACTGATAATTTGAATAACATGTTAGTATAGAAAATTTGTAAAAGTTTTATTTTTTCATTTAATATGTGGCACTGGCTTAGTAGAGAATTGATGCCCCATGAGTTCCTCCCTTCCCCCATGGTGCGCCATTGTACTTGTTCACAGTCACCTTTTCTTCGACAAAACATGCATGTGGCGTGGACATGTAGGTTTCGATGGAATCAGTGTTGCTGTTTTGTTTGTTTTTTTTGTTTTTTTAATGTTAAATGGTACTCTCTGACTGATCTGCTCTTTAACATACAGATCAAACATAATCGCAGGAATGATAACGTTATTACTTTCTCATGTATGTATGGAGTACATACATAGTTAAGAGTACTATGGAGTACGTACATACATAGCATAGAGAAAGTTGTGTAACAATGCTGTGGAAAATTGATTTCAATGGAAATACATGTATTGGGGTCCCCTGATACCAAAAAGTTTTTTTCTTTCTTTTTCTCCCCCCACCTTTCCCAAACGTCTGTCTGTTTCTGTGAACAACACGCGCTTAAACTATACTTGGGATTTTTTTTCCAAACTAAATAAACCCATGTCAATTTGACCTTGAAAATTGCATAAATTTTTTTCCTTCCTCTTTCTTTTCCACATCATCCTACAACCAGGTTGAAGGTAGATTTTTCCTTCTAATGAAATTTGTTGTCCATAATTAATGCATTCATTAAAATAAATTTCATGAAAAATAATTTGTTGTTTTATTAAAATGACTTCTGATGAAGGTTTTTGGAAACTCAAAAGCTGAAGTAAAATTTCTGTGAAAAAGAACTTCAAATTTCGCATTTACAGCAGTGCTTAAAGGACATTTCCTTAAAAATAGCTCCAAATTTTTCAACGAAAATTTCCATATAGTTCAAGGTTTTACTCTTCTATAATGTTTTTAAAGTAATATTTCAGTTCTACCATTCGAAAACCAAAAAGTTGAGAAATTAAAAAAGAGTGTTTTGGGCAGTGATAAATGGAAGCTGGCAAGAGGATGGGGCAAGATCAAAAAAGTAGCCCGGGGCAAAGAAATTAGAAAACTAACTTAAACCAGAAAGGCTGTGCCATTCCGTAGCACAACAAGTTTTGTATTGGTAATAAAATAGCAACCCAAAACGCAGTCACTACTCCTTCTGCAACTAGCAAAAGGAGAGCTCAACAAAACATGTGCATAGTGAAGCTACATTTATGTCCAGAAGTAAAAAAAAAGATATATCAGCATTTGCTCAATGGATCAGGGAAACTAGACAAAAATCTTGATTGTGATGGGGGCCCAGATGCTACTTGTAGGCATATTTAGTCTTTCTATTATCTTAATGTTATGTATGTTTTAGTCTTAAGTAAATGATATGACCTCATTCATTAGAAATGGAAGAATAATTCAGTTTGCTGATGACAATGTTCTCTGCAAAAATTAATAAAACGTATGATTTTAAATGTTGCAAATTGATTTTGTGATGTTGGGCTTCATTGTCTTTTGCTACAAGGGAGTGAGGAGAGAATTCAGACCTTCGGATTGATCACTGCCCCTTGCACAGATGCAGGTACACCTTGATTTAGTGTCATTGTATCATGAGGTGCACTGTGGGAAGAGATATGCCCCAAAGGCATTGGCCTTTTTGCCTCTTTAGAAAACATACAATGAAGCAACCCTTCATCTCTCTGTAAAACTTTTGAGTTTCCTGTGGGATAATGAAATGTATAACTTGTCTGAAAAAGGATGATTATTCCCATTCCGAGTGTTTACTTATCAAATTTTAGTATCTCTTTACTTATCAAATTTTATAATCTTTTCCTGTCAATTCTTTCATTTTACCTCTAGATACATACTCGTTGATTTTCTGTATACATTTGACTTGGCATGTTTAAAACATTTTAGTCCACCACTGTGGCAGTGGATTTATGTTTGTATGGTAATTTTATATGGGTACCTTAGATGTTGAAGTACTCTTAAACATTATTCATCTTTATCTCCTTGTAGAGTCACTGGGTAGCACCATACTTTCGGTTTCTTAGCAGAAAGTACTGATTTAAATTTTTCTCTGCCTTCACTGTTTGCAGAGAAGTTTTGTTACATACAGTCTAACCTTATTTTCTTTTTACAAAAAAGTGCTTCTAAATTATTTGCTTTTTCTTAGACTTTGCTTTCAGTGCATATATTCATCAATAGTTCTGGCTGTGACTGAAGCAGATAGAATTGAACTAGGAATTAAACATATACCATGGTTAGTGCTACTTTTAATTTTGGTCTCTCCTTTAATAATTTTCTTCATTAGTGAATTGGTGAAGAAAGAAGAGATCAAGTAAGTCAATTTTTTTTTATTTTGTATTAAAAAGAAAACTGGAAGATACTGATGTAATTTATTTTTATTTTCTAACTAATATTTTATTGTTTTGTAGAGTTAACGTAAGATATCAGAAAAGAGCCCGTTTAGAATTTGATACAAAGTTAGGCATGAATTCACCTTTCTAACATCACAATGGATAATAGAGTCTTGGAATGTAAATATTATGGACGAACAAATTTGGTGAAAGAACTAATGAATAAAATGATACTTTGTTCCTTCATATGGTGTTAATTATGAAAATTATCACTGATATGACCTGACATTCCATACATGGAGCTTAGACTTCCGTTCAAAGGTATACCTACTACAATTTGAATGTTCTTCATATATTAAATGTTGGTGAGTGTTAATAATAGTGAAACATTCAGAACAGTGTGTAATGCAGTGAGGTCACTTTTTTCTAACAATTGTTTCTTGCACAGGCTTTTTGTAGGCTAGTCATCAAAAAGTGAGTGCCCAAGAACTCATGGATATGCCTTTTAAATCAGTTCTCTCAGTTTTTCTTCCCAACTTTCTTATATCTTGAGGATGAAGATCCTACAAACTCAACAAACAATTGAAAGAATATTTTTTTAAAGCAAGACAATCTTGGTGTGCATTCAGTGGTACAAAAGAAGTATTCTTTAAGACATTACTGCTCTACATAATAGTTGTCTAAAATGAAGTACTTTGTTTGAGGGGCATGGGGAAAAGATGATAACCCACAACTTACTGAAGTCTACAAAGTCATTAAAATATTTAATATTCTGCAGAAAAATTGCAGAAATGTGCCATATGAATGTGAATAAATCTGCAATACAGTGGACAATCTGGAAGCTTATTTTTTCTTATTTCTCACTACTTGGTTTTCATAATGTGGTAAAGTAATATATTTTTACAAAAATGTGGATTAGCAACTTTCCTCTATATCTGTCATTTGTCATAAAAAAATCGAAACCTGAACAAATGTACATTTTTCTACCATTACCATATTTTGACTTTAGTAATAAAATGGTGGTGTTCTTTTTACTAGCATTTGTTGCTTGTAATGAAAAGAGTGACTTTCTTATGACAATGAAATATTGTACATTATAGTTTAAACTTGTGTAAACAAGATAACTTATATTTCTTTTAAGGCTTGAATTTTGCTTATTTAAATTCATTCTAATGAGATAATTTAGCATCAAATGCAAGAATGCAGTTGAACTTGAGAAGACTGTCAAAGCTTAGGATATGTTCATGAATTGAGTTAGCCATGTTTTATGGAAGCAATGCATTTCCTATGAATAAGGAATATTTTTTTGTTGTTGTTTTTCATGTAATCATTTTATTAGTCGTATTTTCATTAATTTCTTATTTTAAAGATTTCGAATATTACTAAAGAAACAAGTATTATGACTTTAAATTCAGAAGATTAGATTTTGCTTTTCTTTACTTAAAACAAAATATTTTATCATATGTTACATTATCATGTACAATAATGTAATTATTGTTAAAGAAATGTATTTTTGATGGCCTTTGTTAGTTCCATGAACTCATAACTTTGTGATATACATGTTTATAATTATACACTGTTTTTACCCTGTTGTTGATTTTCTTTTATATTTTATACCAAGAATCAGAAAATTTGACTCCTAATTATCCTGTTCATTATTTAGTAAATAAAATCTAGAACTCTTAAAAAAGATATCAGAAAGAAATGGAAAACTAAATGTTTAATAAAAGAGATGGAACAGTCTCAAAGGAGATTGAAAGATCGTTTACAGAGAATGAACAACAGATTGAATCTGGAAGTACAAACCAAGAGTGATCACACCACAAACAAGGCGAGCCACTTAAGACCATACAAGAGTAGAACCACACCACTAAAGAGGTGGCATCAGCTCGAACACTTGGAAGACTAATAATCTACCAAGAATACTGTAATAAAGCAATAGAAATAGGCTGTAAAGCCTAATTTCTGGTCAGTGCATGATGATGATGAGCAAAGATCAGATTCCCGTTGCATCTTTTCCTTGCTAACTTGAAATTGGATGAAACCTTGACAGAAATTCAATCATGAAATGGACATCATTTTAGTACTTGTTTTACTCTGGGCAGAATTTCACTTTCTAGGTAATATGCCTGAAATTTGTATATTTTAGGCTTTTACTGAACGAATTTGCAAGATTCAGAGTTTTATTGCATACAATATAATTTTGATATTATCAACTTATTTTAATTTATCATATTCAAAAGTTTTTATGGTGTAATCCAGCAGTGCATTCGGATGGTCTGTGAAAACTGAGTGCTGTTTAATATGTATCATTTTGGCAATTTTTTACTGTATGAACAGAGCATTTATACCTTTCATGATGTATATTGTCTAATTAAAATTTCTGAGTTATTGCAGAAGCGATATGTGAGGTTACCAAGAATTAGGTCCTCAGTCCATGGTTGTGGCCACTCGGCCAATGCCATGCTCGGGGCCTCTCTCCCCAATTGAATCATATATCCGTTTTGTCTGTCTTCGCTGAATTCACCAATATGAGACTGCATGCACGAGTAACATTTGACCTAACGTCCAGGTGCAAGGTTTAGTGGCAAGCACACTGTGTTTCAAATTCATCTAATTTCACGGAACACATGTTGAGAGAGAATGAATGCAGTTTTTGACCGCTTTCAGCTACGTGCACATATACGTCAGAGTGAGTCTTGGTGCAAAGAGATGTGTAAATGTAGAACTAAGTTTTCCCTGTTTGAAACATATTAGTTGAAAGAAGATATAATTTCTCAGGAAATAATTTGGAAATATACATAATTGTAAATTATAATGAAAACAATTAAGAATTTTTCTTTTGTAACAATAATTTTTGATTTGTTAAGGTAGATTTTAATTTTTCAATTTTTGTGTTTCCTTTTTATATTTTTATGCTAATTTTAATTTTGGGTACGAATATTACTTAAAAAATCAAATGTGGTTTGTTTAAACAATATGTACAAACTTGATTATAATAAAAATACTAAAATCATATTTCATTCACCTTACATATCACATCGAAACTACAAAATATGTTGATAAGTGGATTAACAGGAGTTTTATGCTACATAATACTGTTTTGCAAAGTCAAGAACTTTTAATTGTATGTTTTTGCAGGTTTTGGTGTTTTTAGTGCATGTTTTAGAGAGTTTCACTCCATGAAAATCTGACGACAATGACAATTAACTTAAAGCTCATAAAGGTTAAGGAAGTTTGGGATTACTTAATATTTTTTTTCAAGTTATCAAAAAATATAGTCTTCCCTAATTTGCTTTAAATTACACTCTTGCTTTCTTTCTTTAATAATAATCTTAACCCTTTACTTCTACAATAAAATAAATACCTACCACAAAATTAAATTAAATCTATTGAGGCATTGTTTTCTGATTGATTCTGAAATTTATTCCATACTATAAAGATAGTCCCAAGACGGTTTTGCCAAAATTCATTAAAAAAAACAACAAATTCTTAATAGTCCCAAAGATTCTCTTGCATAAGAATTAACTAATATAATTCATGAAAGTAAATATATTGAAATCTACAAACAAAACTTCAGCACACTTCCGAATCAATAATGTAATAAAATGAGTTGTAATTCCTACTGGTCAGACAAATAATTAAACCTCTGTACTCTGAGGTTTGGAAGTGTAACGTGTAACGTATTTAATCAATACATCTCATATAATGATGGTAAATGGATGAAACTTTAAATATGCACAAATGTAAAAATTTCCATGAAAGTGCATTTATTTAGGCTGGTAAAATAAGGATCAAAATTTCTTGTATACTAATTTCCTAACATCAGAACTTACAGATAATTATTAAACTTCTCTACTCTTGGAGATTTGGAAGTATATTGTCTAAACATTTTTCAAATACATTTAATCAATATTTCTTACATCTTGACAGGATAAAGGGATGCAATTTTTGATTTGCATGAATGTGATTAGATTTTCATGAAAGTGAATTTATTAAAGGGGGATAAAATAAAGATTCATATTTCTTCACTGATTGTCCAACATTAGAACCTACTGGAAAAAATTATTTTATCCTTATTTCAAAATAATTATATTCACTAGAGATTAAAAGTTCCATTTTCTTTGAGTATCTTTAATTCCTCACTTCATATTCATAATTTGATCTTTTCAGCAAACATTAAAATTTAGAATCATTTACAATCCAAATAGAAACTTCCAATAATGTTTTATAAAATTTTGAATATTTACTATTTCTGGCCAGCAATTTTTAACTTCCTCTAAAGTTTACTCATACATTATCTTCATTATAATCTGTAATCATGATTTTTTATGAATTCATAATCATGAAATATTGTCAAATAGCAATTAGATGCATGTGCAAAGCTCTTAAAGAATGCAAAATTTGCACAAGATTGTTAGAGCTCCACCTATTCTTCACCGTCAGTATAAGGAGGAGGTTGTGTAGCAAGCACAGCGCTCTGGCCGCCATTACTTCCAGGAAAGATCCTGGTAATCACTTCAAAAGGAGGCTGAGTCTATCTCAGACAAGCCCTCAGCAATCACCAGATAAAAATTCCAATCTGTGTTGGGATTCAAACCTAGGTCCTTTAGGTCAGGAAGCCACTGAGCGACCATGGCTCCTTAATATTTAATTACTGCATTTAATTCAATAAATTATTAGTCACTTATGCATAAAAAAATTAATAAGTCTTTTACATAATAGAGGCCAATGATTGGTTCAGATGTACACCTGTACTGGTTTGTACCACAACTATGAAATGAGTAATTTTTAGTTTGTTCCTCATTTCAGTCAACTGCTTACTAGAAAAATACCACCGAATTTTGTTTAATTAACAACGTTGACTCCTGAATTATGTAAGATTTACAATTGTAATTAGTGTTTGGAATTTTCAGTATGCAGTTGGATTGCTTGCTAATATCCAAGTAACTTGCTTATACAAAACGTTGTTTAATTCATTCCTGCATTGTAATTAAAGTTTGACTTCTTTCTTGGAAATAAGACACGGAAGCTGAAAAAAGGCACTCTTTATAGAAGATGTGATTGAAACAGTCAATATAACCAGCACGTAGAAGACAGCAGCGACTCTTAGAGAACCCTCCAGGAGCTACAAGAGTCTAGTCCTGTGAATCCAACGTGGTTCAGTCCCCACTTCAAAAAGGTTCACTGGATGAAGCTTGTTTACCAAGAAGTTTGGATGTCTACATGATCTACCAGCCAAAGCTATTGGACTGAATTGAAGATTCTTCAAGGAAAAGTTTTCAAACCATATGATTGTGCAACAAAAAGAAATAAGCAAAACAAAATAATGTCAGAAAAGCTCCTAAAAATAAAAAACAGGTACTGAAGACAAAAAAAAACAACCAACAACAGACAAGCCCCACACTTCAACGTTATGCAAGGTGAACTTGATGAAAATCAAAAGTCCATGGGTGCTGCAAACTATCAACATCAATCATACTTAGCATCAATGATATATTGACAGGAAAGACTACTAAGCTTACACTTCATATGATAGATCAAGTAGATCAAACCCAGAGAAACTATATAAAATTTGTTAAACAGATCTTGTTTCATCCCCAACTCTCTCAACCACAAAATAAAGTAACAAGAAGGATCAAATGAAATTTTATTTGTAGCTTGTAATGTGCAATAGAGAACACATTAGCATTACAGTAACACATGCAAATAAGAATCACAATCATGTTCATACAGATTTAATTCTATTGTTTTGCAGCATAGCTTCTGAATGCAATTTAAACTCATATCAATCTGCAACATTATTCTGGGAACCACATTAAAAACAATATTGATTAATACAGTAAGCAAGGCCACTTTAACAAGGCAAGTCACGCAAGTTCTGAAAAACTCTTCAGTTCAACAATACTTGTGACAAGAAAACCATCTTCATGTTTTCCTTTTTGTCGGCAGAATCACAATTAGGTTGATACACTCACTTTCAGTAAGGTATTTATGTACAATTAACTTTGCAAATGTTATCAGGAATTAAATTCATTTTCACCCACATTCTGGGCAGTGTCCTTAATATTAGGATTATTAATAATATTATTACTTCAGCATGGAACACATCTAATGGTTGATTGACTAATAATGAATTTCAGTAAGCTACTTTTCAATCCTTGCAACTACAGACACACACACACACGCATTAAGGCCACCTAACGGAATCCCAGATTACATAAACAAATAATTAGTTAGCTATCTTGTACTTAAATACACTATGCCATGTAAGTTCACAAAGTCACAAACTGCTGAGTTTTCTTTGTGTGTCTTCATTAAAATACACACAAATGTACTTTAAAATCTATTTACATGATAGAAGAGCAACTCACCCATATCACTCCTTTTCATTAAAAAAATTTGCACTGCAAGTAATGCGAACTGAGATTCTTATTATTCATTACTTCAAAAATTGTTGGTCATGTCAATGAAACACTGGCTCACAATTATTTATAGAACTGCTTCCATAGAGTAGTGCATAATTCAATTACATTTTATTTCCTCAATTTTGAATCTTGCAAATAGTATTTTGCAAAAGAATAATTAAAATACAATTTTCCGAAAGGTTAAAAATAAACAAATCTACTTCTGAAGTTTTCTCATTTCATCCACCATTTTAAAAACAAGCATCATTATGATGCGGGCAGTACCATATACAAACAAATGTGGTAACAAAAAACTTTTAGTCAGTCAAGTCCAAAATTTCACTGACAAACTCAGCAACATTTGTATCCTTGTCTTTGTGTGCCTCGCAGAAAGGATGGTTGAGCAACTGGTCATAGTTGGGACGGGCAGTGTATGATTTCTGCAAACTGAAAGATATATAAAAGTTTAATTTTCTTCTCTTTGGTGTGTCAGGTAAAACACTTACCACTTTCATCACTTATACACTTACCACTGACTAATAAAGTCTTCAAATTCTTCAGAAAACTCTCCAGGAGGAAGTCTGGGTGGATCATCTTTAACAACTTGTTTCAGTTGTTCAAAAGGAGTCCCCCAGACTTTGTATGGATATCGTCCTGTAGCAAGTTCTAACAGTGAAATACCCAAGCTCCACACATCAGATCTTATATCATATTTAGATGGATCACCTGATGGATCAATGCGTTCTGGCTGCAAAGGAATACAAAACAAATGAAAGGTGATGTATTTAAAGTAGAAACACAGTACAACTCTTTTTAAATGAATACTTACAGCCATATAAGGTTTACAACCAGCATCAACAGTCTTAGCTACAGAATCTACAAGATATCCCGAAATTCCAAAATCACACATTTTTACTTCTCCCTTTCTGTTTATAAGTATATTCGATGGTTTCACATCACGATGAATTACTCGAAGTTTTGAGTACAGGTAATGTAAAGCACTAACGACCTAGGAATAAAATAAATATAATTAGGTATAAGTTACTTTCCAATTCATTTTCTCTATTTGAAAACCTTACTTACAGCAAATGCTATCTTTCCTAATATGTCTTCAGGTATCTGCCTATTATGTCTGTAAACTTTAGTGTAAAATTTATCCAAGCTGGTATCCATTACTTCCATACATATCCATACATCTCCTTCTCGGAACATTGCACCATAAAATTGTACAGTATACGGACAATCTGATGAACGCATGGATATATCCAAGTCCATCAGCAACCGTTTCTGTTCTTGCGTATTGACTGTTGCAGCTATTCTCTAAAGCAATAAAAAAAATTAAAACTGACTGTGAAAATCAAGTTGTCAAGTCACATCTGCATACTTTAGGCATGTTTCTAAAATTTGTAAATTTAAATGATAAAAAATGTTTTGATAGAAGCTGAGTCTATATTCAGTCATCCTTAAGGGAAGAATCTGAAATGCTATGGTTTTAGTTTTGTTTTGATATATTACGCTTACTTTAACTGCCATAACAGTTCCACTAGGAATATGTCTCATTTTCTCCACAATACCATAAGCACCACGCCCTAAATCACATATTTTCTGCAGGTCGTCTGCTTCCACTTCAAAATTTTTATCGCCAATGGTTATGGTAGTTCTCTTATCCAGATTTCTTGGTGGTGTTCTGCAATATGCAAAGGAAACAGTAAGTCAAAATGCATTCAAGCTTCCAAAATTAAAGACAAACATAGATAACTTACGCAGGTGGAGGTGGTTCTAAAGGAACATGAAGTTTTAATTTTGTTTTGCGACCTGTAAAATTAAAGTAAATATGATTAACAATACATATGAATAAAAAAATTCCTGCACTGAATCTTTCTTAAGTACTGAAGGAAAAACGAGTACATAAATTATTTTAAATGGGTATGACAATTACACACCTGACATTTTGCCTTCAAGTAATAAACTTTCTTAAATAAAATTATCTAATACAGGAAGGTGAAATGTTCATGAACATCAAGTCATATTGACTAAGTACTGTACTTAAATTCCATTGTCAGAGAAGAGCATCTACTTATCACCTTTAGGAAAATCCCCACTCTGCAAAAGAAAATCATAAAACTATCACATATAACTACATGAAAAATTGACTTTAACCAAAAATTGAATGATCAATCATTTCAATTTTACACAATTATCACTCATGATGCAAAATCGGCACCAAATTCAATTACATGAGAAATGAATACGCTAAAACATTCCATTTTATTATAATAATTATGAAATTGGGATCTTTGTTTATACCGAACAAAAAATGTCAGGACAGCCTACAGCCCTCACTCCAGTGAAGGCTACAGCACGTGGCCCCGACCACTGAATAACACTGACTTCAATTATTTGGCTTATCGTTGCATAACATCCAAATACACCTGAGACTATTCACTCAATAACCCTCTGCCCTTCCTACATTTCTTGCACTTCTCTCTTCTTTCTACTTTACTGCTCTCACTCACACGCATCGCTTTTCACCTGCTGCTTGTTTCTTTTTTTAATCGATGCAACTGTTTGCGTCTTTGGAGAGTATGTGAGTATGCGATAGTAAAATGCGCGCGTAATTTAAACAATTAAAACTTGAACGCAAATATATGTAATTTCGTTCTTATAAGTATGCTTTCGGAAATTTGCAAAAAAATGTGTTTATTGGCTTATTATATATCATCTTTTTCCTCTTGAATTAATTTATACATTTATTTTTGGTTTCATAACTCGGTAAAGATAGTTTTGTAGGGTAAATGGACACCATTGACACTTGTGTTTCTCGTTCTTATGTTTTTTACATTATACAAACCAACGATGGCTTGTACAAGTTTGTAGTATGTTTGTATTACAGCTAAAATATTTCATTATTTAAATATATTTAGTTATACATTATATGCACTCCTTTCATATGTATAATTATTTCTCTCTTGAGTCATTATCGTATCGCATTTTTCTTGTATTAACTGCAAATCAGATACAAGAGAATAAAAATATGCGCATGAATTGCGGGCCTAATGGTTATTGAACCACTAGGCCCGCAATTCACGCGCACGTTTTCCCTTTGCTACTTGAAAGCCACAATGCTGAAACGTAAGTGACGACAAACATTGGCTCACAGAGAACCCACATTGTCTATGCATTGGCTGCGAGTGGAGGGCAGCGGGACGTTGCAGGATGTGTAGCTCCATGTCAGCAGCCAATGGACCAATGGACACACAAATGACCTTCAGATCGCTTTTGAAAATTTGGAGTGCTCCGTGGGCAAGATTCCAGAGAGGCTAAGCTAACTTAATAAGAAAATTGAGAGTTGCGCGCAGCGAATGCGTTGTATTTCATAAACGCTTAGTGTCAGTTTACGTTTAAACAGAGAACGTACACTTTTCAATAATTATGGAAGAATTGTTCATCTTGTAAACACTAAGGGAAAACTAACGGTATGTATTCCGGTAATGTCCGGATAAACGGTATAAACTACGGTAATATCCTCCGTGAGGGGTTAAATCAATCCCGTTTAATCTTTTTTATTTTTTAAATTTTTTTTTTATTTTTCAAATGAGATTTCTGTAACGGTTCATAAGCCCGTTACTCAATATATGTTATTGTATATTGTATTGTATATATATGTATGTATGTATGTATGTATGTATATTGATGCAATTCTTCTTTCCCCCCAACCTGGGCGAGACAGACATATCAGTGCTTATAAAATCACGTAAATAAACAGATACTTGTATTGGCACAATGGCCGCCAAATCCACAAGGCTAGTTTATTTGGCGATTTAGCAATGTATCAAATGCGTGTGACGTGCACGCACCTATCTTCGTATTAATAACAAATCTATCTGTTTAATTACGAATTGCAAGCTATTACCTATTACTTTAAATCTAATTTTTTTTATCACAGATCCGCAATAACTCCTATATTGCCTTGGCCTGTGTTCCATTAACAGTTCAGATTTATATTTTATATGGGTCCGCGAAGTCGTCCCTATACAGGTAACGAAATAATATTATAGTTGATTTTGGGAGCTTGAATCTCTATCATATTCGTTTTCCTGCCATTTCACTTCTACTGTCAACCGGAAAGAAAATAACACAGGTTTCAAACAATGTTTGCCGAATAGTAATGTCTGCAGCTATTTATTTTGCCGATTCTCGTCTCGCCGAAATAATCAGAAAATCAAAGTCTCGTTCTAATACACAGAACATAACAGCGAATACATGTCTAAACCTATTGACATAAAATAAATTATTTTAACAAGAAATCAGGGTATCACTCACTTTCATACATATTTTATATACAATATCATTCACGCGAGTGCACTCTTTTCAAAAACTGAAAAATTTCCAATGGCCATTTTGTTTTACTCTTAACAGTTACTCACTATCTTGACCTTGCTAGAAATTGTATTTATTTACTTATTTGTTTGTTTGTTTATTCATCCATTCATTTCTCATATGTGTGCTAATAGCACAGTTCCTTAGATGTTTTCAGAAATAACTAGCACTTTCTACCTTCACCATCATAGAGGAGAGATACAAGAGATATCTCTCCTCTATGTTCACCATAGCACCTTCGACTGTTTCGTTTCTGTAAATGTCAATTTCATACAATTTTGTCTAATTTATTTATATTACTGGGACGCATCCGAATGGACCGTCACATTACCTTGAAAACTATTAGAGGTACAATAAAAGTAAAATAGAGCTATATTGTAAGAATTTTAAATGTCTTCCATTTTGTACAAAAATGTTTTGCTAGAGCTGACTTCCTTGAAATATTTTCCAAAACCACCAAACATGCGTATTTTTGCTTTTGTCTAGATCACTTCCTATTTATCAGGCCTTGTGTTATCTCACCTCAAAACCTTTGAATAAGAGGAAAACAAATCAAGAAGATCAGTTCATATATCTATTATAATTTGACTGAACTACCTACATACAACACGTTGTACGAAACTTCTTTGGGCATGACGTTTAAGAGACAGGTGACGACGCCAACAATGGTTTCCTAGTGACACCATGGAAGGATATATTCTTCCATGATGATACCATGGATGAATGATGATACCATGGATGAATATAACCCTGGTGTTGTTTTATGATGATACGCAATAACAATAGTTTTTCGAGTGACTTAATCTTCCCTTGCTGTCACAAATTCGGAAAGAAGAGGAAGAAGACCATGGTATCTTCATCCATGATAGAGCGTCGTACTAGCTGACAGTGGCGGAACCAGGGGGGCCATGGCACTAGCGGATCAAGGGGGCCGCATAGAAGGCCTAGTTTTCGTTTACCTTCCTTTATTTGGCAAAATTGATTTAAATAGTTATGTTCGAATTATGCAATTATTTAAACAATAATATTGTATAGAATCATATCTACAGAACATAAATAATATACAATATAACAAATGTGTTTATTATTTAACAAAACTCTATGATGGCCCCCCAAAATTATCAGTTGGATCCGCCCCTGGGCCATGGGGGTCATGCTCCCCTCCTAGAAAGGTCTAGAGTGTTCGTTTGTTACCTTCCTTTATTTGGCAAAATTAATTTAAATATCTATTTGTGCTAAAATTATGTAATTATTTAAACAATAATATTGTGTAGTATAATAAATACACTACAAAATAATATACAATATAATAAATATGTGTATTATTTAATACAAATCTGTGATCCCCCCAACAATAATCGGCTGGATCTGCCCCCTGCTAGCTGAGCGCTTCAGACACGCGTTTGTGAGATCCACCAAAATTTAACCTGAAAAATTCCAAACAGTATAGATGTCATTACATAATGTAAATATCGGACTGAAAAATATCAAAAGTATAAGAATGATATCTGTTTTGCTTTAGATTGCCCGCAAAGATGCGCGGAGTGCACTCATGGTAAGGGCAGTAAAGCGACATGTCCCAAGCACGGTGGTATTACGTATAGGTACACTTTGTGAAGGAACTAAAAATGCTTCATGAGAAAATGAAATAGTATGTCTGGCATTCTATTCAATCACTTGCTGTTCTAATGACACATGAAATAAAATAATGAGCCATTATATAAGACAAAAGTTTGCCTCCCTTCGAAGATTTTAGGTCAAAATACCCGCTCTCTGATATTGTTTCATTATAGCAAGAGGTGGTAGGGTGCACGACGGGTGTTTGCAGAGTGTGAACCGTGTATTCCATAATTATACGCTCTGGTATGAACTGTTGCAAAGAGCACAATTCGTCCCTCGCGTACTGCCTGATGACGAACACTCTTTCTTTCTGATCAGTTTTGCCAACCGCTGAAATGTTGTGTAACCCATGCTTTGAGAGAGCATTTGCCCCAGGACTGACAACTAATGTTCACTCTCCTCACGATCACGAATGAATGGCTGCCGTCAATCCGTTCTTATTGAGCTCAATTGTTCTTGGTTGCGCGATTTGTGCCGGTCGTAGTCCGCGTTTATTTTAGTCACGATAATCATTGTGATCCTGATTTGATCAGTAATTGAAAATATTTTATTTCGCCTAGGAAATTTAAAACTGGATCTTGAAATGGTATGATTGACGTGAATTATTTTCGTGGAGGCTACGACGTAAATTCATTTAAAAGGATAAGCCGATTTGATACCAATCAAACTTGAATATGTGCATTTAACAAGCGCAGAAGAACGAGTATTGTTGAGAGTTCTCGTAGTTTCATTCAGGGACGTGGAATAGACATGTACTTAACTCAAGTTCTTCACTATAGTCTTGGTTGATGACGTTTGTTTACATTAGGGAATGTATCTTTTATACTTCAGCTTTGAAGCAATCCTGCCCAAGTGCATTTATAATCAATCAACTCTAATGATGCGAGAGCTCGTTTACCGGACTTTTTTATTTATAGATAGATGCACTTGTTGTGCAAGGAGAGGCAAGTGTTCCGGGAAAAGAAATATTTATCAAAAGCAAAAAATCAATTGCCCCTTTCACCTGTTTAGTTATAAAATATCTCCAGAAACAATAGTCATTAGAAAGTAGATAAATCATGAAAAGTAGCCAGAAGACTAGATGTCAATGTTATTTACGAAGAAAACGTTTTCATTGTCAAGAGCCTAATAACTTACACAGAGAATAGAATACTGTAATATTGAATTATTTTTTCTATAAACCACTTTTTCTACAAATGTGTACTGGCTCAAAAAAAGTAATAAATCAGCTCTAGTTGTTTTTATGGATTTGAGGATTTTATTCATAATTTGTAATGCATTTGCTGTTGCTATTTTTGTAAGTTCCGATTGAAAGTTCCGTTTTCAATTTTTGTTTACAGAGCGTGAAGTTTTGTTAATGTGAGATCTCAATTGGCTGAAAATGTGGCCACTACTAGTTCTCATCTCTGCTGATTTCACAACAGTAATTTTGGAAACCCTTGCATTTCTTGTAATTTTTTTCCTGACATTATCAGTATTCAACTATTTTTCAAGCGATATCCATCTCTCAATTAGAGGGTTTTCTAACAAACATAATTGGACTCGGTCTCAGCTTTCATCCAAGGTATTGTACACAAGCATGTGTATGCAACATAAAAAAAAAAGAAAGAGAAGAATGAGTTATGCAAATAGTGATACAAATTAAATAATATAAGCTGTAAACAATTAAACTTTTTAATGGGAAAGAGAATTTCAAGTGTTGAAGATATAAACAAGAAAATTAAGTAACTTCTTAAGTGACATCATTTGAATAAAGCCCCCATGTTTATTAAATTTTGTAATTTAAACGAGAATTGTCAGAATTAAAAAGTAAATCAACATGCTGTGCCTTTTAGACCTGTTGTGTAATTCTTAACACTTTCACTTCTCATTCTCACTAAAGGTTAATGAAGGTTTCCTTTCACACAGCAGAATCTCACCCATACTCTTTTTTAAGAAGATTAAAGATGTACATAGTGCCATCAGGTGTTCTTTCAATGTCACAAATTCCCCCCCCCCCCGATTTAATTACTGAATCCAAAACTTTTTTTTTCATTATTCTCGATAGTAGTAGAAGATCCTGGATAGTGTATTTCTTCACAGTTAGACCCAATTCTTCTCTGCATTTACATTAACTATTTGAAATTTTATGATCCTCTTAGAATAAATTTCTCCCTCCTAAAGCTCCTGTATTAAACGTAATTTTGTGGACAATTAGAGAAAAATGTTTGACTTAAGATTATCTGTTGAAAAGTCTTGTATGAGTACATATTTTAAACCAGTGTTTAAAAGCCAATGAATTCTTAATTCTTATTCTGATTGATGACTTTATTGATTCTCCATCTTATTAATCTCATTTCATCGATTTTCCTTCTCCAGAAAAATAACATAAATTTTTTTCATTTTTTAAAATCTCTCAGTTACTTAAGCAAATGCTGTAAAATATATTTTTGTCATTTACTGTTAATAATCATCACAATACATCTTTCCAAGCTACGCCACATAAATTTGTTTCCATTCCTCTCTTGCTTCAGAAAGTTAGTGAAGAAATCCACATCAAGTAAAAACTCATTACTATTGATTATTAACAAAGTGTGACTTTTGAATGGACACTTTTGTTTTTTGACAGATTTAGAGAATTGTGAAGGACACATGGGAGTGAAACATAGGTTTCTATTGAAAATAGAAGTCGTCTGACTTTTTCTCAATCTGGGATCTACCTCATTTTTCATTAATTTTTCACCCTTTTCTGATCTGATAATGTGACATTTTGTCTGGAGCATTATATACTCAATTAAGTGTTCAAATTCATTACATTGCATATAGAATTTGATATGATAGTGAACGTGCATATACAGGCATAATATAAAAAATTCGGAATTTGCACCAAAGTATATGATTTACACACACATTAGTCATTGTCCTTTTCTTTACAACTTATCCATACTCTTAAATCGGTTATTGTTCACATTCACATTAACTATCACAGAATTCACTTGGTACCAGTAGAATAATATACAGATAACAATACTTCTGAAAACATGCTTTCTCTCACAAAGCTCTTAATTTGTGAGGCACACATCCTTTGTGGAAATGCACAATAAGTAAACCGAACTGGAATATTTCAACAAAGACTAATTTGTGTGTTCATGTACTACACAATTACACTCTACTATCAACTTGACGCCATAACCTAATTTTTCTTTGTGTGTGTATGTGTTGGGGGGGGGGGGGGTGCTCAAAAATGAACATTTGACTTAAGAACATTCAAAACTAAAAGTGGAATCTGATTTTTTAAATTTTGACAAGCTAACCTGGCAAAGAGA